>CM060872.1:3135685-3497322 GCA_030737845.1 Acorus calamus | reverse complement strand
CATGTAACCTCTAACAAAATGTATATATAACCTAAAAGGTTAAAGTATTAGAGTTAGAAAAGAAAAGGCTGGGTAGATGAAAGCCCTTCTTTCTATTCCCCTTTCACCTTTTTTTACATCCAAAACCACCATGGTTTCCAAAAGACAAGTGAATAACAGTATGAACACGACCACTCAACACCAGAAAAAATCCTTTCATGAACAATATCTCCACTGCTCAACTCACAAGTGGTTGACAGAACATATGTCAAAGACTTTAGCCTCATCGCGTCAGCTCCACCTACGTAATATTAAAATTTTTAATGTCAAATGGGGTCATCCCTAAAGAACACTCTCCTTCAAAATTATTATGCTCAAAGCTAGCAGTCCCATCACAAACTACAAACTACACCGTCTGATATATTAAAAAATACTAATATATATAAAGCCGATTAGGTGCGGTTTATAGTGCGGTGCGCGATCACGGGCCGTCGACACGGATCCATCGCATCGGACGGTCGGGTGCGATTCACGTCGACCGTTGGATGCGATACCCGCGATCGGACGGCCCATCGTAAACCGCACCGACCGCATACCGCATATCGCGACCATATATATATATATATTAATTTTCATACACTATGATAAGCGTAAAATATATTTTAAAAAATATCTGTAAACTACAAGATGAGACGTGTAAAATTTATTGAGTATATCAGCACTCCTTTCTCTTTTTCCCATCTATAAAAATAAATAAATAAATAAATAAGAGATTCTCTTATACGTGTACGAATACACGTGAGACATGATATTTTATTGGTTTCTTTTCATAAAGGGGAGGTTGTATGGAATTGAATCATCTCTCCTCGGGCCCTGTTAATTTAAATGGGTTATTATAATTAAAAGCTCCCCCCCCCCCCCCCCCCCCCCCCCCCACTCCAGTGATGCCTTAACTTCTCTATGGGCTGTGTGTGTGTCTTTTTATTGATCCGATTCCCAACTTTGAATGTGCTCTCTTAAAATCTGACTGACTCCAGAGGGTGAATGTTTACCCACCTCTATAAAATTGGAAATTTTTGGTTTAACATTTTGGGGTGATCATACTTCATAGGGATGGGGTTTGAGGTTAGAATTTTGTGGTATCATTGTCATTTTCAGATTTTTTTAGTATATCTACTGTATTATGATTTGATTAGAAACATTGACCAACTTTTGAAGTGAACAGTTTTACTCACTAAATGAACTTTGTTTTATGTAATGTTTTAAAATGTCTAATCAATAAATGACTGGATTGAAGATCACTCATTCAATCACTAATGTCATTATGATATAATAATATGTTAATGAGTGATTAATGTCAAAATGTCAATGTGAAAATCCTATTCTGAGCAACTCTCTTGAAAAATTGAGTTTTAACAAATATATATATTTTAAATTGTACAGGGAATACTTTAAGAGATGTATTGTTAGAAATAAGTTTTTTTGGGGTATTTATACATATTTACCATATTTTTTTAGATGCTAACCAGACACAAGTCCACTCCATCTTTTACACATAAGACATTACGATTTGTTTGTAATTTCATATTTCTTGTTAATCACGTACACATAGATTAACAAAGTATATGCATTACTAAATATTAAAAAAAATCAAAATAGGTGCATACTATTTTTTTAAAGATAAAACCCAAGATGCATTTTTTTAAAAAAATCAAAATAAGTGCATACTATTTTTTAAAACTCTAAAGATGCATGCTATTTAAAAAAAAAAAAATCAAAATAAGTGCGGATGGGGAACATTTTCTATCAAACATTTGTTTTTAACGGATTGGATTAGTTTTCAAATGCAGTGTGTCGCCCATCTCCAACGGTCTGGGCGGTGACAATTTTAACCACACACACCGACATGAAAATTTCTTCCCCATGCAAAGAATTCAGAGTTCCATATGCATTTACATTTCACCCCAACATTAAAAAATATTCACAACACCTGATATATATTAAACCCAACAATTCTCATAAGCATCATCAACCTCTTAAACCTGAGTCATTCCAAACCCTCCCGTGAACAGAGACCCTTCATCATTTCTAATTAAAAAAACACACACTAACTCTGCAAAATCAGAACCACTGTCTCTGCTCTTGACCTTTATTATCGTTACAGTTATTCAACATCCCTCCCCTTCCACCTTCACTTATATACTTTATAATATATATATCATAATTAAATATAAATCATTAGT
The DNA here is from genome assembly GCA_030737845.1 of Acorus calamus. Lineage (NCBI taxonomy): Eukaryota > Viridiplantae > Streptophyta > Magnoliopsida > Acorales > Acoraceae > Acorus > Acorus calamus. The sequence goes on along the minus strand of CM060872.1, from coordinate 3,495,100 downwards.
CTGTAACATGAGAGAGGAGACTGACTGAGATCGTTAAAAATCCGATTCGGTGAACAACTCCTCCCCCCCTCCACCTGCCTCCGCCGCCGTAGCAAGTAAATCACAACTCATTCGAACCACTCTTCACTCTCTCTCTCTCCATTATATCAACCTCTCTCTTCAACAGAAACCTCAACAAACACCATGAAAACCCAGTCTCTTCTCCTCCTCCTCCTCCTCTTCCGCCTCTCCTTCTCCCTCAACAACGACGGCGTCCTCCTCCTCTCCTTCAAGTACTCCGTCCTCTCCGACCCCCTCTCCGTCCTCTCCGACTGGAACTACAACGACGACACCCCGTGTTCCTGGAACGGCGTCGTCTGCACCGGCGTCAACGGCTCCTCCCGCGTCGTCGGCCTCAACCTCCCCAACAGTCGCCTCCTCGGCACCGTCCCCTCCGACCTCGGCCTCATTGACAACCTCCGCCACCTCGACCTCTCCGAAAACTCCCTCAACGGAACCCTCCCTGACTCCCTCTTCTCCTCCCCCTCCGCCCTCCTTGTTCTCTCCCTCTCCAACAATGAGATCTCCGGCGAGTTCCCTGACGTGCTCTCCGCACCTGATTTCGCCCTCCAGTCGCTCAATCTCTCCGACAACGCCTTCGTCGGTCGGATCCCCGGAAACCTCTCCGTTCTCCCCAACCTCACCGTCCTCTCTCTCAGCAACAATTACTTCTCCGGTGAGCTTACCACCGTCGGCGGTTTTGAGAAGTTGGAGGTTCTTGATCTGTCGTCGAATCTCGTGAACGGGTCACTCCCTTCCGGTTTCTCGGGAGGGAGTCTGCGTTATCTGAATCTTTCGTATAATAGGATCTCCGGCGAGATCCCGCCTGAGTTCGGGAAGCGGTTCCCGGCGAAGGCGGTCGTGGATCTGTCGTTCAACAACCTCACCGGCGAGATCCCGGACTCCCTCACCGCGTCCGGTCGGTTCTCCGGCAACCAGGGACTGTGCGGTCGCCCTCTCCGGAACACGTGCCCCATCCCTTCCACGCCGGAGGACTCCCCTCCCCCGAACGCCACCAACACGTCCACCCCCGCCATCGCTGTCATGCCGGCGCCGAAGACGGCGCCGCCGCCGTCTTCTTCGTCTGCGGCGAATGGAGACCACCAGGGGGGGCTGCGGCCCGCGGCCATAGTGGGGATCGTCGTCGGAGATCTAGGCGGGATCGGGCTTCTCTTCTTGGCGTTCCTTTATGTCTATCAATCGATGAAGAAGAAGAAGAGGAAGGGCGAGCAGCAGCAGCGGCAGAACAACAGTCTTCCTCGCGAAGCCGATGATTCGAATTCGGGAAAATGTGGTCTCAAGTGTTGGTGTTGTTCGTGTTTGCGCGCGAAAGGCGGTGGCGCGGAGGGGGAGACTTCGGAGGTCACCACGACGAGCTCTTCGGACTCCGAAGCGGAGGCGGAGAAGGCCGAGATGGAGCAGAAACCGCGGCCGCCTAAGGCGACGGGGTCTCTCGTGACCGTCGACAACGAGACGGAGCTGGAGCTGGAGAACCTGCTCAAGGCCTCCGCTTACATACTCGGCGTCTCCGGCTCCAGCATTGTCTACAAGGCGGTGCTCACTGACGGCACCACATTCGCTGTCCGCCGCATCGGGGAGGCGGCCGCGGAGAGGTTCCGTGACTTCGACAGCCAGATACGCCTCGTCGCGAAGGTGCGACACCCTAACCTTGTGAGGTTGAGGGGTTACTATTGGGGCGAAGACGAGAAGCTCATCGTCTATGATTATGTCCCCAATGGAAGCCTCGCAAACGTCGCACCGGCATCTAGGCAGTCTCCGGTGCACATGTCGTGGGAGAGCCGGTTGAGGATCGCGCGTGGGGTCGCGAGGGGGCTCGCGTTCCTCCATGAGAAGAAGCACGTGCACGGAAACCTCAAGCCGAGTAATGTTTTGTTGGGGCCTGAAATGGAGCCCAGGATTGCTGATTTTGGGCTCGATCGGCTCACGTTGGGGGAGCAGAGTGGGAAGGCCGGGGTGTCGGCGCGGCATTTTGGGAGCAAGAGATCGACTTTGTCCAGAGAGAGCCTCCAAGATGCGCCAACCGTGACCGGAGTCAGTCCCGTTGGGTCTGTTGGTGGGTCTGCCCCAGCTTCCTCACCTTATCATGCGCCTGAGTCGCTCCGGAATCTAAAGCCCAGCTCGAAATGGGACGTGTATTCTTTTGGGATGATTTTATTGGAATTGCTTTCGGGGAGAGTCTTTTCGGAGGCCGAGCTCTCACAATGGAATGCTGGGCTTGTGGTCGAAGACAAGAGCAGGATCGTTAGGATGGTTGATGCGGCGTTGAGGAGCGAAGTCGAGGGGAAAGAAGAAATGTTGGTCGCTTGTTTCAAGCTTGGATTTGCCTGTGCTTCTTTGGCTTCGAATAGGAGGCCTTCCATGAAGGAAGCCATGCAGATCCTCGACAGATTACCCTCATCTTCGCTGCATCCACTTTGATTTCTTCCATTGATTTGTTACTCTTTATAGGCTTGTTCATTTAGCTAGGGATCTTTGATGTGTGTGAGGTTTTTTCACGATTTTCTTGTTTTCCTCTCTGATAGTGTGTGTGTGTGTGTGATTGATTAATTAGACTACTAATTAACATGAAATGTTGCCATATTTCGAAGACTCTGTCTGTTTGATGTGCTTTTAGTTAGGTTTCTTTGCAAGAAAGAAGAGGTTTTTCTTTCACTTGATTCAGAGAAGGTTATATATCAGAATAAACATAAAGATGTAGAACAGGAGGGTCATCTGTTCATCTTATTCTAAAAACTGCCATGAATAGAATGAGCTAAACAGTGTGAAGCGTATGATATCAAGCAATCATGCATTTTTAAAAGAAGAAATAACAAACAAAAGAAGAAAAACCAACTGAGAGAAGAAAAAAAAAAGTAAACAAAAGAAATAAAGGGTGAGAATGTGAGAGAGAATGAGAAAGGATGGTGGTTTTCTTACATATTGTTCCATGTGCATCAACTACCCTTCATCTCATCAAGTTTATAAACCTGAATTTGATGATTCTTTTTTCTTTTTTGAGTTAGGTAATGATTGATTAGGAATAGAAATGGTTATTGAGTATATACATCTTATGATTAAGAGCTCTGTAAAATTAATATTAGTCAGACACAAAGCATGAGAAAATGTGATTTTTATTTCAGATAACAGGGATTGGCACTCTCATGATAACTCCCCTTGTTGGAAGTTTATCAGATGAGTATGGAAGAAAGTCTTTGCTTACTCTTCCTATGACCGTCGCAGTCCTCCCCTTAGGTAACTCTTCTTCCATCTTTCATCTATTTGGTTGAGAAACCTTGAAGCATGTAATACTTATTATGGTGAAACTAGAGTTGAAAGTGGTCCCGTTGTGGATCTTTTTATATTGCTCCCCTTAGGCAACTCTTCTTCCATCTTTCATCTATTTGGTTGAGAAACCTTGAAGCATGTAGTACTTATTATGGTGCAACTACAATTGAAAGTGGTCCCGTTGTGGATCTTTTTATATTGTAAGGCTATTAGTTTTAGCATGTCATTTGAATGAGAAAACCTTTGACTTGATATATATAGGTATGATGATATATTTAGGTAAAGTTCATACGTCATTGACTTTGCAAGAAAAATGATTCAATTTCAAAATGACCTGGATTTCGCTTGATTAAAAAAAATTATGCACCATCAATCGGAAGACATCATTAACAATAGTCTACAAATTATCTTATTCTGCATGAACTCAGGTGAGGTGTTATGTTTATTTGTAGCCATGTCATATCCATTGCAATATTTAAATTGCTACAGGTATGGTTAAATCTGATGTCTTATTGCTATTTGAATGTGGATGGTTTGTGTAAATGTTTTTTTAATCACCTATTGATCGTGTGGATCATGTTTAGCTTATACGATGATGTTTTGGGATGCAGTGGTGCTAGCATCCAGCAGGACAAGAAGCTCTTTCTTTGTTTACTACGCATTCAAGACACTTGCAGGAATGGTTTGTGAGGGCAGCATCCTCTGTCTGTCACTTGCTTATGTGGTAAAACTACTAGCTAATATATTTCTTTCCCATCTGTGTCAAAACTTCAAAATCTGTTATTGTAAGCTATTTAGATAAAATTATTCATCTGAAGGAAAAAGAAAGGAGCAGATAAAACCAAAGATTCACCAGTCTGATAAAAAAGAAATGTACATATCATCGATAACTATTCTTAGCAGCCAATTGTTGACAATTGTTATAGTTTCCCATTGTAATGGGAAAAGAACACTATTCAAATATCATTCCCTAGTCTCCGGATCAATGTGTAACAACACTTGACACATCACATTTGTATGCTACAGGCATCTGAATATCTGATATCATTGCTTTTCAAAATCTCTGTTTCCAATGCATTACACAAAAGAAAATTGTTAGCTTATTATATGATGGGTAAAGATTTGGTATAAAAAATCCAACCAAAGATTCGACCACACCCAATAAGAGAATGACTCATCTATCACTCAAAAGTGATAAATGACATGTACTCTTGTCATCGTTTTAAATGCGCGTGGTTAAAAATTGGTCTTGGGTCACATGATCAAAACCTTATATGATATGGTATAAATGTGATATAGTTTACGAATTACGTGGAATTGTGGAATTATATAATGTGATAGTATCTAGCATTGAAAAGTATTTATTTTATCTAAATATAATATAAAATATATCCTTTTTTTTCATGAAACTCTACCAGACGTATTTTCACTATCTCTCTGATTCTGATACAGGCAGACAACGTCGGTGAGGGACGGCGGGCAGCAGCATTTGGGATTCTATCCGGTGTCTCTGTTGCTGCATTTGTATTAGGGACACTGATAGCTCGTCTCCTCCCCACAACCCTCACCTTTCAGGTTTCTTTTATTCTCTTCTTTGTGTTTGTAGTTCTTGAAACAGAAATGGCTTATTTTTCACAATTATGATTTTCTGCCATATTTTTAAAAAAAGATTGCGGCAATCACAGCTGCTGTAGCAGTCGTGTACATGAAGGCCTTCTTGATAGACTCAAACAGTGGCAGTGGAGCCATACAAGCTGCCGATCCACTTAAGTCAGAGCCTTGCAAGAGGATCCCTTCTGTGGATGATATATTATGCTTGTTAAGGAGGAGGTGAGATTGTTTTTCGATTGTTTTCCAATCGATTTCTCATTGACCGTTGTTGGCAGATGTCTATTAATACAAGTTCAACAGGGTTTATTAATCCATTGGATTAAGATAGTTGCATACTTTTTGCAGCTTGACATTCTCACAAGTGGCAATGGTCGCATTTTTCAGTAGTCTTGCAGACAGTGGCCTTCATGCCTCATTACTAGTATAAACCCTTCCTTTTATTTATTTTTTCCCTAAACTTGCATTGGGAAAATATCATTTCTACTTGAGAGAAATTTTCACCATGAAGTATTAAACATTTGCAAATTTAATTGTAATCCTTCCATATTTTTTAGAACTGTATTTTGAGGGTATAATCCTTGGATTTTATTGATTTACTGTTTGTTTAATATGATTTATAAATGAACTGTAATGCCTGTTTCATTCATGTAATAATGGCTTTCCTAAATGACTCTCTCATTGATTCATGATACATGCTAATCAATATTGTTTTTTGCATTTTGACAACAGTATTACTTAAAAGCACAGTTTCACTTCAACAAGGACCAGTTTGCTGATTTATTGCTTATAGTTGGCGTTGCAGGAGCTTTCTCACAGGTATTATTAATAAAGATAATGAGATTCTGTTTTTTTTTAAGGTTACTTTAGCTCACATTTTTCACTTATTGAACTCAACTTATATTTTTGAGTGTTGTCATGCAGCTTCTTATTATGCCTTTAATAGCACCTTATTTGAGGGAAGAGAAGTTGCTCAGCATAGGGCTATTTGCAAGTTGTGTGCATGTATTTTCTCTCCACCCAATCTATACTTTATAAGCTACATGTGAAGCTAACGTGGACTAATCGATGTCTTCCTTGAACATTGCAGATAATTTTGTATAGCATTTCGTGGTCCTTCTGGGTAATCTTTTTCATTAAATTCTGTAAATTAAATTAATTTAAAGCTTTATAGTGTTACTTATCAGTGTAATTGGCCATCATTATATTCATCTTATCATATATTAAAATAAAATTCATTAACTCATGTGGGGACACGTAATTTTGCTGCTTCTTTCCCTTGTCATATACTTCTTACTCATCTCTGCAAGTCAACTTACCTGCTCATTGCATTCTCTGATATTTAATTAGATGCTCATATTTCAAATATTACTTGCAGGTTCCATATGTTGCTGCTACATTTGGAGTTATGGCAGTTTTCATTCACCCATGTGTTAGTATTCCATTCTCTTACAGAATTTTTCTGTTGTTTATAGTTAATAATTCTGATGATGTTGGATTCTGTTTGGTTTATGTAGATGAGGAGCATTGTATCCAAACAAGTTGGAGCCACTGAGCAGGTATTTGACCAGCATGTAGTGTGAGGTATTCAAGTTGATACACTTGTTTCTATGTACTTGTTAATCTAATGCTAAGCTTCATAAATTGTTCTGTTACTTCTTAAGCCAATACCGCCTACTATCGGAACATTGAGAATCCTACTCCATATGGAGACACAGCACATGCTGCCTTTATTATTCATCAGTGTCACGATAAAAATATCCATAGTCCCAAAGATGCATATAAATACTACTAAGAATGTCTTGTAATGCAGCCTGCTATGATTCTAGATATATGTTTCATGCTGTGTCCATCATTCCTTCCAGTAGGACCCTCCCCCACACACTATTTTATGTTGTTGGCACAAAATGTACACCATTAGCCTAGCCATAATTCCATGTAGTATGATTTCTTGGTCGGTTTCGGGATAAAGAGTATGTGATAATGACTGTATGATATCATACTAAAAGTACCTATATATATTCACTATAGAAAAATCTTATTAGTAGCAAATGTGGAGTGTAGAAACACCTACTGTAGGCAAACTGTTCATGACGTTTGAATCTTTCCCATTTGTACTAAAAGGCTCGGTTAATTTTCAGGGGAAAGCTCAAGGGTGCATCTCCAGCATATGTTCTTTCGCCACCATATTATCTCCGTTAACCTTCACTCCTCTAACAGGTAGTAATCTTTTTTATTCAAGTCAATTGTCATCCTGAACATAATAAATAAACTAAAAACCATCCATTATTTTCTTTTCAGCTTTGTTTCTCTCAGACAATGCACCATTCCATTTCCCTGGTTTCAGCATCATGTGCGCCGGATTCGCAACGGTGAGCACTGATTCATTGCTACTTTTCGATTACATCAATTCCGAGACTCTGATCATAGTGTAACATTATTCTTCAGATGATATCGTTCACGCTAAGCCTCATGATTAGATCACCTCCTCCAATCACAAGCCACAAAGCAAGCAATGCCAGTTACGTACTAGTCTAATTATCGGGCGCATTCACTGCATGATGAACTTCAATTTCTTCCATCAGTTAAACTCTTTGTGGTGGTGGCTCTGGAGCCTTGGTAGAACTTCAGAATTACAAGTTACAGAAGATGATAGTGATTGAAAGACTACATAGATATATGTACATTGTTTTCATACAGTGAATGGACGACAGAAGACATCACTAGCTTTATGTACTGTTGGGACTGTCATCTGGGTGGACCACAAACCAACCTCCCAATTGAACCAACTTTATTGTTAGGAAAAACAAATATCGCTGTCAGGGATTCTTGAATCTTCCAACCTCTACCATTCAACTTATTTCAGGGATGGCAAAACTGTAAGCCCATATTGGGGTAAAAAATAGATGTGAATAAGGGTGAATAAACCAAAAAAAATATTTGTTTGTAAGAACAAGTGTATATAATTATATCAAAATATGTTATTCCAGATATTTCTTAGTTATTGTATTCTTTTGGTACAAGGTGGGTCACCTTGTCAAATCACTTACCATTATTTCTAATAAATAAAGGTTATAAGTTTTTCACTTTTATAAACCATTTTTTTTATTTATATCTTATACACACTTATAAAAATTTAATTTTTACATTTTTTAACAAGTTTAACAAAAAAAAATATAACTAAATAAAAAAATAATTTATGTATAATTATTTGTACTGAACGGTCGACTTTCAATTAGATCTCACCGTGAAATCTGACTGAGGACGATGTGATCCAGACTGTTCGAATACGTGCTGGCTACTGCTTATTACTCCACGTGGCACCACGTCAAACTCTTTATTGGAACTCATGTAATAAATAAAACAAGCTTTAATAGTGAGCAAGTGACGTGGCCCTTTTACAACCACGCGATCTCGACTCCTTATCGTTCTCCGGCGGAGTACCGGACCATTGCGACAAAACCGAGGTGTGTGAGCTTGCTTACATTTGACTCGAAAGGCCGACTCGTCGCCTTCCTTCAGCGAAACACTTCGCTAACAAAAATAAGGGAATCACCGACAAAAGCTAATAAACGAAGATGCCTTTCTTCGCTTGAGAAGCTGCTGAACCAATCAATGATTCTCTCTGTCTCTTAAAATCCCGGAAACCCTAAATTCTCTCCAAATGGCGTCCACTTCCAACATGTCCAAAGGAGGAGGAGGAAGCGCTTCTGAGAAGGTCCTCCTCCTCCATGGTGACCTAGATCTCAAGATCCTCGAAGCCAAGTCCCTCCCCAACATGGACATGGTCTCCGAGCGCTTCCGCCGCTGCCTCACCGTCTTCAACGCATGCCGCCCCTCCGGAACCGGTTCCTCCCACTCCGCCCCCGCCTCCGACTCCGGCGTGCCCCAGCACCACCGCCACCACCACGGGAAGATCATCACGAGCGACCCTTACGTGACGGTCTCCGTCGCCGGGGCCACCGTCGCGCGGACGCGCGTGATTCCCAATTCGCAGGAGCCGATCTGGGACGAGCACTTCCAGGTGGCCCTCGCGCACTCCGCGGCCTCCGTCGAGTTTCTCGTCAAGGACAACGATGTGTTCGGGGCGCAGTTGATCGGGACGGTCACCATTTCGGCCCAGCGGATCCTGTTGGGGGAGCGAATTGACGCGTGGTTCTCCGTGATTGGCCCCAGAGGGAAGCCCCCGAAGCCCGATTCAGCGCTCCACCTTTCAATGCAGTTCACTCCCATTGATGCCAATCCGGTTTACCGGCACAATATCGCGGGGGACCCTGATAAGATGGGCGTCAGGAGGACGTACTTTGAGAATCGGAGAGGGGGGTCGCTCACGCTGTATCAGGACGCGCATGTGAAGGATGGGTCGCTCCCAAAGATTGAATTGGACGGCGGGAAGGTCTTTAAGCATCAGGGTTGTTGGGAGGATATCTGTCACGCGATATTGGAGGCGCACCACCTGATCTACGTCGTGGGGTGGTCGGTGTTTGATAAGGTGAAGCTTGTTAGGGAGCCGACACGGCCCCTGCCGCCGGGAGGGAATCTGACACTTGGGGAGCTGCTCAAGTACAAGTCGCAGGAGGGCGTCCGGGTGTGCTTGTTGGTTTGGGATGACAAGACCTCTCATGACAAGCTTTTGTTAAAGACGGTAAGAGGTTTGGTTTTGGATTGTCCAATGTCGAGATGCAGATGCAACTGAATTTTGTTGTGGCAGTTTTGTTAGATCATATATTCTTGGCTTCATTTTTTCCAAAAAAAAAAAGAAGCTTGGCTTAATTATTTCATGCTTTCAAGTTCTAGCTTTGGATGTGGTTGCCTTTACCAAAATTGCCAGATTTCATATGGCACATTTTTTTTTCTATAGATTATTTGACTAAGGAAAGAAGTTATTAAACTGGGGAATTATTTTGAGAACACCTAAACTAAATAAATGTCCCAAAAAAAGGCACACAATCTGGTTGGAATTGGTAACAGAGTGATGCATGGAAATCTGTGCAAAGAATCAATTAATAACCATGTATGACCCACAACTTACTGTCTTGGACAGGCTGAATATATTGTTTAACAGTACAAGAGTACTTCTCAATTTTTTGTCTGTTGGAGTAGTATGATGAAGAATAGGTTCAGCATTCATGAGTGTGGGATGAATAATTTTCAATCTGAAGCAATTAAAAAAATGCCTATGTTTATTTGTCCAGGAAGAAGTCCCTATTTGCGACCAAACTTTTTATTGATTAAAAAATAATAAGACTTTTACATTAAAATAAATAAATAAATAGGATTTTAAAAAAAAATTACACAATTTGAATTTTGTCATTGAATATTTGAAACTCATAGTGACTAGTGAGAGTAGAATATTGGGAAATAATGTCGTTTTGGTCATGTGGCCATTGCAAGATCAGCTTGAAGTTTGTTAGGTGATTTCTTAATGTTTTCAGAAAGATAAATATTCTTGTAATACTCAACATTTGTAATACTCAACATTCATAATTTATGCATTCATTATTAAATGAAACATGATGGTGGTGTATCTCCATACTTCCTCAGCTATTCAATTTAATGTGTTACCTTGTCTGTTTTGGTGAAAATAGTTGTATGTGTATTTGACTTGGTATTATGGTATTGGTGCAGGGAGGAGTAATGCAAACTCATGATGAAGAAACACGGAAGTTTTTCAAGCATTCATCTGTTATCTGTGTGTTGTCAGCACGTTACGCCAGCAGCAAGCTTAGCATTTTCAAGCAACAGGCAGGCATGCTTTATAGCACATGCTAATGATCAATTGATCTTCTAGTTCATCATCACATGATTAGCTGAATCACTAAAAGATAAATATACTTTATTACTAGACTGTCTGGGTCGCATGCTAAAGATGATTTTAATCAAAAGGCACATTGAAGGATGTGAAACATCTGACACGTGCAACTTAGTACAGTTACCTCTACTTGAATGTAAATTTTCTTGATTATTTCAATAGTATATTAATTATTTTAATCACTTACTGAGTTAAAGTGCCAAAATATTCTTTTGATGATTTCTAGCAACATCCAATTAATTTCTTTAAAAAAAATTCAAACACACTTTTTTTATGGTTAGATGACCAAGTACTGCTATCTCTATCTTCATTGCAATCAACTTGAAACCTGTGAAGCTTGGACACAAATACGAGACATGGGGACACGGACACGGTGACACGACAATTTTTGAAAAGAAAAAAAAAGGACACGGGTACGGTTAGGACACGCAATAAATAAATTAATATAATAAATGTATATATTGTATATCCATATGAAGTCAAATGTTTTCCATACACCACCATTCTTTCAAAATGTTTCAAAATACAAAATAGCCATACTTCATACATAAAATGTTTTAAAAATAAGAAAGCAAGCATCAATTTGAGCCAACTTGTGGGTTGCTTTGGGCCATTCTAAATGGGTTGGATACTTGTGGGCTGTTTTAAATGGGTTTGGGCCTTCCTGTTTTTTTGTATTACCACTCTCAATATGGTGTGTTATGTGTTTCTTGTAGGACAGTGTTCTTGGTATTAGACAAAAAAAATGTTGGTAAATTTTGCATGTGCCAAGTTCTCTAAAAAAAATCAGCTGAAATTTTTTTTGAAGATAAATTTTGCGTATGACAATTACCACTCTCAATATGGTATGTTATATATTTCTTGTAGGACAGTGTTCTTGGTATTGGACAAAAAATGTTGTGTATGATAAGTTCTCTAACAAATTCGGCTGAAAATTAACATGTTATAACTTCTAATCTGTGAGCCTAAAAAGACAATAATAGTACTTTTATAATCTTTGAGCCTGAATAGTTGTACGATAATTGTACTTTCATTTAGACTTTGATGGAACTTGGGTGATACACTTGTTTGATATATTTGCACAAAAAAGATCATGTTTTATTGTTTCCATTTACTTCTTGCATCCCATGTATCATTTGTAGATCATAAGGAATCAGTGGGTCCTTGAAACATATTATGGTTGGAATTTGGACATTTAGATCACAGTCACTTGGTTTTGCTGTACACTTTGAATTGTAAACCTAATTATTGTTCTCTAATGACATTTAAATCCAGGTTGTGGGAACCCTATTTACGCATCATCAGAAATGTGTGCTTGTGGATACACAAGCTTCTGGAAATAACCGAAAAATTACTGCTTTCATAGGAGGTCTTGATCTTTGTGATGGGCGCTATGATACACCTGATCATAGATTATTCCGTGATCTTGACACTGTATATAGCAATGACTTCCACAATCCTACATTTGTTGTGAGTATATATTTTGGACAATAATTGATTGTGCTATATGGAATTTTTGAAGTACTTCATTGCCTTTCCCTACCTTTTATTTATATTTTATCCCCAGGCTTAATTTATGCAGTGGATCATACATTTTAGTGATATCATTAATTCATGAAATAATTTCTCTCATTTATTTCTTGATTTTCGGTCTGGATAAACAACACCTTCCCAGTCCCAAAATTCATTATCTGAAAATAAGAATGGGCCTAGGTATTAGAACTAGTGGGTAGATTACAGGAAGCACTATGAAATTGTGTAAATGCTAGTTTTTTTCCCCTGATGATGATTATTAATTGTATTTTCTATGAAGCATGATAATTTATTAATTTTGATGGATCTGACATTCTAGTTGAAAACATGATTCAAATTGTTGGAACTAATATTTTGGATAATAAAATGCTTAAACATGTGGTGTTTTCTCAAGGACACAGATATGGTGTATCCTTGTTATTTTGGAATGAGTCATTTACTTGGGATATGATTGTTTGTGATAGCTTTTTTCTTATTTTCTGCGTGGTTTACCCATCTGGTGGTTGCATAGGCAGACGGTAAAGGACCAAGACAACCATGGCATGACTTGCACTGCAAAATCGAAGGGCCCGCCGCATATGATGTTCTCACGAACTTTGAGCAGCGTTGGAAGAAAGCAACAAAATGGTCAGAATTTGGTCAAAAGTTTAAAAGGGTACGTCACTTGAATGATGACGCGTTGATAAAACTCGAACGCATCTCATGGATATTGAGTCCATCACCAGCAGTACCAATTGATGACCCACGCCTTTGGGTTTCAAAGGAAGACGATCATGAAAACTGGCATGTTCAGGTTAAATAAACCTTAAAAAAGCATAATATTCTCTTTTTCCTCTATTAATAAGATACTTCTATTCTTTTCTAAAAACACTTCTCTTTTTTTCAACTGATGTTATTATTCATAGACTCAAAATGACTTTCTTTCTGTTCTTTGGCAGGTTTTTCGATCTATTGATTCCGGTTCGGTAAAGGGATTTCCCAAACTAATTAAGAATGCTCAGGCTAAGGTTTGGATGATGAAAAATTTATTCTTTTTCCAGATTGTCTAGATTAACTAGCTAATAGTCCTATGTCGAAATGTTGGGAGCAAGTGGGTGTCTGAATTACTCAGTCATTGTGTGGATGAGACCATTTCATTCCTGTGCAATGGCAATTATAATTGTGGTTTGTCATGTGATTCATTCTGAAAACAGGGACATTCTTTTGGGTAAATGTGCTGCCATAAATGGCAAATTTCACACATTAGATGAGATTGCCAGCGTACAGCCTGTTAACTAACATTCAAATGGCCCTTTACAGTTATTGGGAGCACAAACTGATTTTTTGAAATGGCTTCCTCTGCAGAACCTTGATTGTGGGAAGAACATTGTAATAGACAGGAGCATCCATAAAGCATATGTGCAGGCCATCAGATCTGCACAACACTTCATATACATTGAAAATCAATATTTTCTTGGATCATCTTATGGGTGGCCTTCTTATAAAAATGCAGGTCTGGCAGGGTTTTCTAGTTTATCTTTGTTGTGCTTTTTATAGTGTGTTTTGAAGATTCTGTTGTTTTCCAAATGTGGGATTCTCTTTCTGAGTTTGGAGCTTTTTGACATTATTTTTCTTCTTCCTTTTCGTACTTTCATTTTTGTTTCAATTTTTTTTCTTTTGTGGCAATTCAAATGCAATATTCTAGAAAAATTTGGGTATAAAAGAGGCATTGTTTGATATTTATATACGCAGGTGAAATTCTCGGCGTCATGTTTTTCATGGTGATTATCAATTCTATTGCAGGGTAATCGTGGGTGGTCGTGTCTCCTCTTGGTTAGATGCCTCTTCTAACCAAGAGGATGCCGGCGTGCGACACCCCTTTTCCGTTTCTTTTGTTTTTTGCATTCTACTCTCTTCCCTTTTGGAGTTTGTAATTCTAATTAAGTAATGGAATCGGGTAGCAAATATATACCTTTCTTTCAAAAAAAAAAAAAATCAATTATATCTTATTCTTCTTCTTCTTATTATTATTATATATTTATTTCTTTATATTTATGATGTATGAGTTGTGTTCACCTAATAGGCTCGGGTATTATCGCCAACATGTATTCAGTAAATCAAATTAACATGCTATGTTATGTGCGGATAAATATTCAAATTCTGGTTTCTAAATTTTTTATTTCCTATATACCTAGATTTTCCATGACTCGATTTATTCTTGGTTTATGTATCTGTAAAGTCTATTTCTATCTAATTTTTATGCTGTGCAAATTATATTTACTGACATTTATCTTGTGTTAATATAATCAGGTGCTAATAATCTAATTCCCATGGAATTGGCCTTGAAAATTGCTAGCAAAATTAGAGCCAGAGAGCGATTTACAGTTTACATAGTCATACCAATGTGGCCTGAGGGTGTTCCTACTACTGCTTCTGTGCAAGAAATCCTTTACTGGCAGGTTATGTATCTCATGGACCTTAATTATATATTCAAACCTTTTGTGGATAACTTTAAGAATCAGTAGATTTTTAGGTGTTGTGCTTTGATGCTTCAATTGCTAAATAATGATGGTAAAAAGTACAGTTATGGACATATTTAACATAGCATGTTAACTAGAGGAGATGCTGACCATTTTCTTGGTTTCCTTGAATCTTATAAATTTGCATCTTTGTTGAATCACTTTGTTGGATCATTCTTTATATTTGTGATCTTTAGCAAAGTCAGTTTCTTTATCCATATCTCCGAAGTATGTAAAACACATTTGGAAGTTTGTAGATGCTCTTCAGGTGGGCTGCTATCCCATTGACAAAAGTATACTAGATTTATTATGTATGCCCATTGACAATTGTTCTCCTCATCAATATTTTCTAAAAAGTTCTCTGCCATTCTTTTACTCGGATGCCAGAGCAACCCATTGGTCTGACCCTTTCGTTACAGTAACAGATCATGTTGTATTTTTCGATTTTACGGAATAACCAGCCTTATTATTTAAATAAGAAAGAGTTTGAATCAAGAGAAATTGGTTACTCAAAGATCCACATAAGTTGGGAGCGAAATGAAGTATCTGGTTGTATCTTTATTTTCTTAAACTCATCGCAAGTGCATTTTTTACTAGTTAAGTTTCACTTTTTTGTCAGCCATATTTTCTTTCTTTTCAGCAATGACTTCAAATAAGACATCTGTCTAGATTCCCTCTGTGGATATACTTGGTGTGTGCAACAGTGCGCGTATCATGAAACTGAGAAGGAGAGAAGGGATACTGCTACCATGTTTAATTGGGTAGAAGTAGTGATATTTTAAATAAAAAGGAAAATTCTATTTTCTGGAGTGTTTAATATTAACTCCTTTATATAATACACAATTCATCAAGACAGGATCAGCAATCATCCCACATATGCCACGCTTCTTCCAGCCTTGTTTTCTACTTCCTAACTTGTTATCAATTTGCAGGCCCAGACAATGCGGATGATGTATGAAATAGTTGGAAGGGAGCTAAAGTCTGCACAAATTGAGAATTCACATCCACAAGATTACCTTAATTTCTATTGTCTTGGTAATCGGGAAGAACTGCCCAAAGATAGCTCGCAGTCAACTGACCAACAACCAGACAACAGTCCTCTGGTATTCTTTAGCATGAATTTAGTTTCTTTTCAAGATGGATGAATTATCTAGTTAACATAAATTAATTGAGAATAATGTTCATGCCATTAGTTTACTGAATCATTGATCACCTTAACATATTTAATTTAATCCATAAAACTTTAGGAGATTCACCCATTCCTGGTGCTTATGATTTAATATCGCATCTCTAATCCCCCCCCCCTCCCAAATATCATCATCATCTAAACCATCTTTCTCCCCCGTGTTGAATATACTCATTTAAGCAGTGATGATGACTAGTTATTAGTTTTACGTGCCATTGGAAACTTAAGCACATGGTTGAGGTTAATTGAAGTTGTTTGCATTATCCACGAGCAATTTATTTCAACATTTAACTGATTCCCACATTCTGTAGATCCATAGTTCACCTTTGTAATTGGTGTTTTTATAGTTTATGTAGTTTGATATGTGTCTGATATTCTCAGGTAACACATTTTTATGCAGGCACTGGCCCAAAAGTTTCGACGATTCATGATTTATGTTCATGCAAAGGGGATGATAGTAGATGATGAGTATGTGATCTTGGGATCTGCCAACATAAACCAAAGATCTCTAGATGGTTCACGAGATACAGAGATAGCAATGGGCGCGTACCAGCACCATCACACCTGGGCAGAGAAGAAAAGGCATCCACATGGCCAGGTTGGTTTCTTGTGTGTCCTCTCTTAGTTATGCTTTATGTTTGTGTGCATCGTCTTTCAAGTAGTCTAGTGTGAGCAAACCATTTCTGAAACGGCAAGTGCAATATTTTAAATGACATCAGGACTTTGATCTAATCCAAGTTACATGTCAACCAAAAAAAAAACTTCTGCATGGTTTCAACTCACATGCTGTGTTATCTTCAGGTATATGGTTACAGGATGTCATTGTGGGCAGAGCATCTCGGCAAAGTGGATGAAATCTTCAAGGAGCCCGAAAGTCTGGAATGTGTGAGGCTTGTGAACACGATGGCTGAGGAGAACTGGAGGAAATTCACGGCGGAGGAGGTGATGCCGCTGCCTGGACATCTTCTCAAGTACCCAATCAAGGTGGATGTTGACGGGACAGTTGGTCCTCTGCCTGACAATGAGAACTTCCCAGATGTTGGTGGAAAGATTCTAGGGGATTATACGTCTCTTCCTGATGCCTTAACAACATAGTCTTCTCTGCTATCCATATTGTCTCACAAAGGCCATGTTGAGGTGGTGCTGGTGACAGATTGATTTTTATTCCTTTTGTGTTGTTAATCATTCGACTGTTTTGTGTGAGATGTTCTTTATGTTATTTCACTGCCGTTGTAAATTTAATGTCATTTCGTCCAAACATATACAGAAGTCTGACAATAAAAATGTCTGAAAAATCTTGAATTTGTTGTTTTCTTTGTCAACTAATGCTCTTTCAAAGTTATGTCTACCCCGAGTACGGGTGCCATGTTTGATGAGCTGATGTCACTAGACATGATTTTCATGAGGGTGTAGCAATTGTTTCAGGTTTCTCTAGGTGAATGCTTAACTGTAGGGGCAATTATAATTTATGCTGTGATAAAAAAAAATGATTTTAAAAATGCTTATTTTTATCCTTACATAAATAAAACTGAAATTAGATTTTAGAAGATGAATTTTTTATTTTTCAGACCCAGAAAAACATTAATTAACTATAAAAAAAATGTTACAAGTTACAACTCAGCCAACTTAGCATTATATTTGAGCCAACACTTGTAAATATGATTTTACATTAAACATTTGATCACATTACTGAAACTTTAAGCTCATGTATATTTCATTCTCAAATATTGAAGGGCACGTCTAGTCCCAACAACATTTTTTCTTACCCCACCAATCGGCTAAAAAAACGGTGTTTTGCTATCCCCACCGATCCGGCTAGTTTGATCAAATTTGGTCGCCATTTCAGGTTTTGGGCGACCGGATTTGGTCGTCATTTTAGGTTTTGGACGACTGGATTTGGTCGTCATTTCAAGTTTTGGGCGACCGAACCTGGTCGAACATGATTTGTAATAAAGTTTATAATTTTTTTTCTTGAAAACATAATCCCACGACGTGTATCCTCCTTGAATCCTTCATATCACTCCAAGTCTGAGTTGTAATGTAGAGATAATAAATCATTATTCTTAAATGTAGAATATAAGAACAATTTTTTTTACATAAGTTACAGACAAATTTCAAAAGCCAAATATAAAATGTGTTTGGATCAACTAGTAGGTTTTTTTGTTTTCAAACAAAGAATTACCTTAACTACGAATTCAAACGAAGCTTAAAAATTATATATATTTGTCTAATAAGATATTTTTCTATAAAAATTTGAATTAATTGAAAGTATACATACTTACATTTTTTTCAGTCCATCAGCTGTTGTTTGGATAAAAGAATAAATGTAGAATATGATGGATAAACCCAAAAATTTATTTATTTACAAAAAATAGTTAGATATAGTTATGAACCATGTTCGACCAATTACAGTCGCCCAAAGCTTGAAATGACGACCAATTACGGTCGCCCAAAACCTGAAATGATGACCAAATCCGATCGCCTAAAACCTGAAATGGCGATCAATTTCGATCGATCTAGATTGGTGGGAAGAAACTTACAAACAAAACAAAAAACAAAAACAGGGAAAAGTTTGCGTCTTCAATATCACATTACCCTTAAATCCCACTTATCATATTCTTGGATCATTAGCTATAAATTTTTAATTAGCTTTCAAATGCCAGAAAGTTACAAAACCCATCGACCTTACGAAAAATAACATAAAAATAATAATCATATAAAAATGTTACACTCAATCCATTTTACAGTTTAAAACACACTCCGCCCACATTTTTATTTATCTAAAAATCATATATTTCATGTAATAAGATATTTATTTTTATAAAATATAAAGTATATATTCCAATTTATACGAAATATGAAAAAATTTCAATAATGTATATATCTATTCAAAGTGAGTGAAAGGATAAACAAGAACACTATAAAACTACTTTTGAGACCATGAATATATACCCTTTTAAGACTTCATCTTGACTCACAAATGCATTTCTTGACACGATACATTTCTTCAGAAGAAAAAAAATTATATAAGCATATACATATAAATAGATAATATAGAGATACAAAACGTAGACACGCATCCAATCACAACATCCAAACAGACAAACAAAAACTAATTAACTTTGCCAACCATGCCGGCCCCTGGTGAGGCGAGCAGTAGGATGAGTACGTCCCGTTCTCTTACAAGGGTCACCTTTGTGTTATACTTGTTTGTTAGGCGAAACCCTTCACTTGTAAAGTTGTAAGTCTTCAGTGATCATAATACAATGGTTCATGGTTTACTTATATTAAGGGTAAGTCTTAGTTCGAGTCTCAAGGTGTGTTATATGTTCTACTTGTCAAAATTTAAAAGAACTGTCATCAGTGGTCATAGCACAACGGTTCAGGGTTTAGTGGTATTATCGATAGGTCTTGGGTTCAAGTCTTGGCGCTGACTTACCCACCTATTTGTTAATAATTATTCGAAAGAATTTTCCATGGGACCGAGGCAAACAAGCGGAGATAGCCTTCCCAGCTCGACTATAAGGTCTGCCACGGGGGTCCCTCCGATATAGAAAAAATAATTAAAAGAATTTTATGTGAGATTAGGAACAAACATGTGAAGATAACTTTCTTAACTTGATCGTAAAGTTAGCCACGGTGAATACTTTCGATATAAAAAAAGTCTTGCTCGGTGCGTTCAGCAAATCCTCCTTGCTCATCGATATCACCGACACGTTCACCTCCGCCAGCACCTTGTCCTAGTGGTCGGCAACGGGCCGGCCCATTGAAACTGGGCCCAAGCCAGCGGGCATGCTTGACGAGCAGGCCTGGCCGGGCCAGCCCACCGACAAAAAACAGGGCCCATGCATTGCCCACGGGCCGGGCCTGGGTTAATGCCCACCGGCGGGTCTACGAACCCAAATTCTAAACATCTTATCTCTTTTGATTTTTTAATTTTAAGTTGTTCTTTTGTATATAATGTTAAAATAACACAAAATTTAAAGTATAATGTTAAAAAAAAAATTTATATCTATCGAATTTTTAAAATAAAAATATTAAATTATTTAATTACTTAAAAAAATGAATAACTACATGTACCTAATTAGATTGACACCTACATAAATGTTAATAATTTATATAATTCAACAACAATTCAAATAAAAATTACATATTACTCATTTATTGGATTGCCCCTCATGGGCTTACGGGCCGGGCCCGGACCCCAGAAGCAGGCCCAAGCCCGGCCCGGCCTGAAAACGGGTTGGACTTTCGATTCTCGGGCCTGTTGAAGAATCCTACCTCGTCCTCATCGAACACTGCATTGTTCTTGAACACGATCTCCTCCCCTGCCGTCACCATTATATCGTTCGGAAGGAGCGCCAGCGACTGAAGGGAGCGGAGAATGGGTGGCGGGGAGAGAGAGAGAGAGAGAGAGTGTGTGTGTGTGTGTGTGGGTGTTTGTGTGGTGGGGATGTTTTATTTCAGTGTAGGGGGATAGACGTGTGACAATGGAACAACAAGAAAAGAAATGCACAACAAATATATATATTAACAAAGAAAGTTGGATTTAAAATTGTTTTTACAAGAAGTTGTCCTCAGTTTTTGAAAAACACAGTTTTTGAACACTATTTATCTGAAATTTGTCTACAGTAAGTTGTCCCAATTTTTCTGTTTGATTACACAATTGCATATATATAAGAAGTTGTTCAATCGTACAAGCAAACGCTGTTTAACATTGTCTATAAATCCCAAACAAACTACCATATCATTATTAACCCACATATGACACTTTGGCTAGAGTCATGGGTTCGCTCTCTATAAATCACATTTCAAATTCTCCAAGACTTGTGAGTGATTTTGTGTATTTAGAGTTTTCATATGTTTGAAAAAAAAATAATGAAAAATTGATATACCTCAGTTAAATCGATTTTAGTCTCTCTAAAATTGAAAAATCACCACACATCCATGTGTTATTAGAAAAATAATCATCGGTTAAAATTAAACCATACATTAAAATATGTTTTATTTTCTTTCCAAACCCGTCTTGCCTGACCTAAATGGTAAATGGGGGCGTGGCGGGTTCGTGTTGGGACGGGTCATCTCGGTTTTAAGATGAGTTATTATTAACAGGTTTTGGTTTGGATTAGGATTTACAAAACCCGTCCCAACGCGTGACATTGGCGTCCGTGTGCGCTGCCTCTTCTTCTTCAACTGTGCATCAAACAATGAAATCCATAGTCACCACCGTTGTCTTTCATTACCATCAAAGTCATTCTCAGAATCAGTGTCGTCGTCTTCGTCGGAATCATCATCAAAGTTTTGATAATCATCATCGGAATCAATCGGAAAGTAACCAAATCGAAAGAGGCATCAAGACCTTTTCCAAAAAAACATGAAGAGCAAAGATATCAGATCTTCCTCCGCTGTGGGATGTATTTTATGTGCAATGGCTCCTATTATGCTATTAAACGAGGTGTGTGAGCTTACACTTGGCTTGAACGGCGACTCGTCGCCTTCCTTCACCTCCTCTCCTCTTCTGCTGAAACACTTCGCCAAACCTAAACTATCAATAAAGGGGGATTCCCCGACAAAAGCTGTTAAACGAAGATGCCTTTCTTTGCTTGAGAAGCTGAACCGATCAATGATTCTCTCCGTCTCTCCGTCGCTTAAAAGGCCCGGAAACCCTAACATCTCTCCAAATGGCTTCCGCTTCCAACATGTCCGAAGGAGGAGGAGGAACCGCTTCTGAGAAGGTCGTCCTCCTCCATGGCGACCTAGATCTCAAGATCCTCGAAGCCAGGTCCCTCCCCAACATGGACATGTTCTCCGAGCGCTTCCGCCGCTGCCTAACCGTCTTTAACGCGTGTCGCCCCTCCGGACACCGTTCCTCCCACTCCGCGCACGCCACCGACTCTGGCGACCCCCAGCACCACCACCACAAGAAGATCATCACGAGCGACCCTTACGTGGCGGTCTCCATCGCCGGGGCCACCGTCGCTCGGACGCGCGTGATCCCCAATTCGCAGGAGCCGATCTGGGACGAGCACTTCCAGGTGGCCCTCGCGCACTCCGCGACCTCCGTCGAGTTCCAGGTCAAGGACAAGGACGTGTTCAGGGCACAGTTGATCGGGACAGTCACCATTTCGGCCCAGCGGATCCTGTCGGGGGAGCGGATTGACGAGTGGTTCTCAGTGATTGGCCCCAGAGGGAAGCCCCCGAAGCCCGATTCAGCGCTCCACCTGTCAATGCAGTTCACGCCCATCGATGCCAATCCGGTTTACCTGCACAGTATCGCGGGGGACCCTGATAAGATGGGCGTCAGGCGGACTTACTTTGAGAATCGGAGAGGGGGGTCGCTCACGCTGTATCAGGACGCGCATGTGAAGGATGGGTCGCTCCCAAAGATTGAATTGGACGGCGGGAAGGTCTTTAAGCATGAGGGTTGTTGGGAGGATATCTGTCACGCGATATTGGAGGCGCACCACCTGATCTACGTCGTTGGGTGGTCGGTGTTTGATAAGGTGAAGCTTGTTAGGGAGCAGACACGGCCCCTGCCGCCGGAAGGGTATCTGACACTTGGGGAGCTGCTCAAGTACAAGTCACAGAAGGGCGTCCGGGTGTGCTTGTTGGTGTGGGATGACAAGACCTCGCATGACAAGCTTTTGTTAAAGACGGTAAGAGGTTTGGTTTTGGATTGTCCAATGTCGAGATGCAGATAAAACTGAATTTTATTGTGGCAGTTTTGTTAAATCATATATTCTTGGCTTTATTTTTTTCCAAAAAAAAATGCTTTCAAAATCTAGCTTTGGATGTGGTTTGCCTTTACCAAATTGCCAGATTTCATATGGCACATTTTTTTTCTAAAGATTATTTGACTAAGGAAGGAAGTCATTAAACTGGGGAATTAATTTGAAAACACCTAAACTACATAAATGTCCCAAAAAAGGCACCCAATTTTGTTGGAATTTGTAACAGAGTGATTCATGGAAATTTGTGCAAAGAATCAATTAATAACCATGGATGACCCACAAGGCCACAACTTACTGTCTTGGATAGGCTGAATATATTGTTTTTAACAGTACAAGAGTACTTCTCACTTTTTTGTCTGTTGGATTAGTATGATGAAGAATAGGTTCAGCATTCATGCGTGTGGATGAATAATTATAAATCTGAAGCAATAAGAAAAAATGCCCATGTTTATTTGTCTGGGAAGAAGTCCCTATTTGCGACCAAACTTTTTATTGATTAAAAAATAATAGGACTTTTACATCAAAATTAATTTAAAAAAATAGGATTGGTTTGTAAAAATTACACGATTTGAATTTTATCATTGAATATTTGAAACTCATTGTGAGAGTAGAATATTGGGAAATAATGTTGTTTTGGTCATGTGGTCATTGCAAGATCAGTTTGAAGTTTGTTAGGTGTTTTTTCTTTGTTTTCACTTTTCAGAAAGATATATATTCTTGTCATACTCAACATTCGTAATCTATGCATTCATTATTAAATGAAACTAGATGGTGATGTGTCTCCGTGACTTCCTCAGTTATTCAATTTTGTGTGTTACCTTATCTGTTTTGATGAAAATAGTTGTATGTGTATTTGGCTTAGTATTATGGTATTGGTGCAGGGAGGAGTAATGCAAACTCATGATGAAGAAACACGGAAGTTTTTCAAGCATTCATCTGTTATCCGTGTGTTGTCACCACGTTATGCAAGCAGCAAGCTTAGCATTTTCAAGCAACAGGCAGGCACACTATATAGCACATGATTAGCTGAATCACTAAAAGATAAACATACTTTATTGCTAGACTGTCTGAGTCGCATGCTAAAGATGATTTGAATCAAAAGGCACATTGAAGGATATGGAAACATCTGACACGTTCAACTTAGTACTGTTACCTCTACTTGAATGTAAATTTTCTTGATTATTTCAATAGTATATTAATTATTTTAATCACTTACTGAGTAAACTGTGTATATATTTTGATGATTTCTAGTGACACACATTTAATTTTCTTTAAAAAAAATTCCGGATATACTTTTTTGATGGTTAGATGACCAAGTTGAAACTCAGTTGACAGCCCTCCATCTGACCATTTTTGTTTTTTAAGGAAGTAGACTTCTACCACGCTTTATTGCTTGAAAAGCATAGTAGAGTTGGGCCTCAATCTGACTTTTACAGGGATCTATGGATCTTAGAGTATCAATGTGTCATATCATTCTTTTTTTTTTTGAAGATTGGTGCCCTAGGGTTTGATCATTGATCATCCTTTACGTAGAGGGGGTGTTAACCGACTTTTCCAAAGCTCGGTTCGCAAAAAAAAAATTTGAAGGGGTGCTCCCCAGGATTTGATCCTTTGATCTCTTTCACGAAGGTGGGAGGTGTCATTGGGTCCTTGAAACATATTATGGGTGGAATTTGGAAACTTAGATCAGTCACTTGGTTTTGCTGTACACTTTGAATTGTAGACCTAATTATTGTTCTCTAATGACATTTGATTCCAGGTTGTGGGAACCCTATTTACGCATCATCAGAAATGTGTGCTTGTGGATACACAAGCTTCTGGAAATAACCGAAAAATTACTGCTTTCATAGGAGGTCTTGATCTTTGTGATGGGCGCTATGATACACCTGATCATAGATTATTCCGTGATCTTGACACTGTATTTAGCAACGACTTCCACAATCCTACATTTGCTGTGAGTATATATTTTGGACAATAATTGATTGTGTGTTAGATGGAAGTTTTTGAAGTACTTGTTCGCCATTCCCTACCTGTTATTTATATTTTATCCCCAGGCTTAATTTATGCAGTGGATCACACATTTTAGTGATATCATTAATTCATGAAAGAACCTCTCTTTTATTTCTTGATTTTCGGTCTGGGCAAACAACACATTCCCAGTCCCAAAATTCATTAACTAAAAATAAGAATGGGCCTGATATTAGAACTAGTGGTTAGATTACAGGAAGCACTATGAAATTGTGTAAATGCTAGGTTTTTTCCCCTGATGATGATTACTGATTATATTTTTTATGAAGCTTCATAATTTTATATTAATTTTGATGGATCTGACATTCTAGTCAAAAACATGATTCAATTTGTTGGAACTAATATTTTGGATAATAAAATGCTTAAACATGGGGTGTTTTCTCAAGGACACAGATATGGTGTATCCTTGTTACTTTGGAATGAGTTCTTTACTTGGGATATGATTGTTTGTGATAGGTTTTTTCTTATCTTCTGCATGGTTTACCTATCTGGTGTTGCATAGGCAGATGGTAAAGGACCGAGACAACCATGGCATGACTTGCACTGCAAAATCGAAGGGCCTGCTGCATATGATGTTCTCACGAACTTTGTGCAGTGCTGGAAGAAAGCAATAAAATGGTCGGAATTAGGTCAAAGGCTTAAAAGGGTAGGTCCCTGGCATGAAGACATGTTGATAAAACTCGAACGTATCTCATGTCTATTGAGTCCATTACCAGCAATTGATGACTCACACCTTTGGGTTTCAAAGGAAGACGATCATGAAAACTGGCATGTTCAGGTTAAATAAACCTTAAAAAAGCATAATATTCTCTTTTTCCTCTATTAATAAGATACTTCTATTCTTTTCTAAAAAAACTTCTCTTTTTTTCAACTGATATTATTATTCATAGACTCAAAATGACCTTCTTTCTGTTCTTTGGCAGGTTTTTCGATCTATTGATTCCGGTTCGGTAAAGGGATTTCCCAAACTAATTAAGAATGCTCAGGCTAAGGTTTGGATAATGAAAATTTTATTCTTTTTCAAGATTGTCTAGTCTAACTAGCTAATAGTCCTATGTCGAAATGTTGGGAGCAAGTGGGTGTCTGAATTACTCAGTCATTGTGTGGATGAGACCATTTCATTCCTGTGCAATGGCAATTATAATTGTGGTTTGTCACGTGATTCATTCTGAAAACAGGGACATTCTTTTGGGTAAATGTGCTGCCATAAATGGCAAATTTCACACATTAGATGAGATTGCCAGCGTACAGCCTGTTAACTAACATTCAAATGGCCCTTTACAGTTATTGGGAGCACAAACTGATTTTTGAAATGGCTTCCTCTGCAGAACCTTGATTGTGGGAATAACATTGTAATAGACAGGAGCATCCATAAAGCATATGTGCAGGCCATCAGATCTGCACAACACTTCATATACATTGAAAATCAATATTTTCTTGGATCATCTTACGGGTGGCCTTCTTATAAAAATGCAGGTCTGGCAGGGTTTTCTAGTGTATCCTTGTGTTTTTCCTTTTCTTTTGTTTTTTGCATTCTACTCTCCCTTCCCCTTTCGGAGTTTGTATTTCGAATTCAGTAATGAAATCGGGTAGCAAACATCTACCTTTCTTAAAAAATTCAAATCTATCTTCTTCCTTTTTCTTATTATTATTATAATTATTTTTTATTTTTTATTTATGATGCATGAGTTGTGTTCACCTAATAGGCTCGGGTATTATTGCCAACATGTATTCACTATTCAGTAAATCAAATTAAGATGCTATGTTATGTGGGGATAAATATTCAAATATCAGTTTCTATTTTTTTTTCTTTCTATATACCTAGATTTTCCATGACTCAATTTATTCTTGGCTTATGTATCGGTAAAGTCTATTTCTATCTAACTTTTATGCTGTGTGAATTATATTTACTGTCATTGATCTTGTGTTAATATTATCAGGTGCTAATCATCTAATTCCCATGGAATTGGCCTTGAAAATTGCTAGCAAAATTAGAGCAAGAGAGCGATTTAAGGTTTACATAGTCATACCAATGTGGCCTGAGGGGGTTCCTACTTCTGCTTCTGTGCAAGAAATTCTTTACTGGCAGGTTATGTATCTCATGGACCTTAATTATATATTAAAACCTTTTGTGGATGACTTTAAGAATCAGTAAATTTTTAGGTGTTGCGCTTTGATGTTTCAATTGCTAAATAATGATGGTAAAAAGTACAGTTATGGACATATTTAACATAGTGTGTTAACTGGAGTGGGTGCTGACCATTGACAAAGTAATCTAGATTTCTTGTGTATGCCCATTGACAAATGTTCTCCTTATCAATATTTTCTAAAAGTTTTGTACCATACTTTTACACAGATGCCAGAGTAATTCGTCGGTCTGGCCTTTTGGTTACAGTAAAAGATCATGTTGTTTTTTCGTTTTACGGAATAACCAACCTTCTTCAAATAAGCGGGAGTTTGAATCAAGAGAAGTTGGTTACTTCAAAGCTCCACATAATTTGGGAGCGAAACAGAGTATCTAGTTGTATCTTTATTTTCGTAAACTCATTGCAAGTGCATTTTTTACTAGTTAAGTTTCACTTTTTTGCCAACCATATTTTCATTATTTTCAGCAATGACCTCAAATAAGACATCTGTCTAGGATTCCCTCAGTGGATGTACTTGGTGTGTGCAACGTAATGTGCTTCAAGAAACTGAGAGGGAGAGAAAGGATATTGCTATTTTAAATAAAAAGAAAAATTCTTTTTTCAGAAGTGTTTAATATTAACTCCTTTATATAATAGATAAATCATCACCAGTTATAGCAAAGAGGATAAGCAGTCATCCCACATATTCCAGCTTGTTTTTTACTTCCTAACTTGTTATCAATTTGCAGGCCCAGACAATGCGGATGATGTATGAAATTGTTGGAAGGGAGCTAAAGTCTGCACAAATCGAGAATTCACATCCACAAGATTACCTTAATTTCTATTGTCTTGGTAATCGTGAAGAACTGCCTAAAGATATCTTGCAGTCAACCAACCAACAACCAGACAACACTCCTCTGGTATTCTTTAGCATGAATTTACTTTCTTTTTAAGATGGATAACATGAATTAATTGAGAATAATGTTCATGCCATTAGTTTACTGAATTATGGATCACCTTACCATATTTAATTTAATCCATGAAAATTTGGGAGATTCACCCATTCCTGGTGCTTATGATTTAATATAGCATCTCTAATCCTCCCCCCTCCCCCCAAATATCATCATTTAAACCATCTTTTCCCCCATGTCGAATATACTCATTTAAGCAGTGATGTTGATTAGTTATTAGTTTTACGTGTCATTGGATACTTAAGCACATGTTTGAGGTTAATTGAAGTTGTTTGCATTATCCACGAGCAATTTATTTCAACATATAACTGATTCCCACATTCTGTAGATCCATAGTTCACCCTTGTAATTGGTGTTTTTATAGTTCATGTAGTTTGATGTGTCTGATGCTCTCAGGCAACGCATTGTTATGCAGGCACTGGCCCAAAAGTTTCGACGATTCATGATTTATGTTCATGCAAAGGGGATGATAGTAGATGATGAGTATGTGATCTTGGGCTCTGCCAACATAAACCAAAGATCTCTGGATGGTTCACGAGATACAGAGATAGCAATGGGCGCGTACCAGCACCATCACACCTGGGCAGAGAAGAAAAGGCATCCACATGGTCAGGTTGGTCTCTTGTGTGTCCTCTCTTAGTTATGCTTCATGTTTGTTTGCATAGTCTTTCTTGTAGTCTAGTGTGAGCAAACCATTTCTGAAACAGCAAGTGCAATATTTTAAATGACATCAAGACTTTTGATCTAATCCAAGTAAAATATCAACCAAAAAAAATTCTGCATGGTTTCAACTCACATGCTGTGTTATCTTCAGGTATTTGGTTACAGGATGTCATTGTGGGCAGAGCATCTCGGCAAAGTGGATGAAATCTTCAAGGAGCCCGAAAGTCTGGAATGCGTGAGGCTTGTGAATGCGATGGCTGAGGAGAACTGGAGGAAGTTCACGGCGGAGGAGGTGATGTCGCTGCCTGGACATCTACTCAAGTACCCAATCAAGGTGGATGTTGACGGGACAGTCGGTCCTCTGCCTGACTATGAGAACTTCCCAGATGTTGGTGGAAAGATTCTAGGGGATTATACTTCTCTTCCGGATGCCTTAACGACATAGTCTTCTCTGCTATCCATATTGTCTCACAAAGGCCATGTTGTGGTGGTGTTGGTGACAGATTGATTTAAATTCCTTCAAGGGTGTTGTTAATCATTCAGACTGTCCTGTGTGAGATGTTTTTATGTGATTTCACTGCCAGTACAAATTTAATGTCATTAATTTCATCCAAACATATACAAGTCTGACAATAAAAATGTCTGTAAAATCATGAATTTGTTGTTTTTTCTTTGTTAACTAATGCTCTTTCAAGTTATTTCTACCGAGTATGGGTGCCATGTTTAATGAGTTGATGTTATTAGACATGATTTTTTTCAGACTCAGAAAAACATTAATTAACTTTCATAGTCTGCATCCGTTTGTTGAGCATCTGTAATTCCTGCTGGAGCTGATTATTATGTTTTCTGAGCTCCTTAATCAGCATCTCTTTGGATTCTCCTCCCTCCCCTCTCTTTTCTTCTTCTTCCCCTTTTCTCTTCCGTCACCTCTCTCTTTTCTTCTTCTTCCTTTTTCTTCTTCCTCTTCCTCTCTTCTGCCATCTTAGCAGTTTTCTTTTTGCTCTTACTCATTAACATCCCCTCTTCCATTCTTCTCTTTTGAATGATTTTCATGTTAAGTTAGTTGGCAATCAATTTGCTTCATGGGGCATGAAAAGGTACTCTTCATTCTGACGAACATGTAGTTTCGGGTGAAAATACAATTATAGATATTATACATCTACTTACATAATCTAAAATAACAGTTACATTTGTATCTTTGTAATTGCATAACCAACACAGGTTACATAAATGATAATTAATGTTACAGAAATTAAAACTATAGTTACAGATATAATGTGAGGTGGCAGTGTAAGGGGTAAAAAAACAAGGGACCAAAAATCAGGGGTAAAATAAAAATTCCCCTGATAAAGGGGCATGGAAAAAATAGAAGGCTCACTCCAGGGGCATTTGAACGATTTTCCTTTTTTTTTTTTAGACTTAGAAAAACATTAATTAACTATAGAAAAATGTTACAAGTTACAACTCAGCCAACTAGCATTATATTTGAGCCAACTCTTGTACATATTATTTTACATTAAACACTTGACCACATTGCTGAAACTTTAAACTCATGTTTATTTCATTCTCAAACATTCAAAGGTTTAGCGTCTTCGATATCACAATAACTATGAAACTACGTCTGAGACTGTAAATATATAACGTTTTGAGATGAAATCTTAGAGCATCTTAAAAAAAAAACTCCCAGCATGACTCATACGGAGATGAAAATTAAAAAAAATAATAATCCAAAAGACTTTTACTTCATCTCGACTCACATCAGCCTTTCCTGACATGATACATTTCTTTTAAAAAAAAATTTATATAATCATATACACATAAATAGATAACATAGAGATACAAAATGTAGGCAAGCATCCAATCACAACAAATTTTGGTTTTGACATCCACACAAACAAACAAAAACTAATTAACAGTAATTTTGCCAACCATGCCGGCCCCCTGGTGAGGCGCGCAGTAGAACGTGTACGTCCCCTTCTCTTTCAAGGTCACCTTGTAAGTCTCGCTCGCCGAGTTCAGCAAATCCTCCTCGTTCATCGATATCGCCGACGCGTTCACCCCCGCCGGCACCTCATCCTCGTCGAACACCACGTTGTGCGGGAACCCCGCGTTGTTCTTGAACACGATCTCCTCCCCCGCTGCCACCGTTATTTCGTTCGGCACGAACGCAAGCGACCCGTCGCTCCCTCCCAGTAGGACTTCCACTGCGAGGGCGTTGCTTGCCATGGCAGCGCTTGCGACGGCTGCGAAGGCGGACACGCCGACGACCTCCTTGAGCGAGGACTTGATGAAGACGCCGCCCGTGGAGGGGGTGATGGGGGTGGTCACGGGCTTGGCGAGGGAGCGGGATGGGGAGGCGGATTTGAGGCCGGTGAAGGTGGGGATGGTGACTGCGGCGGAGGTCAAGGTGGCCATGGCTATATGTTGTGTATGACTGTATTATGTCTGGGTGGTTATAGTTTTATAGAGAGAGAGAAAATGAGAGGTGGACTGATATATAGGGAGGGGAGAGTGGGGTCATGTTGGGAATGGGTGGCAGAGAGAGAGAGAGAGTGGGGTTTATCCATGGAGGGAAGGATTTTGATTGGATATAGGTGTTTGTGTGGTGGGGAACTGGGGGGGTTTTATTTCAGTGA
The DNA here is from genome assembly GCA_030737845.1 of Acorus calamus. NCBI lineage: Eukaryota > Viridiplantae > Streptophyta > Magnoliopsida > Acorales > Acoraceae > Acorus > Acorus calamus. The sequence continues at coordinate 3,463,984 of CM060872.1, read as the reverse complement.
AGGGGGAGAGACGTGTATCAATGGAACATCATACATTATAACTGTGGGTAGGAGAGTTGGTGGAACTGGAGATTTCACACATCTCAGTCACTGCTTGAAGATTGGATAGGAAGTTAGGAACACAGTGGTAATATGGAACAAATCTGTAGGAGATTCTGATAACTTAAGCATTTTTAAAAGTCTCTGTGTGGAAAAAGGACGATTTATGTAGGGAGTTTTTTTTATCACTCTAGAAGCATTTTCTTTCTTATCTATTTAATTCTAAATTATCAATTTATTCAATTCATATCTATAAATTACAAGATGTCTAAATATCAAATGAATAAAAACATATTCTAAAACTTAACAAATATTGACTTGCAAAAATTTTATTTAAATAAAATTTATTAATAATGATTTTAAATAATTTAAAATAAATTTAAAATTCCAAAACATGAAAAATAAATAAATATTATTTATAATGAATAAAAATTAACTATTATTAATGAATAAAAGAAAATTTCATGTAGGAAAATACCCAATATGCCCACGTAAAGAAACAAAAAATGAAAGAAGGGAAAGGGGACAATATAGTCTTTTTTATATTTAGGGAATGAATTTAACTCCCCACCTATAAGGAAGGAGTGTGTTAGGGAAAAATGTAGTGAGGGAAGGATGTGGGTAGGCTTTTAAATATGATTTTAAGGTTTTTTACTCCCTATATAGAAAAAAAATGTGGTGTAAAAAAGAAAAAATTGATACAACTCATTGTAAATTTGTCAAAATCATGGCCTGTCTTTTCTATTGCCTTAAATCAGGTAAGCTATCGCGCCTAGAATTTCTTCGAGTGAACACATAGATGTAAGTAGGGTGCAACTTGAGCGGTTGGAGTTCAACCCAAACCCAACCCGGGATTAAAGAAACTCAACCCAAATCCAACCCAACCCGTCTCTCGGGCTTGAGAAGCTCAACTCAAGCCTAACATGTCGGGCATTATTCGGATTCAGGTTGGGTTAGGTTTAATTCGGGTTGAATTGGATTCCGATTTAACTTGAAAATTTTATTATTTAAAAAAATTAAAATTTTCTAAGAGTCAATTCTTCACCTAACAAACATAAAAAAGATGAAGATGATAACAATTTTATTTATAGAATATATATATGAAAACTATAGAAGTAAAAGATTATGTATAAAAATAAATTGTACAATTCAAATTTTATCATACAAATTAAAAATTATAATTTTACTTAAAACATTTTATTTAGATATGAAAATTTTAGGTTCGGGTTAATTCGGGTTACTCGAACTCTCAACCTCAATTAAATTCGGATTGCTCGGGTTCGAACTCAGGATAAACGTTAAACCCACAATCCAAACCCACCCAAATTTTGGGTTGGATCAAATTCAACCCGTTGAAGTTGCTTAGGAGCTCTTTATATGAGAATTGTTCTGATCGTATACTAACTTAAAAAAATCAAAACATGTGTGACTGAAAATGGAAAAGAAAAAGGGCCCAGAATAGATGTAACATTTTCATGAGGAAAACAAAAAAACCAACTTTAACAACACAAGGAAAAAACACAACAGACTAAACAGATCCATACAAACTGCAAAACCATGATAGAAACTTCCTTCTATGGATAGGAGTGTCACTAAACATATTAAAATGCACATATCAAAAACAAGACAGAGGAACCAATCAATTATGTCCACTGACTACTACATGAGTATATACACACTCTACATAGGTTTTATTAGCCGCCTCTCGCGAACTCAGCTAACTGTACAGCTACCAGGTATATTAGATGCATCACCTGAATCCTCTGACGAACTGTCACCACCATCAAAGCCCGAAAAATACATCATCGTAGTCTCGGGGTCCACCAGGTTGTCACCGTCCACCTGCCGCCTTCGCACTCTGAAGACCTGCCTGATGACATCCTCAGAGAGAACAAATTGGCATATCCTGCCACCCCTCCTCTGCCTCTTCTTCAACTGTGCATCAAACAATGAAATGTATCAGCACCATAGTCACTGTTGTCTTTCATTACCATGAAAGTCATTCTCAGAATCAGTGTCGTCGTCGTCGTCGTCGTCATCATCGTCGTCGTCGTCATCGTCATCGTCAGAGTTGTGATAATCAATAAGATCATCGGAATCATCATCGGAATCAATTGGAAAGCAACCAAATTGACGAGGCAGCAAGACCTTTTCCAAAAAAATGAACAGCAACGAAATCAGATCTTCCTCCACTTTGGGGTATATTTTATGTGCAATGGCTCCTATTATGCTACAGAACTCAAATAACCAAACAGAGTCATAGGAAGATGATACACTTAGTCATTCTTGCAATCACTTTTGTAGTCCCGACACATTTTAAATTTTATTTGAAATATATACTTATCTAATAAAATATATACTTCTATAGAAAATAAATTACATACTGGAAATCGAATGCATATCTTTTCACATTTTTCCTACTAGAGTATATATTCACATAGTAGAGTATATGTTTTATTAGAAATTTCACGTACTAAGTCAGGAACGCAGGAATTTCTGAGTGCAGTTTGACCTAATTTATTAACAAATAGATCCAAGATTATGGGCAAACATTCCCTTTTACATTATAGAGGTCAACAGATGTCCTAAATGAAGCAGAGCAGTCAATTTATGGTGACAAATTTAGTGTATCACAAAAGCATCTGCCCGTCATCCCGGATGGGTGTTCCACTCTTCACATACTATGATATATTTGGTCCACACTTGACCTGGCAGACCACAAGGGCATTCCACAAATTAGGCACAGAGGAGTCCATTTTTTTAGCTCAGCTGTCTGAAGATGATATTTGAAATGGAAAATCTCTTCCAAAATTAGTGGTCAAATAGGAGGCCTCTTTATGTTTAATACTGGCAACTTTTAATCTAATAATTGAGACTAACCAACCAAAAAACAAGCAAACAAACAAAAGAGAAACAATAGAAAGAAGTTGCAAACCTCCTCAAGATTCACAGGCGGAGCGGGTTCTCTAGCATTAGGGGTCCATATCTTGATGTTATTTTCAATACCGCTGCTAGCAAGTAGGGCGGTGTGAGGGTGTGATTCAATAGAATTCACCACACGTCTGTCTGCTTCCATCACCCGCAACAACTCGCCACCTCTCTTCTCCCATATAAAGACGTTCCCGCAATCCGACCCACTAACAACATACTCACAATTGGGGCCAAAGAAACCCACTCCCTTCACCGTTTCAGCATTATGATGACCCATATAAACCTGAGGACTGGGAGTTTCATCAGCATCCATAGCAGCCTGAGTTGGTGTGTCTGGGTCAAATGAGTTCCCAGATTCAGCGTTTGATGATTTTGGAGATGGTGGAACAGGATCAGGCCCCAGTCCCAGACCCCTCTGGAAGAGATAGATGTTCTCGTCATTGTAAGAAAGTAGCATCTCACTATGATCTGAAAAGGCCAAACCAGTTATTCCAACCTCTTTATCTCCAATCAGATGACAAGGACAGAAGCAATCCACGGGATGGTCATTGTTGGATGATCCGTCTTGCTTGTACTTGCGAATGTCATAGAGTCGAGCATACTCATCAGATCCGCCAATTACAAAAAGATTGGGGTTCCTTGGGTCTATGGCGATAGCATTCAAATGGACAACTGGCATGTAAGATGTCTTGAATCCAAAAGAATGACAACTAAGGAGCTGTGTAGCAGCTTGGGTCCTCAGATCAAACTGCAAAGACAAAAATGTGTTTCTTATGATTTTCTTGTAATGATAAGAGAAAAGTAGATAACATATAACAATGGGTCAGAAAATTAAGAGCTCACATGATGAACAAGCCCATCTTCTCCACAGCTATAAAATATGTGAGGACTCCCAGGCTCAATTGCCAAGCTGTGGACACGACCATTGTGCACAACCAACAATGTCGTGTCCACCTTTCCACCTTCCCGTATCTGAGCATATCTCACCTGGTGGCATAAACAGATAGAGAATACAGATTATCCAACCAAGTTCATGAACATCTAAAACAGAAGAAACATGGTGGATCTTTTGAGCAGAGCCGCTTACCTCCCCATCAGCAGCAGAAGTAATAATTGTAGAGTCATCTGTGTAAGGCATTATCCTTGCTTGGAATACATTGTCTGTGTGCCCAGAATGGAATGATAACCTAACTACTCCTATGTCCCAATTCCATAACTTTACCAACCTGTCATCAGAACCAGACACAAGGACGTCACCAGCTTCATTGAAGCTCACTGTGTTCACACAACCTCTGTGTTTATCAAGCTTCCGGTAAACACCAAGTCGCAAAACAAGATCCTAGACACCAGAGCACATGTCAAAATCAAACTGTATAAATAAAGACATCTAAAATATAAGTTGCATCTTTTGATCTGAATTGATAGAAAACATTTACACAGCAAACAGACAAATTTAGATGATGACCTTACTCGATCAGTCTCATTTATAATGTCCTAAAGCAGGAAGGGAAGGCAAGATGAATTCCCAACTGCAAATTTAAATAAAAATTTAACATTCACAAATGGACGAAGACAAACTGGTGAAAAATCTAGAGCCTTGTCTAGTTCAGCAACCTTAATTCTTAATTGACATGTCTGACTGCTTCTTCACATGACCACATCCCATACAGAAAAGTAGTAAACGCTTCAATTACTACTGCTACAAAAAGAAAAGTAAGCTAAAAAGAATGGAAGAATAAAAAACTACAGATGTTATTAAAAATTAAGAGTTTAGATAATAGAAACATGCTATCATATATTATTGTGATGTTATATAAAGACTTTAAAGTTACTAAGATAAGATTTGGGATTTGATCATTGTGGAAAAAGTTGACAGGATGCTTCAGATTTTTATAAATTTCTTTATTAAATATATTGTCATGATATGGTTCAATTCCAGTTAAATAAACGGAAGAACCGATGATTCTTAACCCAGTCATTTATCCAGTCCAATCAACGGTCTGTTTTTTTTTAAAAAAAATTGCATTTAATATCATATGAATGATGATTTCCTATACTGATACTGCAAACAGTTACAGATATATAAATATAACTCTCTACTGTTTTCTGCCCTGTTAATTATCTCTTTGTTGGAACTCCGACATAATTGATCAAAATACAGAACACCCAATAAGCTCATCAACAACTAGAGGGGTGGAGAATGATAGCTTTCGATATATGAACAGTATATGACAATATGCCAGAATAAAAACATTAAACATGAAAACGATACTAAAGATAGAGCATGACTATTTTACTTTAAGAAACTCTAAAAACTTGCTCAAATTAAATACTCAAAAAGACTGACTTAATTCAGACATTTTGTAAACCAATTCAATCGATGGATGTATCCAGCACCCAACACACAAGAGATTATGACTTCTACTTCGAAGGAAACATGTAAGAACAAATTTAAATAGATTAAATGTCCCTGCTTCACCCCTAAATCCAACTCTGTCAAACTGAATATGCACTTGTCCTGATAGAGTCAAAACAAATCAGTAGTTAAATCATCATATCATATTCCGAATTTCGGATGCTCAACTGAATGACAAAGAAATACTAGCATCACTGAAAACGAGTCTGTGGACAGGTTCCATGATATATACACAGCACTTTTGCACACTTCAATCACATACCCAAAGAATTCAACTCCCTAACTACTCAGACCATAGATTTCACCAAGGAGGAGTTAACATCTATAATTAGTACCATATTTGCTGTCTGCCTTAAACTTGTCACGATGCAAAATCATAATGTTCATCTATCAGATAAATAAGATAGGAAACTAAACCAGATTAGGGCACTGGGTGCCAAGATGCCGATTATTAATAATTTCCTACAGTTGGCCCACAATCCACCAGACCCAGTGAGTGAATTGGTATGAGAAGAACACTCTTCCAAACTAGATAACTAATTCAGTAGAATTTAAACGCGACCGCACAACACCACCCAAACACAATCCATTCTGAACTACCAATCATCAAGACAGTTTCTAATTAAAAAAAAATCAATGGACCACAATCAGCTGCAGCGTATAACAGGGTCTATAATCAAAAGTCCACACATTTCAGCAACTGTATTCGATTTCCAGATTTTAATCATTTGATACTTGCATAAGTACTTCAATATTCTTCCTATGCAAAAAAAAATTCAGTTCTACAGCATCCACTTAATCAATTCTTGCACAAAAAAAAAAACACATCAACAAAAACATCAATCAAGATCACCCAAAAAACAATCCAACAAACAATGAACCTCAAAATCAAACCCACACACCAAACATATCTCCTCGCATAAAGATATTACAAGATAAAAAACAAGATATTGAACCAAAAATCACCTTGGACGCACAGACGCGATGAGCGAAGGCTCTGGGCGGGAGGTCGCCGACCTCCCGCCTCCATATATCAAAGATTCTCCTTCCCGCCGTCCGATTCCCCTCTGATGACCTACTCAGCATTTCGCTCCAGAGAATTATCAGACCGACATGACTTCGATCAGACTAAACGTCGTCGGCCATGAAAGGCACGTCTGCGACTGCGATCTCTGAAAGTCTTACCGAGGACCCCCCTGAGAAAGAAAAGGATTCTTCGCGAGTCCTCCGTTTTTAATAGTTTGTGTGTTTTTTTTTTCTCCCGATGACCCCGTGTTATGGTCGTCTCACTTTGCTTCGCTCTGTCCGTACTGAAAAATGAACACGCGTGAAACGGGTCGAGGTTTTGTGGTCACGGTTATTCTCACCGGTGCTCTGCGTTTCGCGATGGGTAAAAGCCGCCCGTTTGGTGGGCCTTACGTTAAAGCCGATCGATCAGATCAATTAATCTAGGGAATTGTTACACTTTTTATTTTTTTTACAATTAAAATATTTTTATATATTTTATTAGAAATTTAAAATTTTTTTTTTTTGGATTATGTATATATCCTTTTTAATATTTTCTTACACTTACTAAAAAAAATAGGTTCATTCAACTCGAAACAAAGCGATATACATTTTTTAACAAAGCATATACCTAATTAGATGATGTTTACTATTTTAAAAAAAATATAACATGTGTGATCTGTTAATTAGTAAAAATAGCTAAATATAACATTTTCCATTAATTCATGGGCGTTGTTACACTCAGAAACTTTAGAGTTTAAAATGCAGTTCCATATAAATCTTTAGAAGTTCAGTGTGTCATATACATTATTAGGCGAGGAATATATCCCGTTAATTTTTTTACATTTAATCCATTGAACTTGAAGTTAAGCAATATAAACATTTAATCAGAGCATATATCCCGTTAGATGATGCTTAATATTTTTAAAAAAATAAAAACACATGTGGTTTGTGTTTTGAATTGTAGAAAGTATTGAATTTAACATTTTCCTTAATCTAGACATTCGATTCGTTTTGTAGTCCCGTATACACTCCAGAAGTGGTTTCTCAATCATTATATATTTGCGTTATATCAGTGTATAACTCACTTTTTATAATAGTATGGAGTCCATGGACTTTAATGGATCAGTGTATATTTTTTTAAAAAAATTGTAAATGAAATTACATACAAGTCATTTTCAATTAAACTAACCTAATTTAATAATATAAACTTATAATAAAAGGAATGGTCCTTTTTTCCGACAATAATTACATTTCACATTTTTTTTAAAAAAAAAATATGATACTTTGATCTTGAGTTATATGATTTTATTAAAAAAGAAGTATAATCTCCAATAAATTATATGAATACATTTAAAAAATATAAAAAATTGAGATATATATTTCGTAAATGCAAGAATTTGACATTAATGAAATATATGGGCTGGGGCTAAAAAAATAATATGTATAATGCTAAAAAATGTTGGTTTTAAGATAGTATAGTGTTCATCTATGGATCCCCTGTCCCATTTTCATCTACATTGTTTTGTTTTTCTTTTTTGTTTTATTTGTCTGTTCTCCTCTCGTTCTATTTGGACTTGTAATTTGTTTACACGTTGGAATATAAGTTAAAGTGGTAAAATCTTTTTCTTTGTTTTAAACAATAATGTTATGTTTTCAACTCAAAAAATAGTCTGCATGGTGTAGATTTAAAACAAAATAGCATTAATGGTTAATAAGATATATACTATTATAAAATATTAAATATAAACTCATGAGTAAAAAGAAAAAAATGTAAAAATGATTGTACAAATAATTATAAATATAATATTTTAGGTGATAAAAAGTTTTGTAAGAATGATCACTTAAAGTCGCCAGTATCAAGAGGGAGACGGGATTCGGTCAGGCCTCGTTTTGGTCAATTCGGTCAGTACCGAACTGCACCACGTTCAAATCAACTGCATCACGTTCAAATCAAACTGCACAATAAATTGTTGGGTATATTTTTTACTCTCTTATTGGATACTGATGATACTTAGGAATTCATATTTTCTTCAATAGTTGATTGAATTCAATAAGAAGTAAAAAATATACCCAACAATTTGTTGTGCAGTTCGATTTGAACGTGGTGCAGTTCGATTTGAACGTGGTACAGTTCGATACTGACTGAATGACCGTAGTCGAACACTGACCGGATCCGAGCCCATCAAGAGGACAGAGATTTTTTTCATCTTTTTGTCCGACAAAAGTGGGAATTAGAAGAAAGAAATATGAAAAATTAAACAATATTACTTTTATTTTTTAAAAGCTTTCATTACTTTTCATAAAGAAATGTTTTCTTTTCTAAAAGTTCCCTTTTGGCCACAATTATTGGCCGTCTTTCATTTTTGTCATATAAGCAAACACTCCAAAGGGGTATGGGGTATGATTAAACTATAATAAGTGGAAATACACTAGTATTGAATTTTAAGTTTTTTAATAATTGTGTTATTATTCATTATATTGTACTTGTATAATGAGAACACATATCAAATTATTTTTAAATTTTATAAAACTTTATCTACATTCCATTCACCTTTTATCCATTAGCATTGATACATTTTGTTTGTTTTATTGTTTAACTGTAGTTTAGAAACAATCTCACAAAGTGATAATGTAATATATAATGCAATACTGCAGTGTATGAATTTTTTTTAATCGTGTACACTAGTGTATAGTGTATACTTTGCTTTATATTACATAGGGAACCGATTAGGTGCGGCAATGACGGGTGCGGCAGTGATCACGGGCCGTCGATCACGGGTCCATCGCATCGGACAGTCGAGTGTGATTCACGTCGACCGTTGGATGCGATGGACCCGCGATCGAACGGCCCACGTCGCGGCTGCACCTGCCGTTCGCCGCACCTAATCGCGAACGATATTACATATGTACTTCAAATGCTAGACGAGTTTATGTTTTTTTAAATAAAAAATTAGTACTGATCATGGACAGACTCCATACAAGTTTAGACATATTGCTATTTTAAATGAAATATAAATGACCACATTCCATTAAAAAAAACAGTTTACATATTATTTTTCTTTATCTATAATTTATATAAGTCAAACAATAACAAAAACTTATTACTATCTTTACAACAAGAATAACATGAAATAAAATCAAACATAATAAAGTGTTTTTCCGTTTGTATAGTTTTTTTTTTGTGTAAAGTTTTAGGGCTAGTTTGACAATAGGATAAGATTTTAAGGATAAATTGTTTAATTATAGGGGATAAAAAATCCATCAATTTTGTTTATATTTACATTTGTCAAAATAGGGATAAAAATTGAAGATAAATGCTATCCCAGCCTTTAGGTGGAACAAAATATCCATATTTTTATTTTAAAATTGGAACAACTGTCCACAGTTTATCCCATTTATTTGTTATATCATATGGGGATAAGTGTCCTTCATTCACTTATCCTAATAATTATCCCTTATCTCATTACTTAACTCCCTGTCAAACTACCTTAAAACATTTTTATATCATTTTAAAATAAAGTTTATATCTTCCAGTTACATTATCTACAAAACATAAAGCAACCGCAGTTGTTCACACTCCGGTAGAGTATACAAAAAAATGGAATATACAGTGAAAAATCCCGTCATCTTTTAGGCCAAGAGGGGATGAGAACTTCTGTGGAACGACCACAGAGTGTCTCTGTGGTGACGAATCGGAACACGCCACGTGTTCCACTCAAACCCATTCCCTCACGTGGACACACGTGATCACTAACAGATATTTCAGCCTCCGCCACGCCGTTTAATCCTCCGCATTCTCTCAATCGTCCATGTTTTTAATCACAACCGTCCATCGCTGCGTGTCTTATATTTTTTTTGGTTGCAATCTTTCTCCTCTCATTTTACAGAGACTACAGATTTTACAGAGAACACATTGTAAGCACAAAAAACTCATCATCGCTATTGGACTCTTACTCCACCGGGTGAGTATGATTTTTTTTTTGTGATTTCAATCTATGTTTGTAGATCTGAAATAAGCTTGTAGATTTGATTTGGGTTTGTAGATCTAATATGGGTTTGTAAACCTAAAATGGATTTGTAGATCTGAAATGAGTTTATGGATCTGATATGGGGTTGTAGATCTGATATGGGTTTTGTTCTTTTTAAGATAATCTAGTGTTTTATTTTATTTTATTTTTTTAGATAAAGCCCTATTATGAATATTGAATATGGGTTTGTATACCTGAAATGGGTTTTGCTCTTTTTAAGATAATGTAGTGTTTTTATTTTATTTTATTTTTATTTTGTATTTTTTTAGATAAAGCCCCATTATGAATATTGAATATGTGTTTGTATGCCTGAAATGTGTTTTGCTCTTTTAAAGATAATCTACTGTTTTTTTTTTAGGTAAAGCCTCATTATGAATATTGAATCTATTGAGTATGTTGATTTAATGCCAATGTATATTTTTTCTTAAAGGTGAACAGTGTATTAATATGGAAGGAGACACTGAGTTTGTTGATGAATGTAATTATAACGGTGTGGCTGAAGTTGGTATGGCATTTGATTCCGAAGATAATGCCTATCAATTCTACAATGCATATGCAAGATCAGTTGGATTTAGCATCCGTAAAAATGATGCATCCAAGTCCAATGGCATGGTGCGGAAGCGAAAATTATGTTGTTCTAAAGAAGGGAGAAAGGGGGTTGATAAACGAAAAGTCTTGCATTCACAAGCCGATACAAGAACAGGATGTGAGGCACATATGGTTATTACTTATCAGTCTTCTGGTGCTTATCATGTCACTAAATTTGAAGAAATGCACAATCATGATCTTGTATCGACCCCTTTGCGCCATAATTTGAGGTCACATAGAAAAATAGAAAAGGCACAAGCTGCTCAAGTTGACATCATTGATGGTTCAGGATTAGCACCAAAGACAGTTATGGATTTAATGAGTGGACAAGTTGGAGGTAGAAGGAATCTTGGTTTCATTTTGAATGATGTGAAGACTTACCTCCGCACCAAAAGGGAAAGAAGAATGGAGAATGGCATTGCAGGTGCTCTTATTGAGTATTTCAATAACAAGCAAAAGCAAAATCCATCTTTCTTTCACTCAATGCAACTTGATGCAGATGAACAAATAACCAATGTATTTTGGGCCGATGCTAGGTCTATTGTCGATTATGCACATTATGGTGATGTAATTTGCTTCGACACGACCTATCGCACAAATAATCATGGAAGACCATTTGCACCATTCGTTAGAGTGAATAATCATAGGCAAACAATTATTTTTGGTGGTGCATTACTTTATGACGAGACGGCTGACTCATTTATTTGGTTGTTTAATTCTTTTCTTCAAGCAATGTCTGGGAGACATCCGAGACATTACATTGTGTAATTATTTGCATCTATTGCAGTGTGTGGTGTTGTTACAGGTTAATCAAACATTACATTGTGTGTTGAATACTTTAATGTTCTATTTGATTGTTGTGGAGCTATTAACAGAGACTTAATGCATTATTTGATTGTTGTGGAGCTATTAACAGAGACTTAATGCATTATTTGATTGTTGTGGATCTATTAACAGAGACTTAATATTCTTTGTATTATATCCTACATTCCTTTAAAATCATGATCATCCTTCCATTATTTATTGGTCTAAAATCATGACCAACCTACCAGATATCAGACGAGCCAATGGATTGAATATTGGCATCCATTGTTGTCAGGGCATCCATTGGTCTAAAAAACTTTATTCTTTGTTGTCTACACCATATTATATTTTTTAGTCTACAACAAACAATTCAAGAGGTTTTTTATTTTATATAAAGAAGAAATAGAGTGAAAAGAATTTTTTTAGGCTTCACCGTTTCATATTCCTATTTTTTTGGATTAAAAAAAGACTTTATATCCTACTGGTTATGTAAATTTTTTTGTTTTGCTATTTTTTAGATATCATAAGATGTCAACAATTTATTATTGGTTACTTTTTAACTATATCAAAATGACTATTAATTATTTAAAAAAATAAATATTTTTTTGCAAGGTGTTAAATTATTATTGGCTAACATGTGGACCTACTTATAAAAAAAAATTTAGAGGCCTTTGTAAGGACCTTAGGCAATTGCCTAAGTGGCCTAATAAAAGAGTCAGCCCTGATTGTTGTAAACATTTACTAGTAATGACATCAGATACTCTCTGTTCAAGGAAAACAATGGTATATATCATCAACAAATGGTGTGGTTCAATAGATGGAATTGTTCCAACACCACTGAATTGCAATCATGAAAAAAGAGAGAGAGAGAGAGAGAGAGATAAAAACATGGACGGTTGAGAGAATGGGGAGGATTAAACGGCATGACAGACGCTGAAATGTCTGTTAGTGATCACGTGTGTCCACGTGAGGGAATGGGTTTGAGTGGGACACGTGGCGTGTTCGGATTCGTCACCACAGAGACACTCTGTGGTCGTTCCACAGAAGTTCTCATCCCGGCCAAGAGCAACCTGTGATTTACATTATCTCAGCTGGTAAACGAACCAAGCCGCTCGGGCTCGGCTCGGTTTGAGCTCGTTCAGGCTCGTTCGTTTAGATAAATGAGCGAGCTTGAACAAGTTTTAAAGCTCGGTTAGGCTCGGGACCTGAATCGAGCTTCATTTTATGTTCAAATTCAACTCGTTTGTGTTATTAAAACTTAATTGAAGCTTGATTAAACTCCTTTATAAAATTAGAATATTAAATTAATATAAAGTTATGCTCGTTTAAACTCATGAACTTGGCTCATTTAGGCTAAAATTTTATTTTCAATTCCTAAAAACCCTAAAAGAAGAAGAATGCTAGGCTCGTTGAGGCTCGTGAGCTCGACTCGGCTCGGCTCGGCTCGACTCGTTTATAAACGAGCCGAGTTTGAACATGTCAAAGCTCGGCTCGTTCGGCTCGTTTACCACCCCTAATCTCAGGCTCATCCGAAACCTATGCGAGGGGGACGCCTCCAACCAGGACTCCCTCCTCCGATCCAACGGCGTCGACACCGTCGCCTCCCTGATCTCCGGCGACGCCGACCGTCAGATCGTCCGGTAGGGGCTTCAGGTCCTTGGGAACGTCTCCTTGGCCGGGGAGGATCACCGGGAAGCCGTATGGGGCCGACTCTTCCCGGCAGAGTTCGGGGAGCTCGCGCGGGTTCGGGACCGCTGTGTCGCCGATCCTCTCTGTATGATTATCTACACTTGTTGTAACAGTCGGGGAAGATTGGTTGAGCTTTGTGGAGATCTAGGGCTTCCGATTGTATTCGATATCATCAAAACTGCCTCGAAAGGTGCGGTCGCTCTTTTGATCGATCGATCGATTGATTGATTCCTCTTTTATTGAAACCCTCAACCTTATAAATCGTTTCTCATCACAGACGGATTTAGGGAAGATTGGCTGCCACTGCTTCTCTCAAAGATCTGCTTGGAAGAGTCGTGTTTTCCTTTGTTGTTTGATAAATTGAGTTCCGTCGACAAATTTACTTCAGAGCAAACGTTCCTGGTGCGTTTACTCGCAGAAAACTTGGACCAAAGATTCAATGAGGTTATAGTTTCCGATGCTTTTGCTTCGGCAGTTCTCAGTATTCTATACAGAGCTTCCATGGATGTCAATTTCACTTCTAGAGGAACATCTGCTCTACCGACTGGTGATCCCGCAATTGATGTGCTCGGATACTCGCTTATCACACTGAGGAACATTTGTGCCCGGGAGGATCCTCCCCATCCATCCATTGATTCGCTGATCTCGTTGGGCCTCGTCCGGCTTCTCCTGGTGCTTCTTCGTGATCTCGAGCCACCAACTAATGTCAGAACTATCTTGAAAAATAGTAATGTGATGATGAAAGCCTGCCCTTACAGAGGGTTCCGGAGGGATGTTGTTGCTGTCCTTGGAAATTGTGCGTTCCGAAGGAAGGAGTGCAAGATGAGATCAGAAATGAGAATGGGATCCTTCCTTTGCTGCAACAGTGTAGCGTGTGTGATGAGAATCCATTTTCGAGGGAGTGGGCGATATGGGCAGTGCAGAATGTTTTGGAAGGGAATGAAGACAATGAGAGGGAAGTGTCCAAGCTTGAGTTTCAGGGTGCAGTTGATAATCCTTGGATCACTGAGTTGGGTCTGAAAGTGGAGTGGGATCAGATCAGTGGATGTGTTAGGCTTGTGAACATCGCCACTTGATAGATGCAGGGATTTTGCACATTGATTGGAATTCAGGTGTGCCGTATCTTTTGGTTATTTCATTATAATTGGAAAATTATACCTGAAATTTGTTTGAATAGGACGTGGTAGTACAATAGAATTTTTAAAGATTTTGTCACTCCCATGAGACAACCTGTAGATTTATTTGACTTTGGTCACACAATTAGGGACTGAAATTTATGTGATGCAAGTGATTAAGTAGCATGCTTAGAATATGTTGGCTCCATTTTCCTTAATATTCAATTTTTTTTCCATGGTCTTGCTCTTGCTCATTATGGTCTGAAATTCAAAATAAAGTTCTATAATAACTGTCATATTGTTTTGCATGTTCCTGGATGAATATAGAACCTACATTATATCTCTGAATGCTACCTTAATGCCCAAAGCTCACAATTTTGAAGATTGCTTCTTCAGTTCCATCTTCCAAAAACCAAACCTCAAGAGAATTGCACAAATAATGTTGTATTACTATGATTTTGGAGCCATAGGCTAGGAATAGTTAGCACAATAAAAACACGTAGAGATTGCTAGGATTGGGTAGCCCATTATAAAGATATAAGGTTTTCGATCTACTTTGACCGCCCAATCTTTGCATTCTAATTGAGGAATATGTTTTAGTTGCTCTTTTGGCTCATGAAAACTCAAATTGTCACCATTCCAATTCTCCCATGAATTTTCTCTCCTTCTATCCCGGTCAAGAATATTCCATACAACATGTTATAATACCAAAAGATAACGGAATCTCAAGTCATGCATCATCTAACTAGAAGAATACCATGTCTGATCTTATTGGACATGGTTAAAGGACTTATAGTCTGAAACCACTAAAAAGAGCCAGTTTTTAGCACAGTGGGCAGGCAGTCTTTTGCAGGTCTTACGCCTTTGGTACCCTGGCCTGTCTATGAACGAGATTCAATTTTTATTTTGTTTTCTTTCCATATATTGTATCCTCGCTGTTTTTTTTCCTTGTCATCATGATAGCACAATCCAAGAATGGATATATATTAGAGGGGTGTGACTGCAAATTTCCTGGGGAAAAATTGAAGAAGAATAATGTATTCTTATTGCAGGATCTTGGGGAATCGATCCTCTAGTGATACTCAAGGGTGATGGAGAGCCCGGACTTCAATGACATGGCTAGAACCGATTATCTAATTTATGTGGATGCTGCAATTAAAGAAATGCATAGGAGTGGAGTCAGTTTCTCTTTTTGGCCACGCAAAAGATCTCTCCAAGCCTTTCTCAATTCACCATAACCCATATGTTATACAATTTACAACATTGACATTCTGCTCTTCAACCCGTGTCTGGAAGCTCTACAAGGGAATTACATTCTCTGATCAAAGGTAGGCAGCGGGGGCAGACGGATGCGAAGTTAGAGATGCTGCTTGTTCCTAACATGTGGAGAATTTGGTCCTACCATAAAAATTTAAGCTCAGGGAGAGCTCGAGGAGACACTTCTGAACGAGATTGAACCTCCACAGAACAGTTGATTTTTTTCCCCAAACAGCCTTATAAGAGATTCTTATCTGCAATGACCAATGGATGAACGGAAAAAAAAAAAATTAAGAAAAGTTGACCCTTGGAACGGTCAAGGCATATGCCATTTTGAGCCCATGGCATGTGTCGATAGCATGTTACATTGAAACATTGGTATATAATATTCATTGAAATATATATGTTATCTTATTAAATTACATGTTTCATTAGAAAATATATACATTTAAAAAAAAAGGAAATGTTAGACTTAATCGTTTTTACAATTCGATACTCAAATCACGTATGTTTTCATTTATTTTTAAATAATAAGCATAATTAGGTATATGTTTTAATAAAAATATATATATTGTTTCATTTTGAATTGCATGAATATATCTTTAACAAGTGTGAAATTTTTTTTTACCGAGATGTGCACAAAGTCTATGAAATGATAATATGTGGTTGTACGAATCATGTATATACATCCATTTTTGAGATATATGTATCAATAAAAAAAACATATAGCCCAATGAGGCATATGTTTCAATGAATTAGGCATATGTTTCAATGAATTGATATATTTTTTTAAACGTATATACCTCGATAACGGATATATATACACGGCTTGCATGGATCACATCATATAACTATTTTACGTAGTTTAACGATGTATATATTTCATTAGATTTCTTATGAAGTATATATAAATGTATTTTGGACTGTAAAAAAAACTGAGTGTAAGAGTCCCCTTAAAAAAATCAAAGTTGGTGGTGTTGCTTCTATAATTATTCTTTTAAGATATAATTTAAAAAAAATTTGTGAAGAAAACAAAAAATTGTTAATAGAATATGTAATTATTAATGTTTGTTGGTATATACATGAAATGTATTTGTTAGGATAGGATATGAAAAGTGGTTGCTCGGTTATACATATATATTAAGATAAAGTGCAAAAGCACTTTTATTGTTATAATATTTTTTTAAAAAAAATGCATTTATCTCATTTGAAGGATTTCAAAAAAAAAAAAGACATTATGAGTCGGTTTGACTTTCATTCTTCTTTTTTTTTTTTCTTTTTTGAGACATCATAGAAATTGTGTTGGGGGGGGGGGGGGGATCATCACACGAAACGTGTCAGCAATCGGTGAACCGAGGACCATGAAGCATATTATCCAAGGGTTGAATTTGAACATATCTGAGGAAGAGTTAAATAATAGGTTATCTAGGGCTGGTAAACGAGCCGAACGAGCTGAGCTTCAGTCTGCTGAGACTCGGCTCGTTTATTTTTAGGCTCGGCTCGGGCTCGGGCTCGGATCGGCTCGTTTACGAGCTTAAATTTGTGTTCAGGCTCGACTCGGTGGGCTCGTCCAAAGCTCGGCAGAAGCTCGGCTCGGCTCGTTTGTTAAACGAGCCAAGCCGAGCTCGAGCCAAAAGCTCGGCTCAGGCTCGTTAGAAGCTAATTTTTTTTTAAGCATTTTAAAAATTAATTTTCACAAATCACAACAATTTATAGATGTTCAAAATTCCACACTAATAAACAACATATTCAAAATAAACAAAAAATAAACAACATATTAATCAAGCAACCTTTCATAATTTAACCACCAAACATCCTTTCATAATTCAACCACAGTAATAACAATCCACAGTAACACTAATAACAGTCCACACATAATTCAACCACACTAATAACAATCCACACATAATTCAACTACACGAATAACAGTCCACATTAATAATAGTCCACACTAACACTAATAATAGTTAACACTAATAACATTCCACACATAAACAGTCCACACTAATAACAGTTCACACATAATTCAACCACACTAATAACTGTCCAGTGAATCCACACTAACAAAAAGTTCACACTAATAAACAAACATATTTAATAAAAGATAACAGTCCACACACACCACACAAATAAATTGTCCAGTAAGTCCAAACCACCTTGAACACCTCCGATCAACACCCTATAGATTACTGCATTGAACAAAAAAAATAGCAAAAGATGCATAAGTTCCAACAATGAATTGATTTTTGACACAATGGTTTCACACAGACAAAGAAAATGCCAAAGATTTAAAATAAAAATGAGTTATATCATTGTAGTAGTCTCTCCACCATCAATGAAAACCTGCATGAATTCTTCCTCGGTCTGTACATATAATATATAAGATAAATGAGATACATATTATGTAATCACTATGTTAATAGAAGAAATGTAGAATATATAATTACTTACATTTGATGGCTCAACATATAGCATATCAAAAACTAAACAAGCATGATTGTGGTATTCTAATGGGTTGAGTGCATAAGATTCAACATCATTATAGTGCACAATGTATACAGCGTACTTTTAACTTTAAGGTGGAACACTGCAATAACTTAAATATTTACATGAATATCATTATTTATATGATAAAAGAAAACAGAGTTACCAATTTGATTTCCTACAAAGTTCTATTTAAAAAAAAAAAAAGGACTTCCTACAAAATTCTAAAAAATGAAGAGAAAAACATCTAAGAAAATATGCAGATGAATGAATCACCAATGGAGTCATAGTTTCAGTCAGACACTGGCTGCACATCCAAGTGGAGATCTATCTATCCAGATTCATTCACAGAAAATTCTCTTCCAATCAAGTAATAAAGTCCATTACATCTTCGAATTATCCCAATCTCAGTGCAACTATTGAAAAAGAGAAGGCCAGCCAGAGTACCATCCAACTAGTGGGACTCATAATGCCCAATCAATATCATGGAGGACCAGCATGGTCTATTTTAAGAACTTTAAATTTCGACCAGATAGTGCCATCAATACCCCACCCGATCACGATTATACGTTCTTCCAGGAAGTGTTACCAACCATGTTCATCCATTTAGACCTATATATATCTGAAATATTGAACATACACACAGACTATAATGAAAGTGCATAACAAAGGGTCCATCTCTCTGACAACCAAACAGTGTAAGAGCATCTGCATCTCCCTTTTCACTCATCTCAAGATATTCAAAAACTCGACCCCAACAAATCAGTTGTATACCGGATATAAAAAATCTCTCAAACCACATAAAAACAGTAGCACATACCCTAAATCAACAAAGCTACAACAATGGAATCCATTAAAAATAAATAAACCCTAGATCTACAAAAAAAAAAAAAAACCTTAGATCTACAACAAAGTTACCAGGTTGATCGCGGCGTCGGGGATTTCGCGGGCTGCGGTGGTCGGGGAAGGTGAGCGGCGTCGGGGTTGCGGAGAGATTACGCCGAGACGCCGAGAGATCACCGAGATGCTGACAGATTACGCCGCGAGAGAGAGAGGGAGAGAGCACGGAGACACCGAGCGATTACGCCGAGAGAGAGAGGGAGAGAAGCCGGCAGATTACGCCTCTCGTTGTCGCTGGTCGGCTAGGGTTTGAGAGAGTTGAGAGTGAGAGACAGAGAGAGAGAGACTGTCAGAGAGAGTCGGGTAAGTCAGTGTAAGTGTAACGGGTTTGGGTCAATGTTGAGAGTAGGGTGGGCCTGGGCTGTGGGCAGTCGGGTTTGGGTGTTGGGTTCGGGTGGGCCTGGGCAGTCGGGTTCGGGTGGGCTGCGCAGTCGGGTGGGCTGGTTAACGAGCTCGATTAAGCTCAGGCTCGGCTCGGACTCGGCTCGTTTAGAAACCGAGCTTTAAAATTTGTTCAAGCTCGGTTCGTTTATCTAATCGAACGAGCCTGAACGAGCTTTAACCGAGTCGAGTCCGAGCTGCTCGGCTCGTTTACCAACCCTAAGGTTATCTGAGAACAGAACATAATTAAGGTCGAGCACCTGATCCAGCATTTGGAGGACAAAGCATGTTCGATGACAACCACATACTACAACTGTCAGTATACTAAACAAGTTTGAAAGTTGAAAGAGAGCACTGGACCCCCAACATTCTAAAGATGAAGCGCGTCTTATGAGCGATGGAGACCTTTAAGACGGACCACATCACACAATAGGCCGAGCATAATGGAGGCATAGTTGAAGGTTCTGACTCAACCGAAACAACTACCAACATATTCAATAAGTCAAACAACGTCAAAGGAAATCCATGTCGCCGACATAAGAAATAGCGAAATGGAAAATTCCTCTTAAGCCAACAAAGTTAATTAGACTCACTACCATTTGTCTATTGTTAAATTACATGTGTAGAGTATTCATATTGTATTACACGTGTATTACTGTGTTACACATGTAATAGGTCTTGTATCATTATATAAAAGGCTCTATCTCTCTCTTAATGAATCAGGTCATATTATTCTCTTCTCTAAAAGTCTAACATGGTATCAGAGCCCCTTTAAGACCTCAAACAATTTTTAT
Organism: Acorus calamus; assembly: GCA_030737845.1. Lineage (NCBI taxonomy): Eukaryota > Viridiplantae > Streptophyta > Magnoliopsida > Acorales > Acoraceae > Acorus > Acorus calamus. Next base: position 3,443,550 of record CM060872.1, on the reverse strand, counting down.
TTTTATTTTTCGGATCTTTGTTGAGATTCAACGTTTGTTACAACGTGTCGTTGTTCGCGAAGTCGTCATAGTCATCTTCGCCATTCGTCCGTCCGCGCCGCGTCGTCATCGCCGTCAACGGCCGCGCCACAGCACGCCCGTCCGCGCGGGAGACGCCCTGCAGCGTGCCCGTACGTCCCTACCCGTGCCCGACAGATCCCCGCTCATGTCCGGCAGATTCCCGGACGCGCGCCGTACGCGTCCCTGCCCGTGCCCGGCAGATCCAGCCCCAGCCCCGGTAGATTCGGTGCGATCCGTGCCCGACAGATCTCGGATTGCAGACGAGCGCATATTTGCGTTATCGTGCGCCGATTTTCCTGCTAACGTGCGCCGCACCCATCTGTCCGGCCCATCTGCCCGGTCCAAGATCCAATTACCCGGATCCGTTCACTCGCCGCCGGCAACCGTCGATCGCCGCCGGCAGTCGTCCACTCGCCGTCGGCGACCGTCCGTTCGCCGCCGGCAGCCGTCCGTTCGCCGCCGGCAACCGTCCGTTCGCCACCGGCCGTCCGATCGCCGCCGGCTGCCGTCCACTCGCCGCCGGCGACCGTCTGTAGCCACCAGCAACCGTCCGTTCGCCGCCGGCCGCCGTCCGTCGTCGCCGGCCGCCGTCCTCTCGCCGCCGGCCATTTCTGTCCCGTTTCTTTCCTGGATCGTTACGTCTTCGTTCGGACTCCAAATCTAGTCATCCAGGTACTCATTTTGTTCAGTTTTTCATCGTCTACGCATTCGTGTATATTTCGGGTTCATTTGAGATACTTTGATTATGTCTTTATCTGAAAATCCGTCTGACCGGATCCCACTTTGACGGTCAACGCTGCTGTTAAACTACCCGTCTCTACGGACTCATTTGAGCCCCTTCGTGATGTTCTTCCGAATTCAACCGATTTTCTTTTGAGCTCCGTCGAAGATTGGTCGTCCTGGTGTGCCACTGTGAAGAGCACCCTCAGTTCACGTGATTTGTTCGGCAACCTTGATGGTACTATTGTTGTGCCACCGTCTGATTCTCCAGCGTATATCTCATGGCGGAGACGTGATCAGCGTGCTCTTCTTATGTGATCAACTCTGTTGATCGTTCTCTTCGTGCTGATCTCAGTATATTCGATACGGCAGCGGAGATTTGGGCGTCTCTTCTTGAACGCTTTGTGGAGAAAAGTGGCGCCCGAGAGTATCAGTTACTTGCTGAGGTTCAGACAATTGTTCAGGGAGATCTTTCTGTCACCGATCTATACAATCGCATGCGCACCTGTTTTCGTGAACTACGAAATCTTGAGCCGGGTCCACGTGCATCTCTAGCTGAGCGAGCTGCCTTTCGTGATCGTCGTGAACTCTATCAGTTCCTTATGGCTCTTCGTCCTGAATATTCCGTGTTGGCTGGACAGTTGATTCATCGAGATCCTTTACCACGCTAGAGGTTGTTTTAGCGGAAATTGTTGCCGAGGAGACTCGTCTTCGCACTGTAGCATCACGACAGACTACTTCCTCGACCATGTATTCTGGAGTTTTGGCTGCTACCTCTCCTGCTGTTCCTCTGCAACCTCATCACGTCCTACAATTCTGTGTGCGCACTGCCAAAGGTCAGGACATGCCATTAATAATTGTTGGGATCTTCATCCAGAGAAACGCCCGGTTACTCGTATGCCACAGCAAGCCTCTCAAGGTCGTGGTCGTGGCCGTGGTCCAGTTCACCGTCGTCCCACTGCTGCTGTTGCTACCACCACTGCACCAGGTTTGCCTACTTCTGATCATCTTGACACCTTGATCAATCAGCGACTTGAGCAGCTCTTACAGCAGCATCCACCTCGGTCTGAGTCTACTGCTCCCTCAGCCTTCTCTTCCACTCCGGGTACTTCTGTCTCTTGGATTTTTGATTCTGGTGCATCCCATCATATGACACCTAATAGTTCTATACTTACTGCATGTTCACCTGCTCCTGCTCATTTGCCTCCGATTCATACTGCTGACGGTTCTGCTTTAGTTATCACCCAGTGTGGATCTATCACCACCACCTCAGATCCCACTGGTCGTCTTTCCATTCCATTTGTTTTACATGCGCCGGATCTATGCATGAACCTTATTTCCATTAGTCGACTTTGTGATTCGGTCTGACCGTTTCTTTCACTTCCTCTGGTTGTTTTGTGCAGGATCCACACTCGGGGCGGAGGATTGGCGTTGGTCGTAGAGTCGGCGGATTGTACTTCGTGGAGTATCTGCATCTCCTGTTCCAGATCCCTCTGTCTTCTGTGGTAGCGTCACTTCTAATGCCGATTTGTGGCATAGAAGGTTAGGTCATGTCTCTGAGTCTCGCCTTAAAGGCCTTTTTGAGTCTGGTGTGTTAGGATCTACTTCTTTTTCTCCTTTGTCTGTGTGTGAGGGCTGTAAATTGGCCAAACCTGTGGCCTTACCTTTTAGTTCTAGTAATAATCAGTCCACCAGTCCTTTTGAGTTAGTGCATTCTGACATTTGGGGTCCTGCTCCCGTACATTCTCTGAGTGGTTTTTCTTATTATATTAGCTTCATTGATGATTATTCTCGCTTTACGTGGATTTATTTACTACGTAATCGCTCTGAGGTTGCTCACATTTATGATGTTTTTACCACCATGATTCACACCCAATTTCAGACTCGCATTAAAACCTTTCGCTCTGATTGTGCCAAAGAATATATTTCTTCTACAATGCGCTCTCTGATTCAATCACATGGCACAATCTTTCAGCAGTCTTGTCCCTACACTCATGAACAGAATGGTGTTGCCGAACGTAAACATCGTCACATTCTTGAGACCACTCGCTCTCTTCTACTGTCATCATCTGTTCCACAGCATTTCTGGGCTGAGGCTGCCCTTCTCTCTGTTCATCTCATAAATATCACTCCCTCTACAGTTCTCTCTGGCATGTCCCCTCATGAACGCCTCTATTCTTCACGTCCTAACTACAGTCGTCTTCGAGTTTTCGGTTGTACGTGTTATGTTCTTCTTCCTCCACATGCTCGTGACAAGCTCTCTGCTCGGTCTGTTCGATGTGTTTTCTTAGGGATAAGTTTCGAGCATAAGGGGTATCGTTGTTATGATCCCGTGGGTCATCGTTTCTGGTTCGCTCGTCATGTCTCATTTGTTGAGGATGTTCCCTATTTTTCGTCTACGTCCGTGAGTCCACTTCTCCTACGTCTCCCTCTGTTCAGCCTTGTCCTGTTTTGAGTCTCTTCCCCTTCCTGAATCACCTTCTAGTCCTTCCCTGGTTGAGCCTTCTCCGATAGAGTGTGACTCTCTGCCTTCCTCTTCCAGTTCTACTGCAGATACTTCTCCTGGTGCTTCGCCTCCTGCGCCTGACGCCCCTCTCCCGGCCGTGGATCCGAGCAGTGGCGCTCGCTATCCTCAGCGCGAGCGTCGTCCGCCTGCCCGTTTCAGTTTTGATAGTGGACCCCCTGATCAGTTTGGTTTTGCCACAGTCAGCTCTTATTCTCCACAACTTCAAGCCTTTCTTGCAGCTATTCATACACATCGGGAGCCTAAATCTTATCAAGAGGCAGTTCAGCACCCTGAGTGGCGACAGGCCATGGATGAGGAGTTTCAGGCATTTCAGGAGACTCATACGTGGGATATCGTTCCTCTTCCCACTGGTGTTGAGCCTATCAGTTGTAAATGGATTTTTAAGGTCAAACATCGACCTGATGGATCCATTGAACGACACAAGGCTCGTCTGGTTGCTCGCGGTTTCACACAGGAGTATGGGATTGATTATGAGGAGACTTTCGCCCCTGTTGCACAGATGACCACCGTTCGCACTCTTCTTGCAGTTGCTGCGACTCGTCATTGGCCGCTCTTTCAGATGGATGTGAAGAATGCCTTTCTTCATGGGGATTTATCAGAGTTGGTCTACATGCACCCACCTCCTGGTCTTCGTACTCCTCCCCAACATGTCTGTCGTCTCCGGCGTGCTATATATGGTCTTAAGCAGGCTCCTCGTGCATGGTTTGAGCGTTTTCGCAGTGTTATTCTATCAGCTGGGTTTGTTGAGAGTTCTCAGGATCACTCTTTGTTTGTGCGATCATCATCGCAAGGTCGGGTGATTCTACTTTTATATGTGGATGATATGATCATCACTGGTGACGACTCAGCTGGTATTACTCTTGTTCAGCGCCACCTCAGTAGTCAGTTTCAGATGAAGGATCTCGGTACTCTTCGCTACTTTCTAGGGCTCGAGATTGCTCAGAGTAAGCGGGGGATTCTTCTCTCTCAGCAGAAGTACACAGCAGATATTATTGATCGTGCCGCTATATCTGACACTCGCCGTGCTGACACACCACTTGAGCTTCATGTAAAGCTACGTCCTACTGATGGTGAGCTCCTTCCAGATCCTACACGATACAGACAGATCGTGGGACAGCTAGTGTATCTCTGCATTACCAGACCTGACATTGCTCATGCAGTCAGTATAGTTAGTCAGTTCGTCTCTGCTCCTCGTTCGGTTCACTATAGTGCTCTCATAAGGATCCTTAGATACTTACGTGGGACTATTACTAGATCACTCTATCTGTCATCATCTTCATCTCTGGTTCTTCGAGCTTACACTGACGCTGATTGGGCAGGAGATCCGACTACTCGTCGATCCACTACTGGTTTTTGCATATTTCTTGGAGACTCTTATTTCCTGGCGCAGCAAGAAACAAGATGTTGTTTCTCTTTCCAGCACAGAAGCAGAGTATCGAGCTATGGCCATCACGACCAAAGAGATTGTTCATCTTAGACGTCTCTTGGTCGATCTTGAAGTTGATGTTACAGGTCCTACTCCACTTTACTGTGATAATCAGAGTGCTATTCAGATTGCTAGCAATCCAGTTTTTCATGAGAGGACTAAGTATATTGAGATCGATTGTCATTTTATTCGTCAGCACTTCCTTGCTCAGACATTGACGCTTCCGCACATTTCTTCTGCTGAGCAGATCGCAGACTTCTTTACGAAGTCTCATCCAGTTCCCAGATTCTTGTCTCTCATTCGCAAACTCACGTTGTTTGATCCACCTTGAGTTTGAGCGGGGGTGTTAAATTACATGTGTAGAGTATTCATATTGTATTACACGTGTATTACTGTGTTACACGTGTAATAGGTCTTGTATCATTATATAAAGGGCTCTATCCATATTATTCTCTTCTCCAAAAGTCTAACACCTATAAATATGAGAGATATGTGATGTCTCTCAAACATCATTTATTTCTTGATCTGAAGAAACTCTTTCTGAGATTTTAAAAAAAAAAGTATGGTAAACTATTCTTGAGATTTAGACGATTTTCACATTCACATAGAATATTTCACAAATCTACTTCGATCTTGATGGTCCTATTTGGATTTATTGATTGTCATTCTTATTGGGTATATCTAAGGTTCTGTTCGACAACTTATTTTGAGTTGTTTTTAACTTCTTTAAGAGCTACAGGCCTCAAATAAATTTTAAACAAGCCCACTTAATTGAAAAATTGCTCTCATGATTATAACAAAACATGTTTCAAAACTATGCTTATTCCAACATAAACAGTTTATGTTATCAGCAATAAATGTGATTACTTAATTAATTAAAAAACAGTCTTCATTATTACATTGAAAAAAATTGTGTATAAAATTCAAAGCTTCTTTTCAAACTGTATTTTTAAACACACCTTAAATTAATATTTAGAAATAAAATCCATTTAGGGTCTGCTAGGATAAGAGTATTTGGTGTCTTGATTGTGATTGAGAATCTCAATCCTGGTCAATAAGTTGTTTGGATAATTTTTAAAAGAAGGATTGGAATTGAGAGTGAGATTGTGAATTCTTGATTATGAGGATTGGGATTTAGAAATCCTCCTTAAGAGGTGATATTCCCCCAATCTCAATTCAGATGGATTGAAAAAAAAGACATTTAAATCCTCTTGATTTACTTTATTTATATAATATATGAATAAAGAAGTTTTCATAACCTATTGTTTGGATAATATGAAGATCATATGATTTATTATAACTAATTTGCTATGATATATATATATATAAAATATATATATTATATTACTATCATAACTAATTTGCTATCATAACTAAATTATATATATGTGTGTATATATATATACATCACAGAAAATTAGTTATAAAATCTATATTTTAATATATATTTAATACATCTAATATATATATATTGGGTATTTTTAGAAATATATATTTTTTATATTTAAACCCATGCATTACTAAACACAAGAATCTCAATCCTATTTTTTTAATCATGTTCCTTATCAAACAGATTGATATGATTCACAATCCCAATCCACTTGGATTTAGAATCTCACGATTCACAGAATCTCAATCCCACTTGTCAACCAAACAGACCCTTACCCCCCGTTTGGGGTGTGACATAGGGTTATCCGTCCTTGATTGTTATACTGGGATAGATAACAATATATGCTGAATAGGTAAATTTTTGTTTGATCGTCTTTTCTGTTATTCTCATTAGAAAACGTAAAATTGATATTTTTGTTGTTTGGTTTACCTTGAATAAAGTAAGAACAAATGATAGATAAGAGATGGATAAGAGTTTATGACTTTTTAAATGACAACTATACCCCTGCATAAATTATTTGTGTTTGAGAATAAATATGAGAGATGTGTGTGATATGATAAATGTGACAGTTTTTGGAATGTGTGCAGAGAGTGTTAGGTTAGATAAATTTTTTAAAATGACATAAAAATGTATTTTTATCCATTGGTATAGATTAGCCATGATAAACAATTCTAGCATTTTCTGAGAATAGTTATCAGACCTTATCTTAGTTTATCCAGATATAACTATCAAGGTTTATTCTTGTCAAACAAACAGTTGTTTGGAAGCTATTCTACTGCATTCTCTCCTATCCACTGTTTATTCTCCACCCCAAACGGGGGGTTAAAGTGGTTTATTTACATTTTAGAGGGGCGCAAATAGAATAACCCTAGTTGAAAATATAACCGACCCGTTTAACCGTTTGTTGTAAACACGACCCGACTCGACTCCCCAATCCGCGGTCGGTGCTATTTATAGGAGGGAGAGTTAAAAAATGCGAACCCTAGAAACATTCATCTCGCGATCTAGGGTTTCGACGCTTCATTTGAAAGATGGTATTCTCCACTTCTCTCTCTATCTTTAATTTCAAAACGATCTCCCCGTCTAACTTTCCAGTTCTTGCTCTCCTTGATTTCATTTTCAGGCGGACTCCCCCCGTAAGAGGTAAAACCCTAGATCCCCACCTATCGCTTTTTTGTTATTTTGATGTTCTTGACGATCTAGGTTATCGGTTCTGTATGTTAGTGTTCCATTATTATTTTTGGGTTTGGGTCCTTCGTGTCATCGATCTTTTCATTGGAGTTTCTCTAGGGTGTATGCTTGTCTTATAAAATTACAAAGCTGTAAATCTGAACATCTAGTTTGTGTATGTGTGTTGTGGGGGGGGGGGGGGGGGTGTGAATGTAGAAATGATTCATTTAGAACCCGTTCATATATGTGGTCTGTTGGGTTTTTTGATGCGCAATACCATGTCATGCTCCTTTAGAATCGTTAAAATGTTCTTATGAATGCCTGATATCATTTTATTGGTAATATTTTGATTTGATTAGTATGTCCCTTAATGCATGAGTTATTGTACATCAGTGTAACCCTTCTTTGACTTGCGGGGACAACAATCTCATTTTAAATTCACATTTTCTGTTGGGTCTTGCTGGTGCACGAGAACTTGTCTCGTTAAGTTTTGTTTTAGAGATCCCCTGGTCTTTTTTTTTCAAGGGGCTTCTGATACAGTGAAATCCATTTTCCTTTCAAAAAATGCCTTTTTCTGTTATGCATTTTTTGTTGGGAACCAAGGGCCTTGTGTCCATCAAAATTTTGAAGGTTTTATTCACAAGGGTGTTCACATTATGGGTTTGTCATTTTAAATTTCCCAAGTTAAATATGCACACTGATTCCGCTCTCACACAGTATTTTATTAACTGGAGCCAGAACCTTCAGTCACCTGGTAGATAAGGAGTTTCAGTTATACTCTTTGATGGTTTTGCAAAATATAATGGACTTTGTGCTTTATAGATCATCTATTTTGTAGTCAATTTGATTTATTTTTAATGAAGAAAAGAGAATTGAGATTGTGGAGACTATATCTCAGATCGATGTTGATTGGGTTTATATCTGTCATTCAAAAAATCACTTTATAGACTGGTGGACCACAAATTCACAATATTATATATTATAATGAAATTCATGCGCTTCTACTTATTAGAGTTCATTGCTTTGGCTTGGTCTTTGAAAAAAGGAGGGTTTACACACCACCTTCGATTGGTTTCAATCCTATGATAGGATAGCAATCATACAAAATTTGGTAAGGAGCATCAACAATTCCTTTCGAGGTTTATGCACACCTAAATGATCAATCATTTTGAAGCATATTAACAAAGATTGATGCAATCATGCTCTTACCCCCCGTTTGGAACGGAGATATGTTTTATTCTAGGGTATGCATTTATCTAAACATAAGTGAGGATAAATAAGGATAAAATAATTTTGTGTTTGATTGTGTTTTGAATTATTCTCGTTGGTAAACGTAAAAATAAATGTTTTGTTGTTTTGGGTAAAATGTGAATAAAGTATGAATAAAGATTTATAAAAGGTAAAAAATAATGATAGTTGATTTGATAGATGATTTATAAGAGGTGATAACAGTTGATTTGACAGTGGGCCCACATATTTTTTGGGTGGAATAACCTTGAATAACTTTAATTATAGGGGTTGATTGGAATCCATATACCACTTTATCGTGGTTTATTTTGGCATACTTTATTAGAGGTTATTCGGGGTAAACAAACACTTGAAAATTCTTATCCGGGCTTATCTGCGGTCTTATACCAGAAACAAACGGGGGCTTAGAGTGTTAGGAGATATGTATTTGTGTTTGGGAGAGGGAAGGGTGTGGTTTTTGAAGGGAAAAGTTGGATGTGTGGGAAAACCAAGAAGAACAAGACCAGAAATGATCATGTATTTGGAAGTCAGGGAGTAATTTCTTTATGCTATAGAATGGTAGAGCATCAACCCATATCTTTTGCACATTCAGTGGTTGCTACCAACTTCATTTGTAAAAAGAATGAGAAGATTTGGGTCATATCTTTCAAGAAAATTTGAACAGTAGTGCCTCGAATACATAAGACCTAATATATTTTGTCAATGACCAGTTACAAGACTTTACAGGGAATAGGTTGCTCTGGGCTTTAGATAGATGATTAATACATTAGTGGGAGATGGAACACAAATTACTTTAATCGTCCAGATAATTTTTTCTTAGCGTTTTTTTTTCTTTCACGTGTATCCGTTTTATCGTATAGTGGTGAGGTATGATGAGTGAGATATGAAAGAAATGTTTCATGAATTCAGAAGCTGGTGCTTGATGTTAAGATCGTTCATTTATTGTGATTGGGCCAAGTCGTCTGTTGTACATAGGGGATAAGATTGTGATTGAGAAATAGTAGTTTGGGATGTGGTCTCCAGTAGATTACTCTTCTACTGAGAGACAGTCCAGATTTTTTCTTTCTTTTGTTGCTTTGTTTATGAATTGGAAATTCTTTTCTCATTAAAATTTTTGGGTAGGATACTTTTTTTATATATAGGATCTTTCATTTATTAGAGGCTGTAATGAAGGCCTTTGCTTACTAGTCTTTCTGTTAATATTTTTATTGTACATGGGGATGTGTGTGATTCTCTTGCTGCATCTTTTCTCCTTCATTTTCTAAATGTCATTCCAGTATGATGATGTCTTTCCTGCATTATCTAGTTGGCCATTGGTGGGACACATTCCATTGAACAAACAAAATAAGAGATATCAAGAGCTCAAGCTCCTTGATCACGACTGTTAATGCCAGTGTAATCTTATTAAATCATTTGTTGTACTAATTGATGTGCTTATCTTCTATAAGATGGTGTCTTTGAAGGGAAAATTTTCTAGTTATTATCGGGCTATTTGCTAATGCCAAACTTCCCACCATGAATGTACATGAGAAACACTTACAAATTAATTTTATTTATAACCTTAAACTGGAAGTTATTTAAAATATATTTAATGTTTGAAGTCTTTTTTACCATGGTGTCATGCATGCTTGAAATTTGATCAGATATTCAAGGTCCGCTTCTCCCCCTGCCCCTGCTAGAGGTCGCTCCAGATCACGATCTCCCCTTGCCCCTGCTAGAGGTCGCTCCAGATCACGATCTCCCCTTGCCCCTGCTAGAGGTCGCTCCAGATCACGATCTCGATCCAGATCCTGGTCCAGACCGAGATCAAAGGATAGGTCTCGTTCTCGATCCCGATCCGGAAGTCGTGGAAGGTTTGTTGCCATCTTGGATATTAGTGTATTTGTTTTGCATGCCACCATTTCCTTGGTTACCTTGTAAGCCTCCTCTCAATGAAATGGCAGAATTGCTGCTGTGAATCCTGGAAACACTCTTTATGTCACTGGGCTTTCTACCAGAGTCACAGAAAGGGACCTTGAGGATCATTTCTCCAAGGAAGGAAAGGTTAGGCACCCCTTTCACATAGTTCTATTTGTTTCATTATACTAATCAATGACTTGGCCCCTCCCTGTAGGTGGCATCATGTTATCTAGTTGTTGAACCTCGCACGCGCATCTCCCGGGGTTTCGCATTTGTGACCATGGACTCTGTTGAGGATGCCAACCGCTGCATTAAACATCTCAACCAGTCAGTATTGGAGGGCCGATACATAACAGTGGAAAAGGTAATTGTATAATATTCTGTTTGGGGAGAATATGGAAAACATCTACCATCTTTTCTTCTTCTGGAGATGTCCTTTCTTGTTGACGTGGAGGTTTTTGGCTATATTCAGAAGAACATTGCGTCAGCTATGTTGGCCGCAATCAAGATGATGTGTTCATCCAATCTCAACTTAAAAGTCTCAAACAGCTTGATGAATGGCCCAGCCTAACGGTTTTACCATGCATCAACATCAACTAAACAATAGCAAACATTGCCCCAACTAAACAACTCAGCAAATCACCTTCAACTCCCTCAACTAATCAACGGACAATTATCAACTACTCTCTAATCGGGCATTTCATGATGGTATCTCACACCTGGCATTGATGATATGCTTCTACTAGTCTTATGCTTTAGTACTAGCGTCTCACTAGTCTTATCGTTATGAGTTTCCAGCCGAGATATTTTTTGTTTCATCTTTCACAGCTCTCATTTTTTTGTTGACATGTTGCATTCTAGTGACAAATCTTTTGCTTGAGGAACAAACGTAAAGGATTGAGTTCTTGTTGCCTTTTTCAGTCAAAGAGGAAGCGCCCACGCACACCAACTCCTGGAAATTACCTCGGAGTGAAGAGCACCAGAGACAGTGAGCCTTTTTTTTTCATTATATGATATAATAGTTGTTCCTTTCATTTGTCTTTACCAGTTCTTTTAATTGTTATGGCAGGCCACCGTGATCGTGGTAGATACCGTGGAGGGTATGGACGCGATGAATATGGTGGTGGGGGTTATCACCGATCTCCGAGACGCTCACCCTACCGAGGTGGCCGTGATTATTCACCGCGGCGATCCCCGTACGCCGACCGGCGGAGATCCCCATATGCTGAAAGGTCGAGGAGGGGCCGGTCTAGGTCTCCACCATATTCTCCTTATGGCAGTCCAGAGAGGGGGTATGGACGCCGTGAATCCCGTGATGTTTACGCACGGTGATCTGCAGCAGACACTCTCTTGCGGTTGGGTGTTAAAAATGTAATTTCTGGATCCACCTGTTTAGCAACCATTGCTGTTCTTCGGTTGGGGACAAACTGAGTTGGGATAAACTGGTGTCATTGTTTTTTTTTTGGGTTGGTTTCTGGTGCCCAAGTGACTCTTTTGTTTGTCTGTCATGTAATCAACTTTCCTTTGGATTCTCTGTGGCCTTGAGGTGCACTTTTGCTTGGAAAAAGTTTCATCAGTTTTTCAATCCACTGATTAGGTGAGTCTATGTGAGCTGGACTATGATGCATTAGGTGTCAAAAAAATTCACAGCAGTGGATGGGTTATGTTTTACAAAACAGTATATCTATATAAATTATAATCCAATAGTAATACAGTATATGAAGATACTGAGAAGAAGAAGAACTTTATTGGATTGGTGAATTTGTTCTGTTGAGAAGGAAGCCGAGACTAGAGTTGGACTCTATATCTTTAAGACAATAATCGTTCTGCACTGGTGCTTATGGATCTGGTGAGTGTCTCTCAGGATACTACGGTAAACTCTTTTACGGTAGTAGCACTTCAAATCGCAAGGACAGTGAACCAACTCTGTTTTACATACTCGCTCTGTTTACTGACTATATGAATGCACTAGACTAGAGACTCGAATGCACCTGAGTATGTCTATTGCAATGAATGAATTAATTAATTAATTGATATGCAAACTTTGCTGGAATTTATAGAAGGAAAGTTGGTTAAAGAGACTCTTAGAGTCCCTTCTTCTGTTCAATTTTTACAAAAATAGAGTCTAAGGCACCCCTTCATTCAAACAATCAACGGTCAGAAACCAAACAATATGACCCTTGGTTCATCTCTTCAATTCACCTTAGGTCGCCCATTGGTTCACCTCGGGTCGCTCCCTTGGTTCACCTTGGGTCGCTCCTCGATTCACCTCGGGTCGCCCTATCGAATCACCTCGGGTCATCCTACCGAATCACCTCGGGTTGCTCGATCAGATCACCTCGGGTCGCTCTCACAAAAAATTATTTAGAACATTAAATTTCATGGACCAAAATTATCAAATAAATTTTGTCCAAAAAAATAATGACACGCGGGCGGGGCGGGGGGCGCAAGCGCGCATGTTTTTGGGCCAAGCCCATCATGATGTAGATCTCACCCCTTCCATAAAAGTGGATGCCCCTTGGGGCCTAACTTAGGATTCATACTTCACATATATATACACACACCAAAACTTTTCCAAATAATCAATGTGAGACTAAAACTTTCCCCTTCAACCACTAACCATTTTCAACATGTTTTTAGGACAATTTTGAATCTAATTTTCTCATTCATTCGGAAACGGTCGCCCATTGGTTTCACTTCGGGTCGCTCCCTCGGTTCACCTCGGGTCGCCCTACCGAATCACCTCGGGTTGCTCGATCAGATCACTTCGGGTCGCTCTCACAAAAAATTATTTAGAACATTAAATTTCATGGACCAAAAGTACAAATAAATTTTGTCTAAAAAAATAATGACACGCGGGCGGGGCGGGGGCGCACGCGCGCATGTTTTTGGGTCAAGTCCATTATGATGTAGGTTTCTCCCCTTCCACAAAAGTGGGATGCCCTTGGGGTTTAACTTAGGATTCCTACTTCACATATATATACACACCAAAACTTTTCCAAATAATCAATGTGAGACTAAAACTTTCCCTTCAACCACCAACCATTTTCAACATGTTTTTAGGACAATTTTGAATCTAATTTTCTCATTCATCGAAAACGGTTTTGAGAATGTAAATATACTATATTTATCTACTCAACGAGAGAACGCAATTCAATGAGTTTCCATCACCAATAATTAGTGGAACCCAACCATTTATTCCAAAGTTTCCAACATGAGGGAGTGGGGAATGGGACTGGCAGGGTGGCGAGTGTGACATCATGGCTAGTCACGCTTTTGGATGTGTATTTTAAAATCTGAGATTTACTGAAACCTACTTTGAAATTTTGTTTTCCAAACACAAGCTTTCACGAAAAACTGGAAATTTTAGGAAACACTAGTTTTTGAAAAATAATTCTGTAAAATCATTGTTTAAAACATTACCAGATCATCCTTACCCTAAAAAACATAAGCTTTCTCCAAACCCAAATAGAACATTTATTCTCTATGTAACAATGAAAGAATACTATCCATCAAACAAAACAGAAACAAAAGTTGATATTCTTGAAAAGATTCACTCAACATTTCCTTAAAAAAAAAGCTTCGGTGTCCAAAGCACAACGGTTCAGGGTTTAACGGTGTTACCGATTATCGATAGGTCCTGGATTCGAGTCTTGGCGCTGACTTACCTACCTGTTTGTTGACGATTATTTGAAAGAATTTTCTGTGGACCGGAACAAACAGGTAGAGGTAGCTTTCTCAGCTCGACCGTAAGGTCAGTCACAGGAGGGAGTCCCTCCTATATATAAAAAAAAAAAAATCCTTCAAAGATGAATTAAATAAAAAAAACCCTTTTGTGATTGGTTTGACGAGATAATTACATCACATAGGTCCTCGTGGATTTCTCTGATTCGAGGTTTTAGGGGCGGCGATGTGTCTGCCAGGGAATGAAAAAGTGCATGTTAGGTTTAAATGTCTTCTGTCATTTTTTTCATTTCTTCAGGGGTTGTCATTTCAATGGGTCACTAAGGGCTTTTGAAACACTGGAAATGTTGAAGCTCACCCATGTTGGCTTTCCAATTACATATGTTGTACACGTAAGCGCTAATCTGGTTTCTTTTAAGATTGGGTGGTGTCCGCATATGTACAAAACCGTTTATATAATCATACAATCAAATAGTTTTAAAATAACAATTTCATACAGACAGATTTTTGATAAACAATGTATCAAAGTTGCGATTTTCAAAAACTAGAGGATGAGTTTCCTGTAGAATTTATTTTAAAATCTAGATTTCTACATGATCAGTTTTGCAATCGCAAAATTAAACGCGCCCTAAACTGCAATGCACAACATGTTTGGATCCACGTTTTTACGTTTTTGAAATTTCAAATCACAAAAGCGATCATACTGCGGAACCAAACGGACACTTGTGGTGCTTCGAGCCCTTTGTTTTATTGATTTATTATTTATTGATCCCTTGTTTCTTACTCTTCTTATTTTCTTGTACTCTCCCCACATTCATACACTTTATTTTTCTCTAAACGGAAATAGAATTGACCAAAATTTTCTGAAGATCAATTTTTCAATCCACAATCGAAACACACTCATTAAATATCAACTCGAATTCAAAAAAGGAAATCCAAGTTGCACCCTTATGTAGGAAGTTGATACGATTTAACTATGTTTTGCAACTTCATTATTTAGCTAATGAAATACATTATTTTTAAAGAAAGATGGACAAATTATAAATGTATTTTTTTATATATTTTTTTATGATAGAATATATATTAAGATATTAGATGTTGATTTTATAGACTGCTCCCATAACAATGCTACACTCCTGTAGCAGTGCCCCTTATCTAGGTCTGTCAACGGATCACGGGATGACCCGGACTCTACGATAAAAGACGTAAATATCCGGCTCGAAAGACCCGATAATCAAAGCGGGTGAGGTATGAGTCCACCCCAACCCGATCCTATGAACTAGATGAACCCCATTGATTTAACCCAAATATTATATGATTTTTTTATTTATAATCCAACCCAACACCCATGCTCCATTTCAACATTTATAACTAAATACTCAATGATCCTTTAAAATTTAAGTATTTGAATTTTTTTTACAGCATTTTAACTTCACGTAAAAGCATAGCAATCCAAATCACGTTACAAGAATGTCGTAAACAATGTTTCGTTACGGAGATCTCAAATAAGTTGCCGAATCTGTAGTTCCTTGTTCTTACAAGTAGCCAGTTATAAGGGTGCTTATTCCTGAGCAGAATTCCTATCCTGGTTTGAGCCAATTTGTACAGGGTAGGTGGAGGCCGTAACCAAAGCTTTCTGTCAAGTGAGGTGCTGACGTTGCATGATGTAGGGATAGTCACCTATGCACGGCATATCGAGAGATAGCTGCGACATCCAAAAGGGCGCGGTGTCCTTTACAACAGAAAGATCGCCCGAGAGTCGAGTAACCATGAGGGTACCTAAGGTGAAATGGCCACCGGGAATGCGGCATATGATGGGACCCATACTTAATGAATAGGCAGAGGAGGACAATTATTGTTTTCCCATATCTGCCATTAAAATAACAAATAACTATTTATAATACACTGGACATTATTAAAAAAAAAAAAATGTAGCCATTGTAAGCTCTTAAGAAGTTTTTTGACCTCCCTTTGTCTAACCTAAACCCATTAATGAGTTGATCCTACCCAACTAGAGACTCAATGTGAACCCGACCAAAAAACCCTACAATCAAACGGGACGAGTCCGGTCCACCAACACCCTACCCGTTTACATGCCTACCCTTACCTTACCTAAGCCACCCGGTCAATAATAACTTTTATTCCATGAAATCTAAAACCCTCATAAATTAAATTAAAAAAAAAACGCCAAACCAGGGCATCACTGCAGGAATCTCGTGAACCGACTTTATGATTCGCAGCAATGAAAAAAAGACGTCCATCATGCACTTCGAACAAGTGATCCACCCTCCAATCAAGATCAGACGGTCAAAATCACGTTCAACTACGAATACTATCTGGCGATGATGTACGTAAATACACACACGGCCCGGATTCGTTGTATTCCCTCTCTAGTTCATTGGTTGGGTGGGTGAGATATCCATAAATGCTTCTCATAAGAAATATATGGACATGTATACATATATGTATGGGTTGAGTGAGGGGAGAGATTCAATAAAAAAGAGAATATTTGGTTGTGTGTGTATATGCAGTGGTGGTGGGGTTTCATTTACCCACCCCCCATATTAATGCATTGGGTCTGTCCATCTCATTTGGTAGTCGAGCGTTTTAAATGCTCCCCCCCACCCCCTTCTCCCTTTAAATTGCAGACATTCCTTCCCCAATCATCCTCCATTCCATCTCTCTATTTCTCTGTCTTTGTTTCTTAATGTTTTCATATAATATCTTCCTCAAAAGAGAGGGAAAAAAAAGATGGAAGAGAAGCTATGTTGAAATGATACTTTGATATTGGCTCGGATCATTCAGATACATAAACCATTAGAGAAAAAAATTTGTTTTCTTTTCTTGTAACTGATTGAGCCGTGTCAATATCTCAGTACCCATTCATTTTGTTCTCCAATTATTCACTCTGTTGAAATGGAAAGGTTTGTATTTTTGGCTCTTTGAAGTTAGTTGAGTTATTTTGATGATTTACATGTGTTTTTGTGGGCAGGTTAACATGCACGTAGAGTGGCTTTAAATGGTCTTCAACTGTTATATGATTTCATTGTAGTTTGATTCCTTTTATGCATGGAACAACCACCCTATGTAATCTATCACATCTTCCCAGTCTTGTACTCTTATAAATATTTGAGCAACTCGTACTGGTACCAGGCAGAGTGAGTTTTACATACTAGAGTCACGAGTTTGTTTTTTTTTTTTTTATAGATTTTCACTTCACATGGTTTCTAGGTTTTTCCAACATTCATGCATGTTTATTTGAGTTCAATAAACATTAATCATGAAAAAAAAAACCCCTCAAATCCAAATGTTAGATTCTTGATCATTGTATTTAGTAATTCTAGGACAAACCATAATTGATCAAGATTCAACAAGGTCTTGTGTTATTTATGAAGGGATGAATAAATGAAAAAGCATGGAGGAGACAAGTGGTTGAAAGTGGGCATTTATATGCGCTGATCTGATGGCATATATTTTTTTACGTGTTGCGTTGTATGGTCAGACTGAGATTCCTCACCTTATTAGGGGTCCCATGTGTGTCCTCTCATAATTTACTCCCCAATAGACTTGTCAGCCTTACCTTCCCAAGCCTATTTATTCACTTTGTCCAATTCAAAACCGTATACAATAAAGAAAATATTTGAGATTTTAAACAAAAATTATTTATTTTATAGATGGGCCTCATATATTTTAATTAATGAAATATATATATAGTATATAATGTTATCAATGTTTTAAAAAATACATATGCTCTGATTAATGAGGTATGTATTTTGTTATTAAGCATGTAATTGTTTTGTTTCTTCTCTTTCATCAACCAAAAAGGAAGTAAAAGGAAAATTTATTCCCTTTCTATCTATTCTTTTAGTGATTTTGATTATTTCATTTTTAGTGTAAGATTTTACACAAATGGACAAATGTCATTATTCTATTTGCACCAAAAATATAATCAACTTCTACCAAACACAATAAAGGGTTCAGTTAATTAACTGGTGCCCTAAGACACTAGTTAAAGATCGTTTATTAACAATTATTTAAAAACTAACCATAAATGTTTCTTCCAGGGGCGGACCTAAAGGGGGGCGGGCTGGGGCCCGGGCCCCCCCAAGCAAAACACATGATAATATATGATATAATGGCTCATCACCATGTCTAAAAAAAAAGTTAAAAAAGAAAACATATAATCTCATACAGATGCACTACGTGATCAAATCACATAATAATTTATGTATAAAGATTATAATTTGGACATATCTTTGTTGTTTAAAATGATAAATTTGTTAGGTTCATAGTACTTTTGAACAATGGTTAGTATAATCCTTGAAATTATGATCATTTTCAGTTCTCACAAAAAAATGTCATACAAACAATTAAATTAGTCAAAAGAAAAATTAATAAATAATAGAGAAATTATTTTCAAGTATTTTTTATTGTTTTTTTTAAAAGGTATTTCTTTTGTTAATGTCCCTAAAAACACCCCCTATTAGTAGTTATATTTTTTAGGTGCTTATCTGATTCTGTCTTTTTTAGTTGTTTAACCCATTTGGTTTCCGTTTCTACATTGTCATGCATTCTGTAAACGAGCTGAGCTGCTTGGGTTCGGCTCAGCTCGGTTGGAGCTCATTCGAGTCTGTTCAATTAGACAAATGAACCGAGTTTGAACAATTTTTAAAACTAGGTTAAAATAAGCCGAATCGAGCTTACGAGGCCAAACGAGTTTAGTGTTCTTCATTTTAGGGTTTTTAATTAGGGGTTGAACACAAAATTTTAACTTAAACAAGTCGAGCTCACGAGCATAACCATGTATTGATTAGCTTTCTGATTTTACAAATGAGCCAAGCCGAATTTCAACCGAGAATTTTATGACACAAATGAGCTGAGTTTGAATACAAAATTAAGCTCGATCCTGAGCCCGGCCAAGCTAAAATGAGAAGAGCTTGAACATGTCAAAGCTCGACTCGTTCGGCTTGTTTATCACCTTATTCACATCTCCCTTGCCCCCCCTCCCCCCCAATGCTTTAATCGACTCGTTCGGCTTGTTTATCACCTTATGCACATCTCCCTTGGCCCCCCATGCTTTAATTCCTGGTTCCGCCCCTGGTTTCTTCCCACATTATATGTGATCATATGACAAATTAAAGTAATTTAATCCATATGGCCTTCAAAAATATAAAATCATTATAAAAAAATGTGTGTATATACATATTACAAGATATACAAATATTTATCTCAGCATTTAAGGAATGATAAATTTAGATTATTGAAAAATATTAATTTTCAAAGTTAAGAATGTTGAAAGCATTAATTGTGGGACATCATGAATTTGTTTTCTAAAATCTTTAATGTGATGGTCATATGGTATTCAATGTGGAACAAATGTTTGTGGTTAATTTCAAAAACCAATAACAATAAATGAGTCAAATAAATGAGTGTCCTCAGATGCTTGGCAACATAGCTCGCTATAGGCTATACATCTCCTCATTCAATATCATTGCTTTCCTTCACTACAAAGGGGTCTCATTGGTAAAAGATTTGATTTAAGTTACTGAATACTACTATGCATTAGCACAAAACCTAGGGCAGCAACTCAGGCAGGTTAAATTTGAGTTACTCTCAGTCTCAATTAATCAGGGCCGACACTGAGAATTAAATTTTTTGAATGGGTCCTAGACAAAACTTTAAAGTGGGTCTCATATATTATTATATAAAAAATCTAGGTTGTTTTAATCTTATTCATTATCATAATATTATATAATAATTTATATTAAAATATTATACAATATCATATGCACTTAATAAAACAAAAAAATTAAATTCTACAAATTGAAATATCTATTGGATTATGGTTGGAGAGATTTGGGGAAAATTTGGGGAATACCAAACAGATTGAGAAAATTTGTTGAGAGAGATTAATTAAAATAACACATCTCACTATACATTTTATTAAGTTCAGTGAATAAATGATTATTGAGGCATTTGTTGGGTGGAGGCCTTATTTAATTGTCTTAGTAGCCTTTCCCTATGATTGACTCTGGAACCAAC
This sequence comes from Acorus calamus, assembly GCA_030737845.1. Lineage (NCBI taxonomy): Eukaryota > Viridiplantae > Streptophyta > Magnoliopsida > Acorales > Acoraceae > Acorus > Acorus calamus. Next base: position 3,423,384 of record CM060872.1, on the reverse strand, counting down.
CCGAAATTCAAGGTGTTCAACCTTAATCGGACCCAACTCAAATTTCAATTTGCAAGTAAAAAATTAAATATCAATGACTCATGACCCACTTAGAATATCACATGAGTGTGTAATACTACGGGTTCGAGTTAGATTGAGTTGTATATATTGATTTTTTAAACAACTCAAATTTAACTTAATTTTTAAAACTTAATCCACATAAAATTCAGATTCAACCTGTCCGATTCTGATTGAACTTGACTCAAATTTGCAGCCCTAACAAAACCAACCGCAAGGGGTTCTCATGGTAGCAAAACATGCAGTTGGAGAATTCAAGTTTTTAGAGAAGGAATTGAAACAATGGATGAAAGACAGGTAAAAGTACATGACCTGCTGTGCTATTGAATTCCAGAGATGTGCAACCATTTAATGGTGAGATTCTTGGCGTGTGAGATGGAGAGAGTGGGAGACTTAAATTCTGACCGACATCAATGAATGATGGCAAAGACAGATGGAGGAGGAATGTGAGTCTGGTATGGATTTTTTTTTAAAAAAAAAAAAGAAAAAAAGACAGGGATTTAAATGATACATCAAATCATATGTAAATTTTATTTTGAATATCATTCTCTATTAAAACTCATTCACGAGTCATGACCAGAAATATCATAGATCTCCTGTTGTATTATACTATTATATATGTGCGAGAATATTTACTTCATGTAATCTCATTGTTCTTTTTTTTCCCTTCTTCTTCACAATAACTCAGGATCTAATCTCATGGAGATGATCAATTTTATTCCTAAAAATTCAATAACATGAATTGCATTTTAATGATACTAAATCGAATTAATATTATGAATAACAATATCTGAACTATTAAATCGATTCATTGTCGCAAAATGAATGGTGTGTATATGTGTGTGAGTGTGTGTGTGTTTTTTTTTTTTCTGAATAATTTACATTTTTAGATTTACTTGACTAAGATATTCAATAGGAATTGGTTGTGTATATAAATATGTATTTGATGTATATGTACAATGTTATTCAATGGTCTCAACTAATTAACTCAACCCAGTGATTTATTTAACAATAAAACTTGTAAGCAAGATATCATGGGTTTCAGTCCCATCATTTATCAAACAAGTAAAAAAAAAAAAAAACTCAACCCAAACAGTTTTTTTTTCTTCTTTCAAATAAAAAACACACGCGCGTCATGTATCAACACTGATGAATAAAAGATGAATGGGCCTTGAAGGGGTGTAGGGAACGGGTCGAATCCATTAAAGATCTCAGCCCAGGCCCATTTACGTCATCCAGCTCCCTTTCGAGTTTCGACTCTCGCGTCACGAGTTCCCCAACCGAGGCATTCGCAGTTCTCACGATCTGAGTAGCACAAAGAGGGGCCGAAATGGGGGAGGAGAGGGCGGGACCATCCACGCCACCGTGGGGACTACAGGATCTACCGTCGTCGCTCGTCGGGTCCATCCTTTCGACGCTCGACATCCGTTCGATCTGCTCCGTCTCCGCCACCTCCAGATCCCTCCACTCCTCCGCCTCCCTCGCCCTCTCCTTCCTCTCCTCCCTCCACCTCCTCGTAAGCCCCCCCCCCCCCTAAATAGAAACCCTAGATCTGTTTTTTTTTTATTATTACTTGAAAGGATTCGATCATTCTCTTTGAAGGACATCGCGCCGACTCTGGATCTGCTCCAGCCGCTCCTCCCGCCGAATCCGCACCTCCGGAGCCTGAAAGTCGACTGTCGGCGTCTCGACGACTCGTCGATCACCGATCTTGCGAGGCCGTCGCTGCAGGAGCTCTGCCTCGTCAACTGCGACGGCTTTGGTGGGGACCTCCTCACCACAATCGGATCCAGATGCCGCGATCTCAGGTCCGTACATTGACGTCCGTCTTTGAATTTCCCTTGTTTTGGCTTCAGTTATGTTTAGTTTTGGTGAGCATTGTCAGATATCCTGATTGAATTATCGTTTTTATATTTATTGTCTGTTTAATACTCACTCCGATCCTCGACCGAAGTAAGGTTTGGCATTGAGCGATTTAAGTGCCTATTTTTGGAAAAATGAGTTATTCACTGATGGAACTATCTCTGGGACAACAAATTGTGAACAAATACTTTGATCAGAAGACATGGCTAAGTAGGAAAAGAAAGATGGAAAGTTGTGTGCCCGAAGAGAGAGAGAGAGAGAGATGAACTACGGAGACCAATCTTGCAATTGCCTCGATTTAATTGAACCACAGGTACTCGGATTGATCGAATGAACTAACGGCCCATCATTGTCCCACACCCGATCTTGTTCTCTCTATCTTTATTTGTCCCTCTTTGTTCGGAACCAAACAACAAGAATGCTGCTATTCGGGAAGTAAAGATCTTTGTTGACAGTCTGTCTTTCTACTCAACTTCTTTCAATACAAGCTAGCTAAACGTCGTCTCACTTTTGGCTTCGGATGGGCAATATTTGTTCTAAAGTCTCCAATCCTACGTCATGTTACAGGCTAGCTAACAATCACCAACAAGTTGACTGACTCTGGCTCTGCCCTGCCTTCGGTCGCCTTCCATGATCTGATGATACAGTTCCACATCTTTCCTTTGTTGTGGCTATTGATTCAGTGGTTTCTAAACTAACTTGTCTTTGCGTACAAAACTATTAACAAAGTCTTACAACAGTCGACACTTAACTGCCAGTAATTGTCCTCACAAGCTCACCTCAACGAGTGATTCCAGTTCCAGATTGGCTTTTCGAGTTGATTGACAGTGAGGCGACTGAAGGCGAATAAGGGGTTATTGTTCATTAAAATTTTTGTCTTGTTCAAATTTTTAACTTTGCTTGTGTTGTTAAACCAAAAAAATTCAATCTTGGTGTAATTGGGCTCTGATTTAAGGTGGGTTTTATCTCTCTCTCTCGTTGTTTTTCAGGTATCTCACCTTGGGTTCAGTAGGTCCACAAATAGATATCAATGCATCAGATCTTGAGCAGTTGCTTAGTGGTTGCACTGAGTTAGAGGTAAGGTTGGATATCGATTGATTGTGGTGGATTTTTGATGAGCTTGTGTTATAGAATTAAAAAGAGTGAGATTCTGATATCATTTGTTGAGTATCAAAAGATCATTGTCACTCTGCATCCTGGGGTTAAATAGTAGTTCTCCTCCATGCCATATTCTCTTTTCTGCTTTCATATTGCCTGCTAATGCCGAATTGGCTCACGGAGTTTTTTTATGGATGGCTTATATTGCTTCTTTCTTACTGAATTTTTATCATGGGAAGTCATGGTTAGGAATAATCAGGAGAGAAGCATACATAGTATTGATATTTAATTTCTGGAACTCACTATCCATGTACAACTGAATTTAGGTGAATTTCACCTGATGTTGATACTTAAACTCATATTTCTTAAGTTGAAATCTAATTTAATGTTGTTATGTTCTGATCTCGATGCTGCAAAATAACTTGTATTAGGCATTCATGTTTTTAGCTCATATGCATATGATGGATGATTTCCTAGGGATGGAAACTGATGCCTTTTTTTTCCTTTTTCTTTGGAATAGTGTTTGAAGCTGGATTTTGATCTTTTGTCATTTGATCACAATAATTTCACTGAACCGTGGCGGAAGGCTCCAAGAAACCTCAAATCACTGGAGATTGCTCTTGTTCTGTCCACAGTGGTTACTGAAATGCTCAGTCTGACTATAGAATCAGGCTCGCCTCCCTATTATATAAAATCATCCATATTTCCAATCCTCCAGAAACTGTGTCTTTCTGTAGACTGCATCACTGACTCCTTGGTTATCTCCATATCAAAAAACCTCATGTTCTTGTCCCATCTGGATCTTCACGATGCACCATTCATAGAGCCAACGGTAACATCGGATCTGACCAACTATGGCCTACAACAGATAAACCCAAGAGGGACATTAAAACATCTCTCCCTTGTCCGAAGTCAAGAATTCCTTTACACCTTCTTCCATCATGTCAATGATCTGGGCATTCTCTTAATGGCACAGACATGCTCGAACTTGGAGAGTGTCTGTCTCGAAGGCTTCTGCCGTGTTACAGACAGTGGCTTTCGGACGATATTGCATTCTTGTACCAACCTACTCAATCTCACAGTGTGTTATGGGAACCAATTAACGGATCTGGTATTCCATGACATATCTGCCACATCCCTTTCACTGAAACACGTCAGTCTTAGATCATGCCCTCTCTTGTCTAATGTTGCAATCATCGGACTTGTGTGCAACACAGACCTCACCATCCTTGACTTGAGGCATTGCCGGAGTCTCGGGAATGAAGCACTGAGAGCTGTCTCCACACTTCCCAAGCTGAAAGTTCTTCTTTTGGATTTCATGGATATTGGAGATCTCGGCATATCTTATTTAGTTCATATCAGGAGTCCATTGACCTCTCTGACTCTTCGTGGCTGTAAGAGACTCACAGAGACTGGCATCTCTGCTATATTTGGGAGTTCTTTTCGACATTCCTTGCAAGTATTGGACCTCTCCAACATTCCTAGCATTTCTGACAACACAATACTTGCATTGGCGAAAACAGGAGTCCCAATCACCGAACTCCGTCTACGTGAGTGCCCACTCATAGGGGACACTTCAGTGATGGCTTTAGCCTCGATGAAGGTCGAAGGCGGGTGGCATGGGAGTAGTCTGCGTTTGCTGGACCTATACAAGACCGGAGGCATCACTTCCCTCGCATTCCGGTGGTTCAAAAAACCATACTTTCCGAGGTTGAGATGGTTGGGTGTCACCGGAAGCACGAACAGAGATTTGTTGTGTGCGCTGGAGAGAAATCGTCCATTCCTGCATGTCTCTTCCCATGGTGAGGAGATTGGGTCTGTGTATTCAGATACATCGGATGGTTGGTATAGACACATTAACAACATGGAAGAAGTGGATGAGCTTGAACAATGGCTCCTTGAAGGGGAGAATGAGTATGATGAAGATGAAGATGAAGATGAAGATGATGACATGGATATGGAGTGAGATTGTAAATAGTCTGATAGCCAATGTAGACTGGTGGTTCTGACTGCACTTGAAATTGTATAGCTGACTAATTTATGTTGATTTTTGTTCTTTTGAATGTAATTTTGTTTTCTGTTTTTGTTAATGATAAATTAGTAGTCCATACACTTGTTGTAAAATGTTGATGTGATCATTTCAATTTCAGCTTTACTATCAGCTTTACTATCCTTCTTAAATTGAACAGTGAAATGATCATTTAGAACACGACTGCTGCTTGAGAGCAATGCTGATGATCTAAGATGGTATGAAAAGCAGATTCCTTATGTTATACAAAAAATGAAGTATTCCTTGTGTTATAAAAAAATGAAGTATATACTTATATGAATGGAATGTATACATATTCACATTTTTCCATAATAGAATGTATATTTAGATAATGGAATATAATAGTATATACTAAGTGATTTTATATACTAAGATGTGTTAATTGCAAATAGATTATAAACCGAACTATATTAACTCCCTTCTTTTTTAGCATCATAGCACGGGGAGGAATTTCCATTTTCCCCGAGTATTAGAAAGAATATCAGATACTTATTTTAAGGTCTATATTTCATATAGATAAACATGTACATTCATATATTATTGAATTGTATATATCCGTTCTTTACGTATAAAGAAAATAACATTTTAAATGACAAATCATAGAACTTGTTAAAACAAAATGATGACTAAAGTGATACTATACAATGACGGTTGTAAATCCAGTCCATTTCCAGCCTCAATTTCAGTTTACATGTGTTTTGAATTTTTTAAAAATAGTATACCTCATCTAATGAGGTAGATGCTTTTATAAAAAATAAAACATACTCCAATTAATTGTATGAATGCATTTATAAAAAATGTAAATTTTTTTTTCTGAAACATATGCCTTGTTAACGTGAATATATGCGTCATTAATTTTCTATCGATGCATATAATGCTGGAATTGGATCTGGGTGTAACAGTGCCCAAAGATTTATGGATGGATGGAGACAGACAACAGGAATCTGCAAGGATAATAAGTAACAACAAAAGGCCCGCATCACTAAATGGGCAAATGCTATCCAGTTGTTTTTCTGTCTTTTTGGAAGCCTTTCTGGCTACATGTCTTGGATGAGATTCTGTGCATTGAATCATCTTTAGAGGCAAAGCAATAACTTTCCGGAAGAGTTCAGATCAGGTCTTTCATGGCATTTGAGGACCACCTCTAATTTGAATCCAAAAGGAATTATAGATGGAGACCACCAAAGCTCTCTCTAAGCAAGTGGTGTTTCATTTGTTGTCCAAAACTCCCAGCCTTGATTGGCAGAATGTGTCATGCATTTTAATGTTAACCATGCACGAGTGAAATATATATAAACTCTTGGACAGGGGATGTTGAAGAGAATGTGCCATGTTTGGATTAATTTAGAATAATGAGTGCATTCCAACTGATACACTCACCTGCAATAATATTTCAGTCTATAAACATAGAAGTTGCAGTATGATTTATGTATAGAACAAAAATGGAAGTCAATTTTGCAGTTTTGTTCGCAGTTATCACGTCACTAACGCAGTACAACTAATGTGATATATACTTTATTATTTCAATATATACTCTATTATGAAAAATATAAAAATATATTTATTCAATTAATAGGAGAATGCATTTCATTTTTTTTTATAAAAAAATACCTTATATACTTCAATAAGATCAAACATATGCGGGCTACTGACATTGCTAAATGTAATATTTTCCACGAAAAAAGGATAGAGTTACGTACTGCTCATTTTCTAGCTTTAATTTCAGTCTACACGTGTTTTGAATTTTTTAAAAATAGAATATCTAATTTAATGAAGTACATGATTTATTTATTAAAAAATGAAGAACGTATTCTAATACATTGCATGAATGCACTGATGGAAATTATAAAAAATTTCTATCGAAATATATATCTCGTTAATGTAAATATATGCTCAAGTGATTTTTTATTGAAGCATGGAAGACTAGAATTGAAGTTGGAAAAAAACTGTATGCAACATCATTCACAAGTAAATCATGAAAAATATGTTAGACAATTAAGACAAAGCCACACTTATATAGCTCTATTTGCAGTGCATATAAAGGTTCAGACATAAAAGATGAGCTATATAAGAGGTCAAGTGTATCAAAACTCTTGTGCATACGCATGTTTTAAAAAAATCAAACCATTCATAGAAAATAATCGGGTTAAGTGTCCGTGAATCAATCATCGAATTTGTTGGAATTAAACTGTTACGTGATCAAGATGCAACAACATATTAATTATTGATAAATGATATTTAATTTGATGCAAATGAAAAATTTTAGAAAATATTTCCGGTACACCTCTAGAAAAATGACATTTAATTTGGTATTTTTATATTTAATAATTTAATAGAAACAATCCTTGTTCGCTTTTTTTATTTTTATTTCTCTATTCCTCTTATCTCCCCCTCATATCTGTACTTTCATTTTTTTTAATATAAATGTTAGTAGCAAATGCTACTTTTTTTTTATATATAAAAAATCTTGTTATCAAAATAATTAATGGATTGATCATTTTAAAATTTAAGTTGATTAATTCTAGTTTGTTGTTACATATTTTGGGGGTTTGGTTTTAGGAATGCAACCTCTCTTTATTTGTTCTGGTCTCACAGAAAAATATTTCGAATAATTGTCAACAAAAGATGTATAAGTTAACACCATGACATGTTATTGTTAATTGTTGATGACATACAAATATTTCAAAGCAAAGCGAAACAATTATATTGTTTCTGTGTCATCTGGCAATCTAAAACTTGAACCAAATAATTGAAAAGTTTCTTAAATCCCTCCATTTTCATTGAGAGGTCTGTTCACATGGACTCCCCCCTCAAACCACAGCTTTATCAAAAAAATATAAACAAACACCCGTGAAGATATAACGTGTCCAAATGGGAAGCACCAAAAGAAAAACATCCACATTCAATGAACCAGGTTGTGTCTTATTTATATATTTTAAATGTTGATGATCACTAACATCTCATCAGGGTGGTAAATGCGCCGAAAAGCTTAGGCTTGGCTTAGTTACAGCGCATTAGGATTAGTTCAATTAGAAAAATGGGTGAAGTTTGAACACTTTTTAAAACTTAATTTGTAAACGAGTCGAGTTTGACCTTAGTCCGAGTATATACGAACTCGTTACTTAACAAATAAAGGGAGAAACAAAAACTAAGTTGAAACCGAGCATATGTCATTTTTAAATGTATAAGGTGTTTTGATTTGTGAAATGTGACTTCTCAAATACTAAACAAATTTTTTTAACTAAATGAGCCCGAGTCGAGCTTCAATTGAGTTTTTCATAAGCCAAATGAGTCGAGTTTGAACACGAAATTAAAGTTGATCACGAGCCAAACCAAGCCCGAACTTGATATTAAACGAGCCAGTTTGAACAGGTCAAAGTTCGACTCGTTTATCACCCCAACATCACATAATATTCAAATTGAAAATTTATTTTAATGAACAATTTATATTTTTAGCTCTTATATTTAAAAAAAAAAATTTCAAGACTGATTTTATTGACCTTGGCCGGGTTAGTCAGTGATCTTGATTATTTTATTAAGGAAAAAATCCTTATAACCCCCTCTAAACTGATTAAAATTCATATTACCCTTAACTTTTCTAAAATCTATATAACCCTCTGAAAACACCTTGTAAGTTCAAATAACCTCCTAAATAAAATTTACATTGAATAGATGACAAATATTTTGTAAATATTATGTTTGGTTAACCTGATAGAAAACATAGTATACCTAAAGAAACCTATAATGTGTTAAATGTAAAAAAATCATCTGTAATGATAATTTTATCCCTCTAATAGGATTTAATAATATATCCAAAGAGGATAAAATTGTCATTTTCATATGATTTTTCACATTTTTAACACATTGTATGTGTTTTTTAGTATATTGTATTTTCAGTCAAGATTAAACAAACATAATATTCATAAAATATTTATCATCTGTCAACGAAAATTTTATTCAGAGGGTTTTTTAGATTTTTGAGGTGTTTTCAGGGGTCATGTAGATTTTAAGAAAAATAAAAAGGTATATGGATTTCAGTTATATTTAAAAGGGTTATATGGATTTTTTCCTTTTTTTAATATATGGAAGGAAAAATAAACTCCATTGACCTCCATCGACTGCAGAGTCAGCCGGAAAAACGCTACAAACGCGGCGGCTCGAACCCAAAAAGAGAATCACGTGTCAACGACCAACGAAAGACCCCACATCATACAGCATTTAATAATATAATATTGTGTAATCAAATTCAAATACATAATAAGAAAAAATGGAAAAACAATTATGTGTCATATATTCATATGCATTTTTATTTTAAAAAAAACATCATTTCTTCTGACATATATAAAACATGTTGGTCGTTACGTTTGTTGCAAAATTGAGGATACCACGAGGCAAGTGAAACAATTTGGTAGAATTTCATTTTTAATGCATATATTATACCCTTAGCTTTTAAATAAATAATCTCTTTTTTCTATTAACTTCTATTTGTTTAATTTCATATGTGATTATTTATTTATTTTGTATTAAATAATTTGTTGTGTTTTTATTATTTGATTTTATGATTGTGATATATCCATTAAAAAATAGATTTTTGAACATACGTGTAAGACTATTAGTTGTTGTTAATTGTTGACAACATTCAGAGATTTCAAAGTAAAGCCAAAACAATTATACTGGTTCAGTGTTATCTGACAATATAAAAATCGAACCAGTTAATTGAAAAGTTTCATGTCTAATAGAAAACACTGTATTCTCATGTTGATTCAAGAATTAAATTATTCAAAGATTTATGACTATTTTAGTAGAGATAAAGTTAAAATAATTTTGTATTTGATTGTGTTTTAAATTATTCTCGTTAGAAAATGTAATAAAATGAAATTTTTATTGTTCGGATAAAATGTGAATAAAGTGTGGATAATGATTTATAAAAAGTGAAAAAATGATTACAGTTGATTTATAAGAGGTGGTGACAGTTGATTTGATAGTAAGCTCACATATTATTTTGGTTTGAATAACATGGAATAATTTACCTCCAATGCATGGTTGGCTATAATTCATATACCACTTTATACCAGTTAATTCTGACATACCGATTCTTATTTATTCCAATATTCCAAATATCCATAATGATGCTATTATGAGTTTCAACTTATTTCATGCCTATTCTCGAACCAAATATGCATGGGTTATAAGTGTGTAAAGCGTTTTTCCACATTGAAGCAAGTCAGATGCGAGTTGTGAAATCCCTTCATTTTCACTGAGATGTCTGTTCACATGGACTCTCGATAAGGGTGGTAAATGAATCGAGCTTGAACAATTTTTAAATCTCGATTTTAAATGAGCGGAGCTTGAGTTGAGCCTCGAACCTACACGAGCTCGTTTCAGATATGTTTGTTTAGTGATGATTTTCGAATATGATTAAATGCTATCTATTTTCTACATATTTTAATTGTTAAACGAGCTTTTTAGAGGTAAATGAGTTTTTTTTTATCTAAACGAGCCAAGCTCGAGCCTTGATTCGAGCTCGCACTCAAATTTTTTTATAAATGAAGTGAACCGAGCTTCAACCAAACTTTTCACAAGCAAAATGAGCCGAGCTAAACTTGAGCAAAGTCTAATTAAGTATAAATGAGCCGAGCTTGAGCTTGTTAAAACTCGGCTCGTTTCACCCAGTTCATATATCATATATTTAAAATATGTTATTAAGCATCCCCCTCTCAAAAAAAAAAAAAAAAAACACCATGTACAGATGCAACTTGTCAACCGACAATAACAACCCAAAACGAGAAAATAATGGATTACATGCTAAACGTGTCTAAATGCAAAGCACCAAAAGAAAAACATCCACATTCAATGAACCTCGTTGATGATCCCAACATCTCGTAATATTAATTGAAAGCTTATTTTAAAGAGCAATTTTTATTTTTAGCTCTGATATTTTTTTAAAATTTTCTAAGACTTACTTAAGTGACCTGGCAGAGTCAGTTTCACGAGATTAGCTATATTATGTCAGAGGTCATGCTAATCTTCTATGTATCATTACAAGTTTATCAAGACTTGATCTTAGATTTTTGTTTGCTGATAATAATGGACTATATGCTAAACGTGTCTAAATGCAAAGCACCAAGAGAAAAACATCTGCATTCAATGAACCGCGTTGTGTCTTATTTATTTATTTATTTAAAATGTTGATGATTGCTAACATCTCATAACATTCAAATTGAAAGTTTATTCTAAAGAACAATTTCTATCTTTGGCTTTAATACTTTTTAAAAAAAATTCAAGGCTGACTTCACTAACGTTGGCCGGGTTAGGGTCAGTTTTACGAGATTAGCTATGTCATGTTAGTGTTCTTGATTTTTTTTTTCACTTGGTAAAAAAATCGAATCATTTCTCAATTTATGCGTGTCATTCTTGTGTACGAGTCATGTAAATCTTTTCTGTATCGTTACAATTTTATCAATATCCCAAAATACTTGATCTTAGATTTTTATTTGTTAATATAAACATATTGTTGATTACCAAACTGATCTTGGACCACAGAAATCATTACATCAATATATTGTTGATTTTTGTGTTACTTCTATAGTTCATGAGTAATTTTTTTTTTTATTGGTGATCATCATCATCGGTAAATATTAAATTGTTGAGCTAATACAAAAAAAAAAATTATATTCCTAGAATGAATAATATTAAGTAAAAATCATCAGGAGATCACCTCTTCTAATTGATAGGACTTTTCCAAGATCATGTTATGCTTCCATATTATCACAGGTCTTCCATATTATCACAGGTCACTTAAAAAAGAGTAAGCATGATTAGCATGTCAATGAATAAATTCAACTACAATACACAAATTGTTTTTTTTAAATATATCTAGTTAGGAAGGAAAAATAAACTCTATTGACCTCTATCGACTGCCGTGTCAGCCGGAAAAACCCCACAAACGCGGCGGCTCGACCCAAAAAGTGAATCACGTATCAACGACCAGCAAAATTAAAGAGCCTTGGAAAAGTCCATATAGCCCCCTGTAAGCTACTTAAAATCCATATAACCCTCTAAAAACATTTATATAAATCTAAATAGTCCTATGAGTTAAATTTTTATTGATAAATTTTGATTATTTTACGATTATTTGGTCTGGTTAAACTTGGCTAGAAATATAATACATCAAAAATCATCTACAATATATTAAAAATGTAAAAAATTATTAGTAAATAATGATTTTATAATCTATTTAAAGGGCTAAAATCATCATTTACATTCTCATTTTAAACAATTTGTATAGACTTTTTTTGATATATTATGTTCTAAGTCGAGAATAACCAAACAGAATATTTGCATAATATTCATCATTTGTCAATGAAAATTTAATTCAAGTTATTTGGATTTACATAATATTTTTAGAGAGTTATAAGTACTTTAGAAAAAGTCAAAGGGTTATATGAATTTCAAGTAGTTTACAATGGGTTATTTAGATTTTTTCCTCAATAATAATATTGTATAATCAAATTCGAATTTTAAAATAAGAAATAGTGAGAAAAAATTTATGCATTATCTGCATTTTTTATTAATTAAAAAAGCATCATTTCTCATCTAACAAATATAAAACATGTTGGACGTTAGGTTTGCTGCAAAATTGACTATTTGAGGATACCACGGGGCAAGTGAAAAAATTTGGTAGAATTTCACTTTTAATGCATATATTATACCCTTCTATTAATAACATATTTTAAAATCGTAAACTTATTTCTAATTAAATAAATTATTTCTTTTTTTTACTAACTTCTATTTGTTTAATGTTATATGTGTTTAATTATTTATTTTGCATTAAATAATTTGTTATGTTTGTATTATTTGATTTTATGATTGTGATATATCTAAACAAAATAGATTCTTGAACATACATGTAAATTTCTGGTTGACAGGGGATTTGTGCCACGTTTGCGTCAGCTGACACAGTCAAACGCCAAACTTTGAAACAAACGAAAAGTCAAAATTGCATTTAAAAATTGATGCATGTGTTCAATGAGTATTTTTCCTCGCGTTTGATACCACACATCAGCGCTTTTGTAATTCTTCTGGGCTTCCACTAACGCGGCATCTCCCAACAGCCTCCCATATATACAGCCCCAATAGGACTATTAATAAGTTTTTTTTTTTTTTTGAGTAAATATAGACATTTCTATTTCATAAGACTATTAGTAAGTTATATCAACTATTAAAAGTGTTAGCAAGCATGCTTTTTAATATTTTATATATATGCAAGTGCTAAAACACTAAAAATTATTTGTGATAATCACAAAATAATCCCACAAATAGTTTTTGTTTTTTCAAATAACGCTATTACATGCAATCATATTTATAATTCAGTCTCACATTGAGTCATCTAGAGACTCATCTATAGAGGTATATACCTATTTAATAAGATATATGTTTTTTTAAATTTTTTACATTAACTAAAAATGAATTCATTTAATTCAAAATAAAATGATACACAAGCGTATAATATGGGGTGTGTTTGACAATTCGTATGTGGTAATTTTTGTTTTTCATTCGATCAAAAAGCTCCAAATGGTTGCCAAATGTGTTAGAATAATTGTGAGCCAATAGGTGGATTCAGGTTGATTCATACCTTAAAATATGTGTTTTTTTAAAAGAATATGTATGCTTTTCAATTTTAAATGTACAAAAGCAGCATCTCATATATGGTTATATAATTAAAAGAAAAATACCTTAAAAAAGACATGATAAAAACATATGAAAAAACTATTTTATTATTAAAGTTACTTTTTCATATGTGTTTCCAAACTCAATGTTTAATGTCTTTACATTTTATTTTTGGGAAAAATTTAAATAACTCCCTATAAACTTTTTGAAATCCATATAACATTTGATTTTCCTAAAATCCATATAATCTCCTAAAAATACCTATGTAAATCAAATAACCCACTGAATTAAATTTTCATTGACAGATGATGAATATTCAGTGAATATTTTATTTTGTTATATTAACTGAAAACACAGAATATAAAAAACCTTTATAATTTGTTAAAAATACAGAAAACCTTATACATACGGTGATTTTATCTTTACGGATAATTATAAAACTTTATTCAGATAGATAAATTGTTATTTATAAAAGATTTTTTGTATTATTAACATATTGTAAATGATTTTTATATATAATATTTTTAATCAAAGTTAATCAGACAAATTTTTTACAAAATTATTATAATTTGTTAACAAAAATTTAATTTAGAATACTATTTAGATTTAAATAGGTGTTTTTAAGAATTATATGAAATTTCAAACAATTTACAAGGGGTTAGTTGAATATTTCCATTTAATTTTTCAAAAGCCCCACACTGAACGAGATAAGCTTAACAAATTAATTTTCTGACTCTTCGCGCCTCCAGGCGTTACTTTACTGGATATCTGAGTTGGCGACACGTCATACATCACTCCGTACATGTTCTGGATTAGATCAACAGAACGAGAGGGGCCTTAATAAAATAATAATAAATAATTAAATAAATAAAGCGTTCAAAGAGGGGACAACTCGACCAGATTTATCCGGATATGATGCGAATCTCTGATAGGGGTCCACCCGCCACGTGTGACGGAGTGGCAGTTTTTTCAGTTGGGGATTAGACGTGGGATCCACGCCGCTGGTTCTGTGGGTCAGCCGATCTTGATCGTTCATCTTGTGGTCCTTTTTCTTTGTTTTGGTGTCCCTTTTTTTTTTTTACTATCGAAGTCCATCATAGTTGAAGATTTCGATTTTGGTCCTTGCGAATTCCAAGTCATCATCGAGGGCTTGGAGGATTATCTTTCACTTATTTAAAATATGGTATTCTTTTAATATAATTATTATTAATCATCAATTGCCTTATGTTGACCGACAATAAAAAAATGTGAATCAGATCGAGAGGGAAGGGAAGAGTAGAGGACATTCTCAATTGTGATTCGCATCTCCTTCGCAATTGCATAAGTCAACGGTTTAGCCCAAAAAGAAGATTATCATGTGCTTATATTAATTACATGAGATTTTAATCTTTCTTGTCATATTTATTATAAAAAAAATAAGTCACAATATTGTGCCACATCATAGATATAGTGTCCATGTCATGTCCAAAGTTAGTCAATGCATTCGTAATTGATTATTTTAGGAATGGTTAAACTCAATTTTTTTACAATTCAAATGTATCTTATTAAAAATCTTGTGAAATATATTGTCTATAGTTAGATGATGCATATGGTTTTTTAAGTTTTTTTTATTCTTAGTAAAAATAATTTCATTCAATTTAAAATAGAACAATATACAATACTTTTTATTAAATTATATACATAATATTAAAAAAAATATAGACATGTGTAGTCTGAATTCTGAATTATAAAAATATTTTATTAATTATATATATATTTTTTTATAATACTCTGACAGGTGAACATTGATTGTAAGTCTTATTCAATAATGAAAAAAAGCAAATTTTTTTTCAAGAGACTACTGCCAAAGTGCCAATGCCACCACACGTTTTTGTTGCGCATCATCTCATTTCCTTCTCTTGAGAGAGAGAGATGTGACTGATGTTTTTTTTCTGTAAGATGTGACTGATGTTGGCTAGACACTAATGAAGAAAGTAATTTAAAATGTTTTATACACGTAATATCATACGGGATGAAAATTATAATTGTTCAAATTTCGTGACCAAATTACATAATTTTAATAATTTTTTTTTTAATGTGTTGTAAATTATAACCTCCTCATAGTTTATAACTTTATTATAAAGGTTAATTTCAACATTATTTAGGTGTTTTATTGTGGAACGTTTTGGTATTTTGAAATGTTCAAAACTGTCATTTTACTTTTATAAGGCATTTAATGGAAATTACTTTGATTGCTTTGTGTTGTGAAGGTATATATAGGGCTTATGCATTCTTATTATATACTACACTAATAAGTTTTCATCTCCACCAAAAAATGTGTTTACCGGCTCCATATAATTGCATGGTTGAATGAGAATTAAATATGTGAGTTACAAAATGCAACTTTGGCTCTTGAATGCTTAATAAAGGAGATTGCATATTTCATGCGTTTGAAACATTGCATGTGCCATTTACATTGGTTATTTAATTTCATGCATATATAAATGCCTCATGCACCTCATAACTTTAGACCAAGTTTTATCATCATCAAATACAGTGATCAATTCCTTTATCCAACAGTTAGCAATGTGAAACATTTCCTTCCATGTTTTCTCCAATAACAAATTGTCCCTTGATTTGAGAAGTCTTATTAAATCAATAGTGTTTTCATCCACTCTAATTTTCCATTAATTCCTGATTCGGGCGTCTGAAAGGATCGTAGTCTGTTCACCGTGGTTCTTCTGTAGCTCGCACCCCGGAAGAACAATACCAGTTGTGGTCGTATCTCTCAGTGGTAGGAGCTATTCAACCTTGTGCGTGAGGGGGCCTTATTCACCGAGGACAGCGTGTTTTCATTCGCTTCCACATTTCCGGATACACTTTTCTAACTCTTTTATTTCATGTTTTACAATATATTTTAGAGTATACATGATTTATATATATTTGATGTTTATGTTCCTGATGTGGTAAATATAAGAATTTGTGTTTAGTCTAATATTTGATTGTCGCGCACAACAATAATTTTTATGCTACGATGAGGGTGCACTGTGATGTCACATAGTGGTGGAGCCAAAATTTTTATAAAAGAGGTATAATGTGATTTATATAAGTATTTTTTTAAATTATATTATTATGTTTTTTTATTTCAATAGCATAGATTAAAAATATGTATAAAATGAAATACAGACATTCATATCAAACATATCACTGAATAATTATAAAAAATAATTATCATATTTTAAAACGATATGTCATATTTCATATTAATAATTTATAAAAAAAAATATCAAAACATAAATCTAACAAGCAATACATACCTTTAAATTTTAAATAAATTATTAACAATGATAATAAGGTAAAAAGAAAAAAGTATATATCTTCAAAGTATTGATGGAAGAGATGAGAGGATTATAGATTGTAAATTATCAATTATGAGACATTTAATGAAACAAAAGGTAAAAATTATTTAGAGATAAAGATTGATATTAGAAATAGTTGAGATAAAAAAATAAAAAAAATATTCAAAAATTTATTTTTTTCAAGATGGACACCTAGGTGAAAACGCTGAGAAGTGGAATACATGCCTTTATAGCTGTTTGTGAGATATGGATATAAGGAGGCTTGTGAAGGTAAATGAAAAAGGAGAGTTAAAAATGACTTTTGTGTTATGTGGAGGGGGATGGTTAATTAAAAGAAAGGGTAAGTGCACACCATACACATGGATGATCCAGATGGATAATAGGTGGTTGTTTTTATTTTATTTTATTTAGTTGTGAATGATTGTTGTTTAGGGAATTTCATATGTAGGTGGGGCCTATCATCTATGGACCCTAATTAAAATTAACTTACCACAAAAAAATTAAAAAGACCTAAAAAAAATTAAAATGACATAAATAAATTAAAAAAAATCCATAATGTATTCATGTGATCATAATATGTTATTCCTTCATTTTGTCTTGTTCATGCACAAACACGTGCTCCTCCTGCGTCTTTTTTTTTTCTTCTAAAGACAGAAGAATTGGAAGGCAACCGATAGTATTAGCTAAGCAGTAAAACCAAACCCCCGTCAACACCTAATTTCCGTGAAGCACAACCAACAAAGCTTTAAAGAGATCCCTATATTGGCAATTTCAAACCACATTTTTTCCCGGGATCACAGTCTGTATTGAATCTTTCACTTTACATGCGTTTCTTGTTGACCAGAATGAATTTAGATCATCTGCTTGTTGATTGTACTCATATTTTATTTGACTAATCTTGTGATTGTAAATGCATCAAATAAAATAAATTTTACAGTTTTTAGTGTAATCCCACGTCCGATGAATGACCCTCAAATTAGTTACAGACAATTTATTTGGCTAGATTTAAAAAAAGTGTTTTTACAGCTGTATTTTGCAGTTTCCAGTGTAATCCCACGTCCACAATGAGCTGTGTCATGTATGTTATTTATTAGACGAATGCAAGTTCATTAACACAATTTATTATAATTTATATATTTCTATAAAAAACATTTACATGAATTGTAATTTTTTAAAAATTCAAAAGTAAGAAACTGCATGTAAGAACTATACTACACATTTCAATAAATAAAATGAAAACACTCCACTAACATTGTTGTCTGATTTAAACCGTTTTAATTTATCTCTTTCAGAGTGTTGTATTCATTTTGTTTTGTATTTTTTAAGAATAAATTAGTGAAATTTTGATTCTATGAGATTTTTATTTTTTTTTAAAACATATTTTCTTCAAAACTAAAACAAAATTTTAATCAATCATATTTTTTAGGATAATATTACATACAATCCTTTTTATTCCGTCTCAATATTAATCTATACTTGTTTTGAATTTAAAAAAAAATAGATTTTAGAAAATGAAACATGCACTCTATTTATGAATTAAATGTGAAATTTTTTTTATCATGATATATACCTTGATAATAAATAAGTTTTTTTTAATAAAACGGGAATACATGGTTCAACGATTTTGAGACAATTTTTTTAAGGGATTATTAGTTTTAAGTCCCTGTAAACTATCGAATTTAACGATTGATCACTCACTTCTTCATATTTTGGTTTTAGTCTCTACATTTAAATGATAATTTAAGAATAGATCTCTTTCAAAAACTAAAAAATAAACTTAATAATTTAGGAATAAGTCCCTCTCAATCATAGAGACTTATTTTTAAATTATTATTTAAATGTAGAGACTAAAATCAAAATATAAATAAATAAATGTTCGATAGTTAAATTCGATAATTAAAATAAACTTAAAATTAAAAGTTTTTTTTTTAATCGTTCTTAACATGTTTTGAGACTGTGCTTCAGAAACTGACAATATCGGACGTGTTTAACGCGCAAACAGCACGTCAATCAAACCGTTGGAACGGACGGTCTGTAATCTGTATGACTGTATCCCATCTCAGCATCCACTCCTCTCTCACGTGCACGTGCCACAGCTGTTTTACTTGAGTGGAAAGTAACCATTGGAGGAAAGCCGAGGTGGCGGACCCCATTTGATTATTCGAATTGGTTCAATATATTACAGTACCCAAAAATGGGGCGAATCGTAAACGAAATGGAAATTCGATTTCTTCTCTTTAATTAAATCAAAATAATCTTTGCATGCAAATTGAGGCACAGTAAAAGATAGAGATGAAAAACCACCAGCACATAAAATGAGAGCCAGAGAGAGAGAGAAAACCACTCATTTTTACATCATAAAATATTTTTTTTTAAAACCCCCCTCCCCAGTCCCCCCTTCCCCTCTTCGTTTCCATCTCCTCCTCTTCCAAAGATCCAAAGCTTCAATCGTTCATGGCGATGGATGACAACGAGAGCTGCAGCAGCAGATCCGTGGATTCGATTTCGACTCATCCGCGGCAGCAGAGGCACAAGTTGGAGGCCTACAACGGGGTCCTTCGTCGGCTGAAGGAGTCCCTCCCTGAAGAGGCTAATCTTCCCGGCTTCGACGACGAGTTGTGGACTCATTTCAATCGTCTCCCGGCGAGGTCTTTATCGAAATCTACCTCTCCATCGTTCCTTTTTAAAGTTTTGCATTGTGTTTGAAAGGATTTGGATCTTTTGAGGTATATGTGACATAATGAGATTGGATTCTCATTGAAATCTTGTTTTCTGTTTTTTTTTTTTTTTTTTGTTTTTGATTCTGACGGTGAATTTTTTGTTTATGTTTTTGATGTGTTTCTTGTGATTTTGGATAGCTTTGTCTGGAGGGATGTGATTATTTTTGTATATTCGTAGATATGCGTTGGATGTGAATGTTGAGAGAGCCGAGGATGTTCTGACGCACAAGAAATTGCTGCGGATGGCCGAGGACCCGGCTAACAGGCCTGTTTTTGAAGTTCGTCTTGTTCAGGTAAATATTTGAATGAATCCTTCTTTGGTTTTTTTTTATTTCTTTGAATAATTTGTTGTGTTGTCGTATGTGAATGTAGGATTTTTTGATATTTCTTTGAAACTTGCATGTGTTGGTAGACATTGAGGTGGGCGGCTATTGTGAATTTTATTGAGAAGGCATTGCTATATGTCATTCTACTCCTGGCATATGAGTCAAATTTATTGAAATTTGATATCACAGTTACTGTAATTTATTTCATGTTAAACTATTTTAAATTGATCGATGTCTCGGAACTTCAGCACTTATATTTTTGGCATTGTGCTAACTTCATTCTTTGTTTGCTGTTGGAATTTCTAGCCCATGATTGGGACAATTAGTTGTTTTTGGATTCGGTTGTTTCTGATTGAACTCGTGGATAAAATTTTATTGGACAATAAATCTTGTCTTACTGGAAATGAATCAAACTTTCCTGATTATGGCATGTTATTATAACACAAAAACATTAGTTGGTGTTAATGCTTTTTTCCATGGTACATGATGTATCATCTTATAGTCATTATCCATCAGAGGACTTGTACTTTGCACAATTCTCATATTAGGCATCATGTTTGTCATGGAAATTCACATGCCTCATCAGTCATTGTAGTCTAACTTAACAGTGCATCCAGTTGCTTTTCATTTACTTACCTTCCTCAACCTTGAGAGGTAGGTTGATTGTTTGGATGCTATCTTGGAACAGTGTTGTTAGTATTGTTGGTCGGATAACAATCAGCTTACGAGCATATTTTTCATGTTTTTATCATGCGTTCTTAAGATTTTATTGATTTTCCTTGTTACTTATTCCTTTTTCTTTGTAGATTTATTGCATTTTTTGTAAGCCTGATCAACCAACATATCGAATGGGAAATAAAAATCAAGTAGGACTAATGCATGGGGTTAATTCCTTATATTTCTTCTCTCACGGATGACCTAACCTATATTGAAATTCACAAGATTGATCACACCTACTAGCCTGTAAATATACCTAACGTTGTTGCATTTTTCCTTCTATTTCTCTCTTCAATAAATGCTACTAGTAATTATACCCCCCTCAATAGTAGTATTCTTGCAGCTATGTTCTTGCTTTATGAAAACAGTAAATCAACTAGATAGAAGATAAAATGAAACTAGTTTCCTGGGAAGTTTCTGGTGGTCCATGCTCTTGCTTAATATTTGTGGAAAAAGCCCCTCCATGTACTCACTTCAGTAAGCCTGTGAGTGTTCTTCAACCATGATGCAACTTCCTTATAACTTAATTAGTTTGCTACTGTTTATTTGGTCAATTGGTTTGAAATAGGGGACAGTCCATCCTTTATGTGTTTGTAATTATGTACTTACTAAGTTACTATAAAAAAAAGGAAAAGAAATTAGAAATACTCTGGGATTGTCTTGCTTGCTGGTTGCATTATGAAAACACCTTCATTGACTTAGTTTTTATTTTTCCTTTTTAATATATATGTAGGTAACTCCTGTCCATGATGAAAATTCAGTTGGTGAATCTCCAACAAGTTCTGCAGGGAAAGAAGTGGCCCAGTCCTCAAGACGAAGGTTTTTTTTCCCTATTTTTTTTTTTACCATTCAGCAGCAAACTATATATTGTTGCAATCATCTCTGCACTTCATGATAGTTTATGGTCCTTATAATTTCCACATTCCTATTGATAATCTTGTGAATGTATAACAAACATTTCAGCATTCATCCACCTCCTGCATTTGGCTCATCCCCAAATCTTGAAGCTCTTGCAATTGAAGCCAGCAAATCACATGTCCAAGATGAAGATACTGAATCCAATGCTCCAAACTTTATTCGGTAGTATTTTCTGACCGATGCATTGAAGAATGGTCTAGATAACTAGATGTTTGAGTTATCATGATGTTGCATTCTTGTTTCATCAAAGAATTCATCTGCATCAGGGGATATACTTAAGTTTCTAAACCACTTTTAAGTAAATATGCTCGGAACCACTTTTAGAATTTTTTTTTTTATTGTAGATGTTGTAGCTAATTTGTCAAATTAGTTGTTGGAACATATTTAAATTTTATGAGGTCTGTAAATTTGAGATATTTATTAAATTGTCACTTATATGTTGACATGATAATCCATGATGCGCCATCATGGCTCTTAGTGATTGTTTAATTTATTTGTCAATACTTTTAAGCACAGATGGTTGAAACCAATTTTAGTATTCATTTTTTTTGTAGACATTGTAGATAATTTATCAAATTAATTTTTGGAATATGAGATGTTGCATTCTTGTTCTATCAAAGAATTCATCTGCATCAGGGATATACTTAAGTTTCAAAAACACTTTTAAGTAAATATGCTCGGAACCACTTTGAGAATTCTTTTTTTTATTATTGTAGATGTTATAGCTAATTTGTCAAATTAGTTGTTGGAAACATATTTAAATTTTCTGAGGTCTGTAAATTTGAGATATTTATCAAACTGTCACTTATATGTTGGCATGATAATCCATGACGTATCATCATGGCTCTTAGTGATTGTTTAATTTTTTTTATTTATCAATACTTTTAAGAATAAATGGTTGAAACCAATTTTAGTATTCATTTTTTTGTAGACATTGTAGATAATTTATCAAATTAATTTTTGGAACATAAATATGAATTTTTTATCCAAATTTATCGTATATTCAAGTATATAATAATGATACTGTTCAACAAGGAATCTCCACAATGATTTGAAATGTGATGTCATTGGCTGATTACATGTGGGCTGTTTTTTAGCTGGATTTGAAAATATATTCCTTTCCTAACAAAGTGTATCTGTTGCACAGATTGAATGTTGCTGTGCCTATATTTTGCTGTTCTAGGAAAATTTTAAAACTAAGTCCAAAATTTCATTTCCCATATTCCCCCTTTCTTTTCTCCTTTTTTTTTTACAGGGTGACCTGAATCAAATTCTTCAAACTTATATTGTGTAATGGTATTTCATTCTATGATTCTTCTCACTCTCTGCTTCTCTATCTTCTTACGCATGCATAGGCCAATGCATGAAGTCACCTTTTCAACAGATGACAAGCCAAAGCTCCTCAGCCATGTAAATAACCCTTTCTTTATCCTAGCTATCGAGTTGACTTGTTATATCCTCTGAAAAGTGTATGTTGAAAGAAGTGATTATATTGTTTACTTTTTATGCATTTGATCATTATTGATTATTTTTGATATGTGGGACAAGTAGCTATGGTGGACATCTGAAAACAATAATAAGTGGGTGCACCTTTTAATTCAACTGTAATAATCATCAAGTTGGAGTTTCAAGGAAAATCTTGTATACAAAATTGTTTTGTTGTTTGATATAAATTTACTAGGAAATGAATAAGAGCTCCTAGGAAGGTCCAGGATTAGCAAACATTTTGTTTTACTGTATAATTATTTCTAATCGTCTTTGATGTGGATGGGAATCAATATGGGATCATGATTTCACATCTCTGAGATTAGCTTTTGGGGGATTCAAGATAGGATCAGATTCTGCATGTTAAGTTAATTAATTCTTTGTTTCCATCTTAGTTTGAACTACAAGGTGGAAATGAGAATTGCTGGTGGGGTTAGACGACCTGAATTGGGAATTGGAATTTTTTTTATCGAAAGCTATATCTTTATATTTATGTGCATGCTCAATTGCTGTAAATTATGATGTGTTTATTAAGGTTTTTGGATAGCTTTGAGACCTGTGAACAATTTTATTGTCCATGTCTGTTCGTGTAATTTCAACTTTTCATATATTGCATCATTTGTACTATACTACTATGTAATACAAGAGTTTGCTTGATGGACAAATGGAGATGTTAAGTTTTTCATGCAAAATATTCTTTTAAAGCGATAAGATTCATCATGGTCAGACTGGTCAGGTAACCAGGCATACTGGCAAGTAATGCATTTTATATATTTATTGAAGTTGTTTTTCCTTGTTAATATGAATTCTAATGTTGAACTATATGGAGTTTATCAGGAAGTTCTAGGCAGGGCAACTAGGAAAATGATCATTATCATGTATATGAACTCTTTCTTGAATGAATAAAATATATAAATTAATGGTAACATCATTTCTTGTTCACCATTATTTCTTGTTAGCAGTGAAGTCTTAGGTGATCCTTATTCATTTCCAGGTTCAGAAAATTGATAACCAGTTTGTAAATTTACCTGTCTTATATCGCATGGCTAACAGTTGTTGTTAAGTTGATAACTTGTATAACTTAACTCTGTTATATCGGGTAACTTCCAATTTTAATCCAAAAGCACCCCATTCTGTTGGCAAGGATCGATATTTGTAGTTTTTTTTTGGTTTCTTACTTAATAATGTTTCTAAACCTATCTGCTTATTCTGCAGCCACCATATGAAGGTTTCCTCTCTTTTTTTTCAGTTGACGTCATTGCTTGCTGAGATTGGTCTTAACATCCAAGAAGCTCATGCATTTTCTACCGTGGATGGTTACTCACTAGATGTATTCGTGGTTGATGGTTGGCCTTATGAGGTACTCCTTTAATCTGTGTAATGAATTGGAAACTGCGGTGCATAATTGACGAGGTTTTTTTTTTAATCTGTTTTATGGTGTGTTGGCATATACAAGTAGGAGGCTGCTTTCATCATTTTTTTTCATGATAAAAAAGATACTGCCTCTTTCCTTTTATCATGTATTTCATGTGTTTTCTTGTTGGATGTGCAGAACTTAATTATGATAAATTTTTGTTTATCTTATGATATTTGATGGTTATTAGTTAAATTTTGGATAGCAACTTGATTTCACAGTCGTAGGGATATTGGAAGACATCTTTTTTTGTTGTAAAACTTGATATATTATGTTTTCAGTTTGGATTTTATTGTGAAACATGTTTCTGGTTGCTCAATTGAGCATTTTATTTGAATGCAATAGTGAATATGAGGGTAATAGTTGGTGAAGATGTGTCAATGTCTTCCTTACATATTTTTTTTTCTTTTACAAATTCTAGGAGATATAGTTTCAAAAATGGTGTAGAGCTTTGACTGCTGCAATTGCAAACTTATACATGTACTTTTACTTCTTTTTTATTGAGAAAATATTAGGCATCCAGCCTTAATTTTATTAAAAAGAACAGAATTCCCAAAACAAGATAACTAAAACAAGATAAAAGAAAAAGAAAAAACCCGATGGGCAGTCCGTAGTAGAGGAGGTTTCTTCAGTGAGTTGCGATAGCCATCTTCACTGCACGTTACGGAAAGGTGGTTCATGCATAAGAAAGCCCATGGCTTAGAGCAATGACCTCTACTGCACATTAAGGGAGGGTGGTTCATTGATACTTGTATGCTCTCATGCTTTCTTATCATATATATTTTAATAAAGAGTATGGTTGTAGAAGTCCAATGAAACTTGTTATCATTCTGAAAAGAACTGTTCTCTGTTTCAAGATATTCCATTTTTTTTCTTCTATGTATGATCCAGTACAAACTGCTAACTTGCTTCTTTAACTTTCCAGGAAACTGAGAGGCTTAGGGATGCTCTGGAAAAGGAACTCCAGGTTGAGACATACCTCTTCTATGTACTTGCTATCCATTTTTTTTATGCCAAATACGGATCTATTTATACATGAAAAAGGAAGAACATTATAGGCATTAAATTTCTAGTCATTGTCAGTGTCTTCTATGATAATACCTTTATTTACTAAAACTGCTTGTTATTTTTCATGTACCACGTCTTAAATATATTCTGAAGAAGGCTTTGCGGTCTATATAATTTGTTTTCCCCCCTTTTTGTTGTTTTTCCCGCTTATTGTAGGTGTTTTCTGTTTTTATGTTAATTTTTTAAGGTAATCGTGGTATAGATAGATGGATATTATATTATTTTTAGATGAAATAGCAAGTTTTGGTTGTAAATCAAGGGCCGGTCCATTCAAACCACATTATGACACAAATTTTAGCCTCTAATTATTATTTTTTTCACTTGGAATCATGCAAGTGTTGCCTTAAGTTCTTTAATGGTAACCGCACTTGTAACTACAATTGCCTCCACACAAGAGGCAGTATTTAATCTCCTTTCCAATACCTTCCCACACGTGCATGGGAATTAACCCTACAAATCTTAATTGTCACCATCGTGCACTTGACTTATTTCCATTCAACCTTTTATGATGTACACTCCACCCTCTTCAAAACTTAAATTCTGCACAAATGTCATTATCCATAAAAAAAATTAACAAAACATTTGAGTTTTTCATTTTGTGATCATGTGCATCACACATGCAATATAGTAGTATTCATTAATTTAAAGACACTTGTTGCAATTTTTTGGTTTTGTGCTAGTATTGATGAACATACTTTTGGATTGATCCATATATGCTCTTTGGAACATATGAACTGGATGTCTAAGCGCTAATATTTGTCTTGTTTTTGGGAAGATCTAAACATGGCTGAATTAGAAACTTATCCATATTGGTCTATTCTAGTTAATCACCTCTGGGGATATTTCTTGTGCTGATCTTCTTTATATGAATTGCTCAATTATCTATTGTTAAAGGAAATCACTGCTGATTTACTGAATTCAATTATCTTATTTACTGCTGGTCTCCAAGGGATCATATTTTGATACACAGTGCAAGTTGCATGAAGCATTCTTTGGGCTGTTGTTATTTGAAGCATCTTTTTGGTTCTATATTTGAGAAGTTCTTTTCCCTTTTTCACTCGTTGATATATTTGCTGCTTCACAAAGTGAAACACCCTAGTGCTTTGTAACATAAGATGCAATCTGCCATATATTTTTCTGTGCAATTGATTTTTTACTGTTTATTTTAAAACTTTTGCAAATTGCATCATGAACTTGGCATTTTATCTTGCAGAAGCAAACTTGGATAAAACCTTTTTCGCCGTTTTCTATTCCTGAGAAAACACAGATTAGCTTGGAATCAGTATCTGAGCATGTACAGATACCTTCTGATGGGGTTGATGTTTGGGAAATTGATGCTAGTCTTCTGAAATTTGAAAACAAAATTGCATCCGGTTCATATGGTGATCTGTAAGTTATCTTTTATATAGTGAGTGTATACTGTGTTCTGATAACATTTATCTTTGCCTGATTGCTTGGTTTTCTGTTCTCAGTTATAGAGGGCTCTATTGTAGTCAGGATGTGGCCATCAAAGTACTTAAACCTGAACGGGTGAATGTTGATATGCAGCGTGAATTTGCACAGGAAGTCTATATCATGAGGTGTGTTCAAGCATTATCTTGTAGCTTGTCCATAATAGTAGCATCCATACATTTGCCTGTAAAATAAAGATAGTTAAAACAAAACTGGTTAACTGTTGCCACAAGACAATGTTTAATCTGTATTTCCAACATTATTATTTAAAATGGTTATATATCATTTGAGTTATTATGATGCAAGGAACTTGTTGATCTATTTGAATATGCATGATGACCTTTTTTAGTCCCTAATCACTTTGATGAAGAATGAAGGGAGTTCTCCTGCGTGTTGTATAAACAGTATCTTCAAGCACATAGCGTCTAAAATTTTTTCCATTCAAATTAGACTTTGAACCCTTTCTGAGTTTCTTATAAGATTCACTCAGTTCCATCAATTTGGTGGTGGCAGTTTTTTTGTTGAGTTAGAAACTTGTCTGACCAATCAACATGTAATATTCTTCCCTACAAAAATAGACATGAACCCATGTGCAAATCCCCGTAGTTCACTACTCTTCTTCATTTATTCTTTGGCAGAGGAGGCATTTTGCTTTTTCTTTAAATTTTATGCATTTGGATCATTTTTTTTACTTGTTTCAACATGTCTATTTTTTCCAGGAAAGTTCGACACAAGAATGTTGTGCAATTTATTGGCGCATGCACTAAACCTCCAAGCTTGTGCATCGTAACAGGTACTATGAACTGGTGGACCTGGTAACTTTCTTTTTGGTGTGTGAAAAATGATTACGACCCAGATAAAGAATATCATTTGTGCACAACTTCTAATCTACAATGGGCTGGTTGCCCATTTAAAGAATATATGCATGGTTTTCCTTCTTTTGATAGGGTGGGTAAGGGTGCAATAATACATTTTTTCAAAAGCACTATCATATAAAGTATTTAGGTAACCCAGTTAAAGATTAGATACATTTTCCTTTCTTTGATGGGGTAGGGTACGGGTGATTGCACTTTTATCAAAAGAACTGTCCTATAAGTAGTTCACTACAGAACATCTCAATGCATGTTTAACATTTGGGTGTTCGTTAATGACTCTTTCATTGTAATGATATTTTCTGTTTCTATGGTTGGTAGATTTGACCATACTGAAATTTTCTTCTCAGAATTCATGTCTGGGGGAAGTGTTTATGACTTTCTTCATAAACAAAAGGGGTCCTTCAAGCTTCCATCTCTTCTGAAGGTAGCAATTGATATTTCCAAGGGCATGAACTACTTGCACCAAAATAATATCATTCACAGAGATTTGAAGGCTGCAAATCTTTTAATGGATGAAAATGAAGTAAGATCTCCCTCTGTTTTTTTTTTTTTTGAAAAGTAACAGAGGGAGAAGTAAGGATCTCCCTCTATTGCTTATCACTTTATAAGCTATCTTATCTCAGCTCTATGATATGACCTTAATTCTCTTTTTTACTCATAATCTTGGCATGAGTCATATTTGTTTTTAATTAATGCTTGGTTGTCTCTGTCTCTCATTTTGCATATTTTTTTGGCCCCTACTGACCTATGGTATGGGCTCAGTGAGGTTTTTAAGCTTTTCGGTCTGACGGGATGTAAGTGTAACACACCAAACTCTAGCCAGCATAAAAGTGCACACTAAAAATTTATGTTGTGACAAATAGGGTCCATAGCTCAGTGGTAGAGCTGCAGAACAATAGGTCACAGGTTCGACCCTGGTTGGGCCCATTAGAAAATATGTTTTTAACAATAAAATTAAAAAAATTATGTTGTCCACGTGAATTGTGCTATTAAATATCTTGTCATGTCATTTTTTTAGTGATGGTGGTCTTCTTAAGATGTGTTTTGTGTGCCATAATGTTTGGTTCATTACAGCCAATTATTATGATATCTTTGTCTTTGCAGTCTTTTGTCAAATAAATGCTCTTCTGCTGATAATTGAACTTGTTTAAAGATAATTCTAAATTCTGATCAATATAGTATTGTTTACACAATCACACTTTTCATATGGCTTCTGAAGTTTATGCAGCCTATTGATTTGGTTCATAAACAGGATCAATTAAATTGCTTCTCAGATTGTCTAATTAATATATTCCATTAACCCCCCCCCCCCCCCCCTCCCTCCCTCCCTCTCTATTTATTAACATGTCTAATATATGGTCTATGCAGTCACCAATTTAAATATTTAAGGGCATATTAGCTTGAGAAATTTGCAATATGGATGTCATGGTGAAAAATTATATAGGATTCTCTGGTTTCCACCTGTGTTTCCAGGTAATTATACATGCTACTAAAACTTATATGTAATACCCAATCCTGTCTAGTGTCTCCTTCCTTCGTGGCTGCTTGTTTGCTCTTGAGGCATCTTGAGGATCTGTATGGGTTTTCTTGTCTGTGCATTGTAGGGGTGATTCCACAAGTTAGACTTGATAAATTACAAAGTAATTCTTGTAAAATAAAAAAAGTATGGGTTCAGGGGGCTGGACCCATAGCTCAATGATTGACAACAAAAATTGCAAGCATGAGGTGTTAGGTTCAAGTCTCACCACTTACCTACCGCTCCAATCCCTCCCCCCCCCCCCCCCCCCCCCCCCCCCCCCCCCCCACACACACACACACACACCAACCAAAAAAACACAAAAACAAAAGAAAAGAAAAGAAAAAAAAAGAGTATGGGAGTTATAATGTGTAGGGTAATAGATTTCCTCTCCTCTTATATGAGAGCGCTGTTTTGGGTTGGTGAAGTGTGACCTACCGAACCAAATGTGTTCTAAAAGGGGATGCAAAGGTAATGATCAAGTTGATTGCTCTTTTGGCTGTTGGTCCTTGGAAGAATAGCTGATGCCTCACATGAGGTACACAACTTTTGGAATGTTTTCTTCTTTTCTGGCCATGCAAAAGATCTGCTTACAGGAGAGCCCGAGAGGCCAAGACCTGTACTTCCTTAACAAGGTGGTGTTTGTGTATGCATGCACTCTGTTTCTTGCCCACTCTTTTTTATGTGGGTTGGGTTTTTGAACTACTCGATCTCATTTTCTATCTTCCTTTGTTGCCCGTTATTTCCCTTCAACTTATACTCCTGCTGTCCTCCATACTTGCAAGTTGGAAATACAGTCTCCCATGATCTTAAAGAATGTCTTCTACTTAAG
The DNA here is from genome assembly GCA_030737845.1 of Acorus calamus. Classification (NCBI taxonomy): domain Eukaryota; kingdom Viridiplantae; phylum Streptophyta; class Magnoliopsida; order Acorales; family Acoraceae; genus Acorus; species Acorus calamus. The sequence goes on along the minus strand of CM060872.1, from coordinate 3,392,985 downwards.
GGACATGATTCATTATTGAAAAATAGTAAACCTGTCCTTTCCTGTGACTAAAGGATTGGACTGATTGGCAAGATAATGCAAGGAATTCCCAGCCTGGAAGTGTTGCCATCAAAAGACAATACACTCCAGTGTCATCCTCTTGCCAGTGAAGGTACAGTCTTATCATTTTCATCCCACAGCCAGGAAGAGAGTGTCATCGAATTGTGTTTTATTGATGATTCAATTATATCTGTTTGTTGTCATGATTTTATTTTACTCATCATAAAGTATTTTGGAGTTTTTTTCTTCCAAGTTTTCCCCAACACCCCCCTCCCCCATTAAAAAAAAAAGAAAAAGAAAAATAATGAAAAAGATCCAAATGGTATGTTTTCGATCTGTCATCCTTTCACCCCTTACTACCTTTTGTAGTCCTGGACCAGGTCCAGATGAAGTTGCACTGTTCAATGGTTTGCCATAGGTAGAACATGCCAAAAATGTTTGGAAATTTTTATAAATGTTTTTTTCCCATTTTATCTCAAATGATTTTCTTATTTATATATGTAGAATCATGTAAAGAACCTTTATTAGAAAATCTCTTACATCTTATTTTCCACATTGCAGGTTGTCAAGGTTGCTGATTTTGGAGTTGCACGTGTTAAAGCTCAGACAGGAGTTATGACCGCAGAAACTGGGACTTACCGTTGGATGGCTCCTGAGGTATTTCCGTGACATTGTATATTGAGTTCTTAAAATGTTGTTGAGGCATAGTTGCAATGTCTATTTTTTTAATACTGCATCAACATGAACTATAGAGAAGTGCATTGCAAAGACAAGATGACTGAGATGACAACAAAAGAGTATAACGTGATGCACTGGATCAAGTACTACACTAATATCTATTTAAGTCTTAAAAAGCATAAGAAGTGCAAATTCACAATATATACATACAGAAACATAATAATCTCAAATCCCAACAGTTGGGCTGACATGGCTATGCTTATATAAGTAACAACCGGATCCTAAGCAAAGATTCTGTTAACTGGACTCAAAAGTCCTAGTTTCACTTGACATACAATTAATTAGACTCATCAGTGGAACTGTCAATGAGAAATTACAAATTCTTTCTTCTTTTTCTTTAAAGGTCATCGAACACAAGCCCTATGATCATAAGGCTGATATTTTCAGTTTTGGAATTGTGCTATGGGAGCTTCTAACTGGAAAGGTATAACATGTTACTGTAACTGTTTTCTTGTACGCTAAATATGATTCCGAATTGGAGACCATAACGTGGACCACTCTTCAAAGTCTGACTTGTTTTATGTTACTAATTGGCATTGCAGCTTCCTTATGAGTATCTGACACCATTGCAAGCAGCAGTTGGCGTAGTTCAAAAGGTATTCTTTCTACATGTATGACTTTTGTATATTGTGAGCAGTATCACATATAAATTGTGCATGATGCTTTGCTTATAACTTTGAAGCATTAGCCATGCACCCAGGTCCTTGTTGGGCTCTGGCCACCTCTTATTTGGGTATCTACATTCTTATTCATCTCCCTCATCCGGTCTTGTTCTAAAGAGCATGATTACACCGTGCGTTGGCATTGCGCATGTTGCCTCCTCCCCCTAACATCATAAAAATATTCTTTTGATGGTGGTTCTCATAACCAAACAAAAAGGTCAAGAAATGAAATTCCAATTATCTAACCAAACATCTTTAGATTTTTCAGAGTGCATCTCTCTTTTATTAAAACAATCTTTTGAATATTTAGTCACAATGAAGAACAATAAAATATAAAATAAACGATTTGCTCAAACTGTATGTTATTATAAAATAAAGTTGCACCTATTCTTTGATGGAAATTAAACATCATGAATTCATCTAAGATGTTGATATTTTATAGTATCCATGTCATTTGTTTTGATTTTTATTTTTTTTACATTTTCCCAGGGCTTGAGACCTACCATACCAAAGAACACTCTTCCTAAGCTTACAGAGCTGCTTGAAAAATGCTGGCAGCAGGACCCATCTCTGAGACCGGACTTCTCCGAGATAATAGAGATTTTGAAGCAGATTGCAAAGGAGGTAATACACATAAAAACTATTAGGCATCGTAAATTCAATATAAACTTGATTGAGACCTAATAATATCTTCAAACAGGTTGGAGCTGAGACTGAGGACAGGCGGAATAGTAAGCCATCAACAGGGTTTTTCTCGGCCCTCAGGCGGGGACACTGATAGGTTGGGGGGGCTCATTGTTCATAATCAGTTCAATCTACACTCCTACCATTGGCCATTTCCAATTATAGGTAACCCCTCACCCGAACTGTACAGATTTTATACTGATACCCTCTGCCTAGGTTTTTGGTTTTTTACAATGGTTTCTTGTTTTAACTCCAATCAAATCATTCTCTTGTTTTATCCATCTTGCAATCCTTTGATACAAATTTCGATGTTGAGTGTAACGTAGAGCAGAAACCGTGTTTCACTACATCTGCAAATGCACTGATCAATTTTTCCTTGAATTTGTGAGTGAAGTAGTGTTGGTATTGCAATTTGGATGGATTCAGATTCAATATAGCATTCGGATTCAATATAGTTCGTGCACAATTAGAATGCATTCGGGACCAAGTACAACTGTGTTGGTGACGCCTGTGGACACCATCCATGTGGTCACATATTCTTGGTCGTTAAAGATATTTGATTACATATAAACTATAAATCCGTGTGTGGCTCCGTTTGGAAACACAGATTGAAAAGTAGATTTTGGAATAAAGCTGCTTTTTAAGATGATTTTACCTTTCTTTTTTGGCTTTTTTTTAATTCGTCAATATTTGGAAGATATGTTTGGTAGAAAAAGTTGCTTTTCAATTCAAAAAAGTCCGACAAAAATCGTTCTTTTTGAGATTTTAAAAAACGGATTTCGAGAGAGAAATTAAAAGGAATAGCTTTTATTCCGCCGGAATCCGACCCGTTTGGTGCGCGTTTGGGCGGAATCCGCTTTTTGAAAAAGCGGAATCCGCCCAACGCGGAACCAAACGGGGCATGTAAACTTGGGTAAGACAATTATATCCCTAAAAACACAAAATATGAGCTTTTTTATTTATGTAATCGCTTTATCAAAATGTTAAATAAAAAATTTAAATAATATTTAGTGTGTTAAATACAATACATAAACAAAATCATCATCACAATTATAATTATTTAAAATGGAAAAAAAAACAATGGAATAGTAGCCAACAACAAAGACAAAATCCACATAAGAAAAAGAAAGTGAAAATGAGTTTGATTAGTGGTAAAATGGTCAATTAAATTTTTTTTATATTGTTAGTGATTTATATAAGTGTTTAATTTCACACAGATGAAATATTATGAGAATATATCGTTAAATTAGATAAAAAAATAACTCAGAGACTAAATTGACTACCTATAGCAATTGAAAGGATTTATATGTTCAGCTACAAGGTTAAAATGATTTATATAGGTTCATGGTTATTTACATGAGCTCAAGTGTCTTTAACTTTTATTTTAAGAAAAAAATTCATTTAACTAGCTGCTCCAGGAATTTTATAGATGAGTTCATTAAAAAATGACTAACGTTAAAGGAGATAGAAAATTTTCAATATATAAACTTTTATAATTATTCTAGACGAAATTTCATATTTTGAAATTTCCATTTTGTTACGCAATCAGCTCTTGATGATTTTCATTCTTGAAAAAACTCTTTCAACACTTGCGGTCACAACTGGTAAAATCAATGTTAACCTTAGAAGGAGTTTTATTTATGATGGTGATACATAGGCCCCAAATCACAAGCCCCATCACAAGCCCCATGAGTTCATTATTTTATTGGTTGATTTTGAATTGTTTGTTGACTTTTGAAAAAGTTAAAAACGGATATGCCCTTCATTAAAAATATATCTCATTAACCCAAATCCCCCTTTTTTCTCTATTCAGTTACAAATCTGTCATATGAATTTCAGTTACACCTTATTTCAGAATTTAAATTTTGAAATCTTTATGAATTTTCTATTTAGTTATACCAAAACTTACTAAATTACACTAAAACTACCTAATTATTTTTCGTTAAAATCCTCAAACAGCGTAAAAACATTCCCTACATGTTTACATCCTTTGTTACATTTACATTAACACTATTACATTTACATTACATAAATGTTTTACATTCATGCAATGTTTAAACAATTTTAAAACGAATTTTCATTTCATGAAAATTCAAACACTTGTTTTGCTGTGAGTTACACTTAACAAAATCAGAACTATTGGTTTCATTTTAATAAAAACTGTTACATTTATATATATGTATTTCTAAATGTTTTACATTCATTCAATTTACCCATAGTTCATTGTTAATTTATGAATTAACAAATTAAATCAATAACATATGCAGTTGACAGTTACATTTACGAATGTAACAAAAACAACAGATTTTAAAAAACGAAGAGGTTATATAAATAAAATATAACATTATAAACAAAAATCCAACTATGAAAAATGACATTCAAAACATAAATAAAACCTGATCCGGTAGGCTTATGGAAGATCTAACTCCATGAACAAAACAATGTTTTCGAACTTCACAAGATTAAAAAATCCGAGAGATTACGAGGTGAGCAGCAACAATGGCCACAAGTGGATTTGAGGAGGAGGAAATGTAGAGAAGACAAATGGGTCTTCGGAGATCACCTTGATATCTTCCGTTTTTTATTTATTTGTTTAGATCTCATCAAGAAAATAATAATATTCGGTTGAGATAGCATAAAGAATTAATTACTCCATATTCTCGGAATAAATCTTATGTTAACAAGTAAATGGTATAATAGGTAATACATTGCCACCTCATGGGGTCTATGATGGGGCCTGTGAAGTTGGGGCCTAGAAAACATTATTGTTTATTTATTATTTATACACAATTATACAATAATAAGAGAGTTTTAGATAAACATACAAAAATAGTAAAGAAAATAAAACAAAAATGAAAAAATTAAATTTATGATTATATATCTAAAACAAAGTAAGAAAAGGAGATCCACAAGGTGATCGACAATAATTGGCAGCAACAATCGGTGACGTGGGTGATTCAACGCACCCGTCCGTCGGTGATTGGCGGGTGTCTGCCAACTTTGTGGAAGAGAAAGGGTCCCCACAAATGTTTTTTTTATATATATAAGGTGGGGGAGGGACGTAGGGTCTGTGATGAATGAGGGGTAGGATTTGGTTGTTTGTTTTAAAAAATTAATGAACTCCACTAAGCCATCACAATAAATGTCCCACTAATTTTATTTTTTTTTAAATGGGGTTTAGGGTAGGGTACTAAAGTTTGATTTTTTTTAAAAGTTTGATGGGTTAATTGACCACACACATATACACGTACAGCTAGCTGCCCTTGCTTATAACACCTTGTATTTCATTAATATTCCTATATAACCCTTTATAAGCACATGGGTAAAGTCAAATAAATCTCTGAGTTAAAAATATTCTTATCAAAACTAAAATATTTTAAGAATTTTACGTTATGTTAACTCATTACACAAAAACATTACCTAATTAAATCCATGTATTCAATGAAAAATTCATATACCTTGAAATGATAATTTTACCCTTCATTTTCTTCTCTAGATTTCTCACCTCTCCTCCACCACCATCGAACCCTCTGCACCACCATTGCCCCCCCCCCCCTCCCTGTCAACACCACTGCCCACCCCCTTCCTTCACACCACCACCACCACCAATGACCAACCCTCCACCACGGCACCATCCGAACCCTCATCACCTATCAATCCCTCCTCCCCAACATCCCACCCCGCTTCATCACCGCCTCTTTCACCACCACCACTCATCCTCCACCACCGCCCCCTCCCTCATCCCCATCATCACCATTCTTACCTCTGTTACATGAACCCCATTTCTATGAGATATACAATCTCCAATCTATTTATTTGTTGTTGTAGAGAGAGAGAGAGATGGGCAGTGCAGGAGAGGGAAATAACTTTCAAGGTTTCATCAATGGTGAGATGAGAGAGAAGGGAGAGAGGCTTTTTATGCTGGGGTAAACAGATCATTTGACATGTAGAGTAAAATGGAACTAATCCAATTGACTAGTTTTACTAACAGAAGAACTGATCTGGATTTACCTAGGGTCTGTAGGGGGTCGCATGAAATATAAGATGTTATGTGGATATAGAATAGTTTGTAGGGGGTTATATGGATTTTCCCTTATTTTAATCATTAAATTTGGGCCTCACTGAATCTCAAATAATAGAGAGATGCATCTTCAATGTTATTGTCACCAACAGGCAACGAAGGGTCCACTATGGTGGATGTGCCGTTGTCTGTTTTGGAAGTATTTGATTGGTTTTTCATGCATTTTTTAGAGGGACCAATGTGAAGGCTTGTATGTATATCTTTGAAAGGATCTTTGTACCCATTTATGATTTCAAGAAAAGTGGACAGAGAGAGGAGTTGGCACATTTTTTGTTTGTCGCATCTTCGTATAAACTCAAGTGTCACCGCCAAACAATATTATTCTTATTGGCTGTCTTTGATTTTTATTAATTTTGTATGTACATCTTTATATACTGAAATGTATATTTTTCTTGAAAAAAAAAATTGAAAGAAAATATATACACTTTAATGGATACAATGTATTTCTTGTGATAAAAAAATATAAATTCTATTTAATTATATATATATACACACCATGAAATGACTGCATGCATCTTCCTCCGAAAACATTAATTTTTGTTCATTTCTCAAAGTTTCCTCTCGTCGAATTTGCACTCATGAAGAATAATCCATTCATTGCTTGAAGCTTTTGTAAGATATACAACTAATTTACATTAAAAAAAAGGAGGTTGATACACTCACACTCGATCAATCTGGATGGACTGATAAATAAGGGTTGAATAACCCAAAAAAACAAAAAACAAAAACAAATAAACATTAAGCACAAAAATAATGAAATATCAATCTATCTTTGATACAGTTACGTCTCCCCCCAAACAAAGGCTTAACCGCATTACAATCATCAATCACTAATACGAGATACGAAATTGCATAACAATTGTCTCGATATGTATTTTATTATATTAATATAAAAATTATGCATTCACATCATATGAAGGTGTTTTATTTTTTATTAAAAATATATTTTATTAATCAAATATATATCTCACATATGTTAATATGCACATACAAAATCGTGACAGAACATCCCCCCCACCCCCTAAAAAAAAGTTACATATGTGCATAAAGAAATTCACCGAAGCCTGTTTCGATCACAGAGATGTAAATACCCAGGGTTTCAGCTGTGTTTGATTGGTTTTTCTCAAAGAAGATTATATTTGAAACACTAACAATTTCATTAACCACTTGAGTTAAAGTTTTTTTTATATATAGCAAAATTGTAGGTATTTCTATTTAAAAAAAGAGTACAAAATAGAATAGGTTTAAATAGGGGTGAGAGGAAGAAAGGGGAATAATAAGGAAATAAAAACAACAGGGCAAAACAATGATTGAGGAGACAAAGATTTATAACATGTCCGATCCCTGTTCCTTAATTAATTACTAGCAAATAATCTTCTACTTTAATATCCAAAGCTTTTGCTAGCACCTCACCCAACTCCATCATGCAACGCCGAGCCAACTCTTATAAATTATTAAAATAAAAAATAAAAGAGTTTTTTAGTTTTTAATCTCTAAAAAAATATCTATTTAAGGAATCGATCACTTACTTTTTCATATTTTGATTTTAGTCTCCAGATTTAAATGATATTTTACTTTTTAGTTCCTCTCAGGACTAAAAAGAAAATCAAATAATTTGGGATAAGTCTCTCACAGGAACTAAAAATGAATATATTCTTTAAATCTGGAGACTAAAATCAAAATATGAAGAAGTGATAAATCAATCATTAAATTTTATAATTTATGAGGACTTAAAATTAAAAAAACCCAAGATAAAAACTTAAAAAATGACTGCATTTCGCTTTATCCATATTGATAATAGAGATCCTCACGGCCCTCACCCACCCGTCTTGCTTTTAAAGTTGCATTAAAGTTCTTTTTTTCTTGAAAAGAAAAAGTTGAATTAAAGTTGGATTAAAGTTGCAAACGCATTATTACAACCTTTTAATGCCATTAATCCTATAATGCATACCTGACGTCAAATAATCAATGATCTGTCCCGTCTACGTTGACAGTATATCTATACTTCTTCCATAAAGCGCGAGCGGAAGGGGCGTCCAGGGACATGTTTCAGGTTGACCCCTCAGTTCTACAAAGTTTACAAAACGACCCCTATATATGTTATAAATAAGTCCCTGATATTTATAACCATGTCCCTAAGGGATTCCTGCGGATCCACCCTCAGGTTCTACCAGTTTCACAACTATACCCTATTTGTGTTAAAAACAAGTCCATAATTCAAATTTTAAGATTTATAAGTACCGGTTCCTTAATCTCAAAACATGACTCCCTGGACTTCAAATTTCATTCAATGATTTTTCAGATCACTGAGATATCCATAAAATTATAAAATATAAATATTTTAGTCACATTAATAAATACAAAAATTACAAATGAAATTTGACTCATTTGATCCTATAAAACTATTGATGGATGTCTTGCTTTTAAATTTAAAATTTGTTCAGTTTCTTTTTTTTAATTGATTTTGAAACTATATGTATCACTTTTTATTTAGATGTGAAATAAGTATATTTTTAGTTTTTTCAGGGGCAATTTTTTTTATTGATTAGATTGTTTTCAGGGGGTTTGATAGTCGATTTTTTTTATGGGTAGTGGTCGAAAATTATATTATGTGGTTGGAGGTAATGGTGAAATTTTTTTTGTGGTCTCAGTTTTGATTGAAAAAAATAATTAAGTCTAAAACTTTCAAAAAATTAATGTCCCTGAAAGAGTTAAATGTTTTTTTTTAATGGATCTTCACTTAATGTTATGTACAATTCCAAATACAACCTCAAATGCTATTATCACATGTTTTAATTTTTTTAAATAGTAAATATTGCACCATTTTAAATTTAATATACTCATTTTTAGTGAATGTTAAAAAAAAATTAACAAGATATATATTTCACCTACGGAGATATATATATACATCGTTAGATGATTATGAAATGACTAAAGAGGTATACGAAGGTGTATTTCGAGTCGTAAAATGAACTGTTATACAAAAAATAAGTATATGATGAAATATAATAATACATTTTTTATTTCAAAAATTTTTAAATATACATAATAGGACCCCAGTTATCAATCATTGTTTTTGTTTTTAAAAATTGTATAATAATATGAACTTTTATTTCTCATCTAATTATAATGTAAAGTAGTTTATATATAATTCATTTCATATTAAGGTAGCGTTTGGTAATGCGATTACAAAACTGATTTTCTACAATCACTGAGTTTAAAACTGCGATTGCAAGAAGCTGCATCTCCACAACTTTTTAAAATTGCAATTTTTTGGATACTATTTACCTGCAATCGATAGGTTTAAATCTGCGATTGTAAAACTGTTTGATTGTACAATTAAAAAACTAACTTCCTATAATCATAAACGTTGTGCAGCGCGTACGTCCAACTAGTATAATATAAATGGGAAAAGAATATTCAGTCCCAAATTGACGCGTCACACAAATACGAGATAAGAAGAAGAAAAAAAAACAGAATAATAAATTCAATGACACGAAGACGCGTCAACTCATCAATCCACCCCCATAATCTGGAACCATAAAGATATGCATCTTCAATGTTACTGTCACCAAGAATGATTGTTAATTTTTATATAGTGCTCACTGTGGTGGATGTGCTATTGTCTCTGGGAAGTACTTGATTGTGTTTGTTTATGAGTTTTTTGAGGGACCAAGGTGAAGGCACTGGGTTGTGTTGACCATTGTTGGCACATGTGTCTCTTTGAAAATGATCTTTGTTTCCAATTTATGAATAGAGAGGAGAGTTGGCGACGGTAAATACGATTGGCAATATAATGGCTGAATATAACTACCTCCGAGAACAGAACATATATTAATTTTTGTTCATTTCTCGAAGTTTCTCTCGTCAAAATTGCGCTGGCGAGGCATGAGCTCATTCATTGTGGGTAGAGTTTGGGGGTGATTCTAATTTTTTAATTAAGTAAAAATAAAAAATATAGATTTAATTAAAAATTACTTATTATTTTTAATATAAATATATTATTTTTTAAAAAAGTAGAAAATACGTTTTTCAATAATCAAAGTTTATTCGAACTATTTTATTCAAAATCTTATTTTTCAAATGTATTTTCAAACGCTACATAAAATTTTTAGTCATCATTTGAATAAGTGGAATTGAGTTATATATAGATAACAAATCTACATGAATAAAAAGTTTTCTGTTTGGTTGTGTTTTTTTATTCTTATTGGAAAACGTAAGAATAAATGTTGAGTTGTTTGATTGATAAAGAATAGAATATAAATAAAGTGAAAGTTTATTTGACATGTGGGCATTTTGATGTATAAGATGTGTTGATAGGTGATTTGATGTGATAAGATGTAAAAAATTAATTTAACATGTGGACCCATGAGAATAGATAAAGTGAGTATAGCTTATCCTATGGTTTACCTAGAATTGTTATACTCTTTTACCGTCGTTTAAACTGACCTAGTAATACCAATTTATACCCTACAAACAAACAACATTCATTTACCATATCCATTCTTATACCACCCTTATACTACCCTCATACTAGCCTATTCCGTTTCCCAAACGGGGTGTTATATTCTGACAACTTTGTATTAAGAAAAGAGGTTGATACACTCAAATTGGATTGAGGATTAAGAGCTGAATAAGACAAATATAACAAAAAAATTGTGTTAAACTCAAATAACTATTCTTGAACAAATTGTAAGAGTAATTCTAAAGGAGGCTGGAATAGTTTTTTCGTGTTATATGCAAATTAAAACAATATTAAGCACAAAAATAATGATAATATGATAAAGTAAATGCAATCAAACAAAAACTATCACCATAAAGTATCTATCTTATAATACCAATCTATCCTAAGTAAAGTCATGTCTCACCCCAAATATGGGCTTAATGGGTGACAATCATTAATCACTAATATAACATATGAAATTACATAATAAATTGTCTTCATATTATCGTATATAACATGAAAATTATGAAGTTATAAATGAAAGAGTTTTTTTAAATATATACCACTCATCCATCCTTAATATTATAAATATTTCTCATTTAAAACTCCAAAACCATCGATGCCACTTAAACGTGTTAAAAAAATAAAAATTATATACATTAAAATCATAGCATTAAAAAAAAAAGTGATAATGCTTAAGGAATTCAACGAGAGTGATTTTTTGGGTGGATAAAGATTTGGCGATATATAATATTATCTTATACTTTTAAAGTGGTATAGAAACAATGTTAACTACTTTAAAAATATAAATGGATTTTTTATTCTATTATTATCCTCAATTTAAAATCAATATTTTTTCAATCATATTAAATTTCAAAAGATATAAAAATATCTTATAAAGAAATTATGTAAGCACAAAAAGGATCTATTGGGGATTTACATTTTAAATATCTAATGCCCTTATAATATTATCATATAAATATTTGAATACGGTAAGTATAATTTAGTGTAAATATTTTTTCAAGAAAAATAAACAGTAAAAGTCATTTTTCATAAAATAATTTCAGTGTCATCAAATACGAGATCGAATCCAGTCAGGTTTAAATCCGGTCAGTATCGAACTGGACACCTCTTTAATCGAACTGTACAATCAATTGCTGGATATATATAGTACTTTCATATTGGATATTGATGATACTTAAGAATTCATATTTTTTCTAATAGCTGATTGAATTTAATAAGAGAGTAAAATATATACTCAATAATTGATTCTATAGTTTGATATGTACGTTTCGATTAAAGGGATGTCCAACGAACTGACTGGATTCAATTCTGACTGAATCCGACCTCATTAAACACATGATTTTATTTTTATTTTTAAGAAAAACTTTAAAATAAATTTCATAGTATTTTAAACAACTTGAAACAAAACGGATTCACAATTTCATAAATAACTTGCATTAAATTGGTTTTTTTTTAAATAATAGTGCTACTAGAATTTAATCGATGTCTTTCAAAAAGGTGAAATGTGGCCGCCGATTTTTCATCCATGGTTCAATTCACAATTGCACTAAAGTTACGTACACGCATTATTACAACCTTTTAATGCCATAGAATCATTTAATATTTCTTTCGGTTCCACTATAGTGCCAACCAATTTATAGTCAGTGACGTGTGACATCTGTCCCGTCTATGTTTTTGTTTACTCTTAGAATATCTAATGAACATGTTAATTCATTGGTTAGTGTCATATTTTTATAAAAGATATAAAAATGTTGCTCCAATAGAAATGTTAATGATATGTTAAATGTGGGTCCCATCATATGTTAGTTTTCATGTTAATTTTAGCTAGTGCTTTAGCCAACCATATGTGGGTTCCACCATTTAAAATATTTTAAAAAATATTTTTTTGGGTGGGTGGAGAGTTTTGAGTTGGTGGAGAGATGGACCCACTATTATTTTAATTAATTATTTAGCTAGTTCATTGGAGCAATAACCACCAACTAAATGAGAATGTAGTAAATGAGGGTCTAGTTGATGGATAAAGTGCTGACATGTCACTTTAACATCTTAGTTAATTAATATGTCCATTGGAGATGCTCTAAGTCGGAATAGAATATTCAGATCCCAAATTGCCGCGTCACATGATACAATAGAAGAAGGAAAAAAAAAAAGAAAAAAGAAAAGAAAAAGGGTAAAACGCGTTTGGACATGAAGTTTTTTAAACATGCAAAATCACTCTCGATAGTTTAAAAATATGTAATTGCATCCCCTGTAATTTAATTTTCTATTAAAATAAGATAAATATATATAAAATTATGATTTTATCATTTTAATTAAATTTTTATCATCTTTTCACTTTTTGCTGGGTTAGTTTTACATTTTAATTAATTATTATATAACTTAATTCACACAAACATGCATTTAATGAATTTGAAGAATTAATTATCGTATAAGTTAATATTCATAAAGTATATCTAGAATTAATTAATTAATTTTTTCTATGAATATTTAGATAGTTAAGGATAAAACAATAATTTTAAATTATTTTTGTCACATTGTAATAAAAAAATATAATGACAGGAGGTGTAAGTTCATGTATGTTTTTAAACTTGAGGCCTGAGGGGGTGTATCTGTAGGTTTTGAAAACTTTAGGGGGACTAAATGCATTTTACCAAAAAAAAAAAAAAAAACTGAATTAGAAACAGTGACGCGAAGCAACGGACCAAGCCCAAACCCAACATTCAAAAGCGACCGATTCTCCCTCTCCCCCCTAAAAAAAGCGCTCTCTTTTTCTTCCTAAATTACCCTCACTTTCCCGTTAACCGGGGAGTGGCATTTATGTAATTAACAGCAAGGGTCGGGTTATTATCGATTTTAAGAAACCATGCAAGCATTAAAAGTTCGCCATGCGAGGCACAGAGAGACAAAGGAAGTTCTGCTCTTCTTCTTTTTCTATTTCTATTTTTTTCATGTCTCGAAAAAAAGGCCCTTTGAGTACACGTGTCCCTCGCCCCCAATAAAAACCCGAGAGTCTCGCTTTTTCTCCTTCGCTTCCCCTTCTCGGGACCGTCCGATCAATCACAAATGGACTCCATCAAGCGGTCCTTCAAATCGCACGGCTCTTACAACCGGCACCGGAGCACCTCCTCCTCCGGCGGCGCTGTTGACGCGAATAACCAGGAGGAGCAGCCGATCCTCTTCGACCACGAGGAGGACTCGCACCCCTCCGCCTCCGCCGCCGATCGCAACGAGGTCGTCGTTAAGATCGACGGCAACAACAACAACAACAACAATGGCATGTGGAGGGAGTCCAGTTACGACTTCTGGAAGGACGGGTCAGGCGGAGCGGCCTCCGTTTCCGGCGACGTCTCCGGTAAATTCTCCTTCAAGCGGTCGTCTTCGCCGGAGGATCCGCCGACGAAGCTGATCGGGAAGTTCCTCCACAAGCAGAAGGCCACGGGAGGGGAGATCGCGCTCGACTTGGATCTCGAGATGGACGAGCTCCGACCGGGTGAGGCGGCCGCCTCCGCCGCCAAGAACTCCAAGGAATTTAGGGTTTCATTCCAACCCCCGAATGAACACGTCGAGGTCCACCCGGACAACGTCCACCGCCGTCGCCACAAGAGCAACAACAAAAACGGCTCCTCCGACTCCGACTCCGACTCCGACTCCGATTCCGACAACCGTGGCTCCGGCGGAGGCACCCCTGCCGCGGCCGAGGTTCTTCTCTGCACCTCGAACTCCCTCCAGCGGAACTCTAGCCTCCTCAGGGCCAAAACCCGGTCGAGGCTGATGGATCCTCCGCCGCCAATGGCGGGCAGCGGCGGCGTAGGCGGCGTAGACGATGAGAGGAAGTCGAGGGCTATGAAATCGGGGCAGCAGCAGATGAGGTCGGGGATGCTGGGGAAGATCTACGATGAAGACGATGAAGACCCGTTCATGGACGAGGACCTACCGGTGGAGCTGACGAAGGCCAACTACGGAACCCTAACGATCCTCCAGTGGGTCAGCCTCGTCGTCATCCTCGCCGCCTTCGGCTGCAGCCTCTCCATCCCCGCATTGGAAAAACAGTCCGTTTGGGGCCTCCACTTGTGGAAATGGGAGCTCCTCATCCTCGTATTGATCTGCGGCCGATTGGTCTCCGGTTGGGGCATCCGCATCGTCGTCTTCTTCATCGAGCGAAATTTCCTGCTTCGGAAGCGCCTCCTCTACTTCGTCTATGGAGTCCGCAAGGCCGTCCAGAACTGCCTCTGGTTGGGGCTCGTCTTGCTCTGCTGGCATTACATCTTCGACGACAAGGTCGAGAAGGAGACGCACAGCACAATCTTGTCTTACGTGACCAAGGTCTTGGTCTGCCTCTTGGTCGCCACTCTGTTCCGTCTCGTGAAGACTCTGTTCGTCAAGAGCCTGGCCTCGTCGTTCCATGTCAGCACGTACTTTGATCGGATTCAGAGTCTCTGTTTAACCAGTTTGTGATCGAGACCTTGTCTGGCCCGCCACTTATTGAGATACAGAACACGAGGGAGGAGGAGGAGCGGACGATGGTGGAGGTGCAGAAGTTTCAGAACGCCGGGGCCACCATCCCTGCGGATCTAAGGGCTGCGGCTTTGCCGGCGAAGAGCACGAGGGTTATTGGCAGCGGGCCGATGCAGAGGAGCTCGCGGGTGTTGGGGGGTAAGAGCATCCGGATTTCGGGGTCGGTCTCGAAGGACTTTAGCGGGAAGCAGGGATCAGAGGAGGGGATCACGATCGACCACCTTCATAAGCTTAACCAGAAGAATGTTTCGGCTTGGAACATGAAGAGGCTGATGAATATTGTTAGGCACGGGACGCTGTCGACACTTGATGAGAGGATTATGGATGCCAAACATGGGCAGGATGAATCCGCCACACAGATACAGAGTGAGTATGAGGCGAAGGCTGCCGCCAAGAAGATCTTCACCAATGTGGCCAAGCCCGGTTCAAAGTGAGTTGCTCTTCTTGCTTTTAATTCATTCACATTGAGCTTTGATTTGTGTAAGGTGTCATAAGTTTTGCAATTGTCAATGCTCATGAACGGTCATAAGTTTTGCAATTGTCAATGCTCATGAACGTCAATCAAACTATTTTGTCGTTCTATATATTTGGCTGGGAGAATAAGACTAGGAAGCATGATTTTTTTTATGTTTCATTTCCTAATTCATTTTAACATCCATTTCAAGATCATCATCATTTGTAATTTTGTACCTTTGAAGTTGTATTTGTGCTGTGGGTCTCAGATCAAAATGAAGAAGAATCTTTTGGTTGCTTGTATTTTTGACGTTGTAATTCTCTTGCTTCTCATTCCATGTGAACATCAACTGCTTTCTTAAGTGTTGAATTTTTGCAGTTTTGCTGTGATGTAGGTTAATATGCATCACTAATGACATGGATGATGTTTCTTACATTGACAGGTATATTTATCTGGCAGATCTGATGCGTTTCATGAGGGAGGATGAAGCATTGAAGACCCTAACTCTCTTTGAAGGAGCCCAAGAGAACAAAAGAATTTCCAGGAGTGCACTGAAAAATTGGGTGGTAACAGGATTTGCTTTTTTTCTCCAGTCCCTAGCTTTGAACAGATACTTTACATTCATGTTATAATCTTGTGGAAAATAAAATATCCGTTGCTTTATATGCTGCTTGTGCATCTGTTTCTGCAGGTCAATGCATTCAGAGAAAGGAGAGCACTTTCCTTGACACTGAATGACACCAAAACTGCAGTGAACAAGCTCCATCACATGGTGAACATGGTTGTGAGCATTGTTGTATTGGTCATCTGGCTTCTTATACTGGGCATTGCAACGACCCATCTACTGGTCTTTATTAGTTCTCAGCTTCTGCTAGTGGTTTTCATATTCGGGAACACATGCAAAATGATTTTTGAAGCAATTATCTTCTTATTCGTGATGCACCCCTTTGATGTAGGGGACCGCTGTGAAGTGGATGGTGTTCAGGTAAGTAATTTTAAATAGGATTTGATACTCGTTCAATTCTGGTACACATAATTTGAGAAATTATGCTGAGCGGATGCCACACCTACAAATTTCAGATGGTAGTGGAGGAAATGAACATTCTGACAACGGTCTTTCTGAGGTATGACAACCAGAAAATCGCATACCCCAACAGTGTGCTATCTACCAAGCCCATCAGCAATTTCTATCGAAGTCCAGATATGGGAGATGCAATAGATTTTAATATCCATGTTTCAACTTCAGTTGAGAAGGTCGCTAAAGTTAAAGAAAGAATCAAGGCGTGAGTAACTTTTCTCCTATTTTCCTCTTTTATGTTAGGAGTTAGGACTTCTGCATTCATCTTTTTATGTTTTTGCCATGTCATTCTGAATCAGAAGTCCAAAAAATAAAGTTTACATTTCTGCACAAAAGTTAAGAATTGATGAAGAGAGAAAAAATTAAACTAAATGAATAGAAACTTCATTTGATTACCTTGATAAGTAATAGTTACCTTATCTTACATTATTTTTTGAAGATTACGAAGTTCTACAAATCGAATATATCCAAAGTAGCTTAGTCCGTAGAATTGTGGCAAGTACAATTAATAACTAACCTTTTGTTCCTCAGCCATCCTTGTACTTTTAATTTCTGTTGAACCTTTCTTTAAATTGTCAATATGCCTCCTCTTACCCTTATTAATCTTTAGGAATTTATCTATAATTCCTTGAGAATTGCTCAAGGAGATATATACCATATAAAAATTTCCTAAACCTCTCAATTAATTTTCTAATTAGGATGATTGGATTTTTCAATAGACTTTCTTAGTAGTTAGCATGAACCTCCTCAATATAGAGCCTGTTTTCTGACAGTTTAACATTAACTACATTTGGCCTCTCACCAACTGACCAACATAAATGATTTTCAGATATTCTTTTTTTTTTCATCTCAATTTATGTTCATTATTCGTTACCGCTGATTCATCATCTGAATGCTTCTTTATTTCAGACAGTGGTTTAACAAGTTAATGATAGCATTAATTTTTTATATCATTTGTGTAATTACTAAGTAGAACGATTGGCCTGTACAACTGATCTCCTCTCATCAACCTTGTGAAAATAACTTGCTTTCAACAGTTTGGGGTGGATATGGTTAAGCTGTCTGAATTGTATTTAGATATTTCATCTTTTGTTCATTTGAGTTCCTGCTTCCGTAATTATAACAGTTTAGAATGTCCATTCTGCTATGAAAGATAGGCACCAAATACTTTTTTATTTCAATACAATGTTGTATGTAATTTATTATTATAAAGGTGCTATTAAAGAATTTTCCATCTCTGAACATCTTAATCAATTATAAAGTAGGACGACCGGCATGTGTTATATTCTTCAAAGTTTTAACATTTTTCACAGCAGGCATTGCCTATGATAGACCATCCTGAAATGCACCAGATGGGTTTTCAGATGTTCTTTGTTACGTCTCAAATTATGCTATTTATTTGTTCTCATAATCTTTAGGGCACGAGCACTCCTTTTGGTATTGACACAAAAATATTTATTTCGTTGACTGTGATTCATCTTTAACTCACTGTTGCCAATAGATCAACCCCATCCAACATCTCTCATAATATTCTACACCATATTGTATGGGGAATGACCTTCTAACCTCATTTCCTTCTCACTTGATATCTTTCCTTCCATTACTCTAGTTCTGTTCTTATACGCACTTGCTAAAGTATGACTGAAGTTTCACCAAGTTTCCTGATTTTACTAGGCTGCCATGTTCTCTGATATCTAGGGTATCCCTGGCATCCTTCAAGAATTAGTTAAAACTTTATTGCACATTAAAAACTCTCTCCTTAATCTGGTGACCCACCGCCACTAATGCATCTTCATTTTTGCTTTGCCCAAGGAGGGTGAAAAATCAAATAACAGATTTTAGATAATCTAATAATTTTTATTGTAATGACTGACCTCCAATGTTGAGACTGCGACACTATTGATCACTCTACACACCCAAATCCACCTTTCGCTCGCATAGAAAATTATATGTAAATGATTATCGATTACCATTGTTCTGTAAATGAAAAAAAATTAAGCTTGCTCCATTTTTCCATATAATTACCATTTATATTTGCAGGGGGGTGATATTTTTTCCCAGTTTAACGATGTTTGATGTCCCAAATGAGTGTTGGAAACCTCCTTATATCCTGAATTAATCAGTTTATCTGGTCTTCATGGCTGCTACTGCTGCAGGTTCATTGAGAGCAAGAAGGAACACTGGTATCCAAATCCGATGATCATTATCAAGGATGTGGAAGACATGAACAAATTGAAGATGGCCGTCTGGTTGCAGCATCGGATGAACCACCAGGACATGGGGGAGAGGTGGATTAGGAGAGAACTAGTGGTTCAAGAGATGATCAAGGTCTTCAGGGAGCTCGACATCGACTACCGGATGATACCTCTTGATGTGACTGTCCGAGACATGCCTGCTTTGTCTTCCAACAGATACCCTTCTACCTGGACAACTTGTTCTTGAGATGTGAAACTTATTCCAGCGCAAGACATGCCTGCTTGAAAGGGCAGAGAGGTTTTTTTTACTATAAAGGAATCAGGAAGTTTTGATCCTTCTTTTTTCTTCTGCATATAACAACAGATTCTCTTTGATTTGTTGGGGAATTCTATAGAGTCTGAGAATCATTGGGGGTCTGCTTATGGGTATATCATTTTCTTCCAATTTCATTGTATAGCAGGGAAATATGTTGGGGGGGGGGGGGGGGGGGTGGAACAAAGAAGACTGAAATAACAGATTGCTTACTAGGTTATGGTAGTTGCTTTTTTTATTTTTGCTATAATAGTGGTTGCTTTTAGAACCCTTGTAATATCATTTCATTTTTTGGGATGCCAAATTTGTTGATTTCATTGTTATATTTTTCTGCTATAATAAAACTTAAAGATGTTGAAACCCTCACTTTCCTACTCCCCTAGTTTAAACTTTTGTCACAATTCAATCCATATTAAAATGAGTGTTACACTTGGTTTTTATCTTGGTTCAAAACATAGTTTTATATACCACTTTAGAAATCTAATGAAATATATATCTAGTTAGATGTTGTATATACCACATTAAATATTTTTTACATTTATTAAAAATGGGTTTATTTAATTTGAAATGAAGGGATATGTATTTTTTATCAAAGCATATACCTCATTAGATGATGTTTGTTATTTTTTTTAAATGAAAACATGTGAGGTCTGAGTTTTGGTTGGCTGAGTCTAATATTTTCCTTATAAAATAGATAATGTTAGGGATAGTCTTTGCTTTACATGTTTTGATTTTTTATTAACTTTTTTATGGGTAAAGTGTATTTTATGTAACAAGCATATACATAGAATAATAATAAACTATACGCTTTAATGAATTGTATGTACCTTTAAACAAATAATTAAAAAAATCTATGAACCCTTTTTTTTTATACACGGAAAAATTCAAAGAACCCCTATAAATTATCTGAAATATATATAATCCCATAACTTTCTTTGAAATTCATGTAACCTCATGAAATCAGCTATGTAAATTTAAATAATTCTAGGTGCTAAACTAAAATTTGTATATAAGGAATATTCTACGAATATTTCATTTGATTAACAATGTGTTAAAAATATGAAAAACCCTTTATAAATGATAATTTTATCTCTCTGAATAGATTATAAAACTTTATCCTTATTTATATAATATTTTCACATTTTTAACCTATTGTAGAGAGTCTTTGGTATTCTGTGCTTTCAGTTAGAGTTAGAGCATCTCCAACCATGCTCCACCAATGACTCCTTCATTTGGTGGAGCATGACACGTTTGTCTGTGCAAGGAGCATTGATCACAGTGTCCACTCCAATCATACTCTTTAAATGACTTATACAATAATATTTTTTCAAATTAATTATATTTAAATTTTAAAGTTATGAAAAATAACTTAATGATAATATTTTATTTTCTATATCGTAACGATCATATTTTAACGGCTCTTTTTAACCGTTATATTACCACGATGATCCATCTGCATAAAAATAATTAAAATAAATTAATAAAAATAATACTTGAAAAAATAAAATGATTTAAAAAAAACTTTAATTTTGAAACAACAAAACTTATAGATTGATAGTGTAAAAATTATATGAATGAGGATGTAGTTAAATAGATGAGTTATTATATCTGTTAAGATATAACTGTTACAAATATACACACAAAGCAAAAAAAAAATTTAAATTTTTTTTTTATGTGGGACCACCAAAATTCAAATGAAAAAAAAAAATATTTTTAACATTTTTTGTTGTGGGGCCACATGTGGGAGCTCCTTGTTCTCTTCCCCGTTTATTGAGTCAAACGGATCGTCCGCCTGATTTGTTGATCGATGAGGAGGCCGTTGGAGCTCATTTTCCTAGGGCACTCATCAACGTGGTCGAAGGAGCCGACCCGTTGGAGGTGCTCTTAGCTCAACGAAAATTCAATTTAGGAGGTTATTTGTAAGCCTGTTAATAGGATAGGATCAATATTATGGAGTGGATATATCAGTATCTGAATTAAATATCAGAAATATTATTCATATCCGATATCCGACAGATGTTGAATAACATGTATCCGTATCCCATCTCAAAATTAAATAAGAAAACACTGATTTATTGAGAATTCTGCAATTTAATAATTGAATAAGTATTATAAAAATAAATTAATATATAAAAGAAAATTAGACACTATTTCGGCTATCACAAAAAATTATTAATTTCGGCTATCACAAAAAAATGCATCTGATAAAAAAAAATACATCAGCTACTCTAAAAAATACAAGCCTAATTATAACATGAAAAGCAATAAAAAAAGATCTTAATAGAATGAAAAAAATAAAAATTTAAAAATTCTTTAAAAGAGGGTTTGATTGCTACAATAAATCAGTAATGAGAAATTTTGGGGTTGACTGCGACTGGTAGAGATCGAGAGATAGAGGGAGAGAATGAGAGATTTCTTTGAGTTCGATTGTTCGAGGGAGACAAAACGCATGTAATAAACAGAGAGATTGAAAGAAATATATTTATACACCAAAAATTGAAAATAAAAATCAAATATAAAGGGATAAGAACCTTGAATGCTTGATGATGAAAATCTGTGTGAAGAGAGACGTTGGAGTTGGAGGGATTTTGAGGATGTCAAACGTCAAACAAAAGGGTGACATAGTTGATTGGGTGGGAAAGTTTTTAGGGATTTGATGGGGGTGTTTTTAGGGTTTTAATGGAAGAGAGTTGTAGAGATTTGATGGGGGAGAGTTTTTTGGGCTTTTAATGGGGATGAAACTTTGAAAAAGTTGAAGAAAATAGAATGGGATTTGGGAAAGGAATACTAAAGTGAGACGGTTGGGTTTTAAGGGCTTGGTTTATGTCATTGGGCTTAGAGAGTTGATGTCAAAAAAAAGTTTTGAATGAGCTTATGGCTATACCTTATACATTGTTGGGTGGGGGCCATAAGCAGTTTGCCTTGATGACCTCTGCCTAGGGCCGGCCTTACGTATCCAATTCAAAAAATTTCAGATATAGATAATCTTTTTGAATAAATATATTGATTTTTCAAATATCGGATAATTTTTACATTTTCATATATGGATTCGAATCAAATGCAAATTTTATTTTGAAAAAATTCACAAGCTTAGTTATTTGGATTTACATATAGCTTAGAGGGGTTATATGGACTTAACAAAAGTGAGAGGGTTTGGTTTACATAGGAGGGGATTTTTCACTTTTTTTTCTTTTTTTTTTAAATATATACAATAAACAATAAACAATCTATGTGAATTTGACATCAACTATCCAGTTTACCTATTCCCAAATATATTGTGGATAAATTTGCGGCCTTCTCTAGTGGGTCTTTTCATCATTTGGTACTGGTCTTTTCATCTTCTGTGCCCCTCCTTGAGTTCATCAGTTTGAGCGGAATTGTTCACCATTCAGAGAGTTTTTTTTCTTTCACATATACTTGGAAATGTAAATAAGAAGTTTCGGATTTAGGAATCAGATTTACTTCAATATGTTTTGTCTGTACTTGTTTGCTTGGAAGGAACACACATGGAGAACTCTCTTTGCCCTTTGTTTCTCTCCCTCCTTTTCCCAATATACTTCTCTTGTGCTCTTTTTCTTTTGTTACTTTTTCTTTTCTCTATCTGAGTATGGAAGGAAGGGTTTTATTCTTCCAATACAATCACTACATAAACTCCTGTTCATCCTTCCTAAATATGCTTGTAGAGATACACAAAGAGTCCTAGAAAGAAAGAAAGAAAGAGTCTAACAATGGCAGCGGCGGCAAGTGTGAAGGTTTACGGATCACCATCCTCTGCCGAGGTTTCGAGGGTGCTCGCATGTCTCTTCGAGAAGGACATCGAGTTCCAGCTGATCCGCGTCGACCTCTACAAGGGCCACATCAAGATGCCTGAGTTTCTCAAGCTACAGGTTTTGCGATTCAATTCTAACTTTTGCCCACTTTAACTAAAAACACAATTGTCAAATTCACTTCTCTCTTGCAGCAACCACTCGGACAAGTCACAGCCGTCCAAGACGAGGACAAGACGCTCTTTGGTGAACTCAAATGCCAACCAATGCAAACACATTTTTTGCTTTTAGATTTTCAAACCACTGTTTTTTCTTTTTTAAGTAAAAAAAATCTTGTCTAGTAAAACAATGATTATCAAAAATTGAGTTTGAAATGTAAGATTCTGATAATCTTAGTGTTTCAATCACATATCCAAACACAGCCTAAGACTCACATTTTCCCTTTGCCCCTTATAAGCAGAGTCTCGTTCGATATGTCGTTACATATCGGAGAAGTATGCGGATCAGGGCAACAAGAAGCTATATGGGAAGGGCACGCTTGAGCGGGCTTTGATTGAGCAGTGGCTCCAAGCAGAGGAGCAGACTTTCGACCCGCCGAGCTCGGCCTTGGTCTTCCACCTCGCCTTCGCGCCTGCCTTGAACGTGAGGCAGGACTTCGACCTCGTGGAACGGAGCAAGACAACGCTATTGGAGGTGCTCGACGTGTACGATAAGAGGCTTGGGGAGAGCGAGTACTTGGCAGGGGAGGATTTCACGCTCGCCGACCTTTCACACCTTCCCAACGCGCACCATATTGTGCATTCGACCGATAAGGGGCACCTCATCAAGTCGAAGAAGAATGTGAGTCGATGGTGGGAGGCGATCTCCAACCGTCCATCCTGGAAGAGGGTGATCGAGCTGCGCAACGAACCCCCGCCGAAGCTCGCTTGAGAGAGAGTTTGGATTCTGAGTTGGGACCGTTTGGATGTTGTCTTTGCTGCTCTTGAAACTCCAGGTCTCTTTGCTGTGAGTTTGTGCTGCATTGTTTTTATTAATTGTCTTTATGAAGTTGTTGTTTGTCTGCTCTATCATGAGCTTTCAGTGGTTTTCATGAATAAAGAACTACCATCTTCTGCTTAAGAGGATTCGTTTGCATGAAATGTTACTATGGATTTGTATTTTGAATCAGTGCTTCAACAACATTCATAACGAGGTTGGTATTTAAGTAGCCATAGATTAATTTCCAGAATCAAATAAGGCATGTCAGACTGATCAAGTTTTTTTCACTAGTAATCCAATTTATTACTCAATTTGAAGTCCTTGTGATCAAATTAATTAGCCAAATTTCTGTTATTGTAATTTCTACTGGACAGAGATTCGGGTGAATTTTCATATCCAACTATTTCCAGTTCTTCTCGAGGATAACTAACCGTTGAAGAATAGTTTAATTTTCTGATCCAACCATAAATGCAATCAGTGATCAAACTGCAGTTGTGTTTTGTGAGGCTGCAAGTACTTATTGTTGAAGCAACACTACAACCAACCAGTAATGCAATGTGAGGATGGTCTCAACAATTTCAAATTCAATTACTGAAGAACAAGATATTATGATATCCATCTTTTTTTTCTTTTTTCTTTTTGGTTATGGGAACCTTTATTATTAATTGGAAAAACACCCAATGCATATTTCACCTGCAAATCATGTGCATCAGGTCAAAAAGGGGGTCATGGGTTTCATTTGATCAGTAAATTTAGGTTTCTTCACTTTTTCATTAAGCATTGAATCAAAACAAAATTGAAAGAGACATCTTTGATGTTCAGATGCAATTAAACCAATAATAAAGTAATGCCACCACACTTTTTTTTTCTTCCAAATACCCAAATGTCAGTTATTTTGTCTGTTTCATCTATAATTCTAGACCTCATGATGCACACATATGGTCATGTAAAAAGTACAAACATTTGGGTTTCTGTGTTTCTCTTCTTTCAATGGAGAGAGAGAAGATTATATGTCCAAAAGAAGAGAGAATAAGAGAAGCATATAAACACACTCTTAACACACATTCAAATTCAAATTAGTTATAACGAGAACTTCCAATTAGACCTTTGTTTTTCTTTTGTTTTTCTCTTTTCCTTTAATCTTTATCTTTTTCTCTTTTGTTTTTTTTCATAAACAAATCTAAATTAAGCATTTCATTCACCAAAGTCCATGTTAAAATTCCCCACCAACTCAGTCTTCCAGTGCATCACTGTTTCTCTTTCTCTGCATAAGAGAGTGATATATCAAGCTCCATCAGATTCCAATGGCGAGCATCAACGTCTTCGGATCTCCGACATCGACCGAGGCGTCGAGGGTGTTAACGTGTCTCTTCGAGAAGGAAGCCGAGTTCCAGCTCATCCGAATCGATTTGTACAACGGCCTGAAGAGGGTCCCCGACCCACTCAAATTACAGGCAATCAACTCTCTTTGCATACATGATATACATAATATATATGTATAACATAAGCTTGCATTTTAACCCATCTTTACAAATTACAACAATGATCAGTCTTAACATATACTTGCTCGGCAGGCACTACTCACATTCGAAGATGGCGGAACCACTCTCGTCGGTGAAATACATTGATAAATCCTGAAGTCTTGGTGGCCATGGTCCATAATTAGGGGAAATCATTTCCTCGAAAATAAGGAACGAAAAAAATTTAGCCTAATAATGACCTTACGAATGAAAGATTCTAAATGGCTTCAACTTGGGTGCTCCAACAATAGAATGAGAAGAATAACCAAGCTAAACCTTTTTGGCATTCATTCTCATTCTCTGCCGATTAAAACATCTAGATAAATGACATTATATGTAAATCTTACATTCCCATTATCATTCCTCCTCATGATAATTTATTAGAACTAGAATTTTAATAAAAAATATATTCTTTTGAACCAGTGCCACTAAACTGGCCTTTAATTATCTTTATTGTGCATTATGTTTATGTTACGTTATACAAAGTCTTTTTCTCAGTTCAGTATTAGTCTCACACACATCGTTAACATCATATACTCACATTAATAAGGTATATAGACCCCATAAGAAATTTTTAGTATTGTTAATAAATGAATTCATACAATTCAATAAAATATATACTATATTTTTTTTTATAAAAACATAATATCTCTGAATAAGATTTATTATTTTAAAAAATTCAAAATACATGGAAACTGGAATTGCCATAACTCCTTAATAAGATTTATTATTAATAAGGTATATATACCTCCATTTAATTAACCATGGCTGAAAACATTGTATATCAAAACCCTCTACAATGTGTTAAAAATGTGAAAAACTCTCTATAAATGACGATTTTACCATTCTGAATAGATTACAAAACCCTATCTGAAATGATAAAATCATCATTTATAGAAGATTTTTCACATTTTTAACACATTGTAGGGAGTTTTTTGTATGTTGTGTTTTCAACTAAAGTTAGCCAAACATAATATTCCTTATTTATCAACGAAAATTTAATTTAAGGAGTTATTTGAATTTGCATATGTGTTTTGAGAGGATTATATGGACTTCAGTAAAAATCAGAGGGTTGTATAAATTTAAGCAGTTTACAAGGGGTTATATGGATTTTTCACCTTTTTTTAATATATACAATAAAAGTCCTCTTACACAAGCCCCACTATTTAGGCCCTATTGACAAGCCCCATAAGGTATCATTTTCCTTGTTTGATTTTGAAAAAAAATTAAAAAGTTATCCTTATTTAAAACCCATGTTTTTACCCTCATTAAACCCATCCTCACCTTTTTCCGAAAAACATATCAACTTATTCAATCCATTTCGAGAAACCTAGTTTTTTCAAAACCAATTCAAATAAAAAGAAA
The DNA here is from genome assembly GCA_030737845.1 of Acorus calamus. NCBI lineage: Eukaryota > Viridiplantae > Streptophyta > Magnoliopsida > Acorales > Acoraceae > Acorus > Acorus calamus. The sequence continues at coordinate 3,366,128 of CM060872.1, read as the reverse complement.
CCATTTATTACATTTGTAAAAATAAAACCAAAATTCAAATACTAAGGTTTCTTAAAAAAATTGAAAACCGAAACCATTTCATCAAAAACACAAAAAAGATCGAATTTTGTTTGCAGCCGCCTCTCATTCAACTAGAAAACGACGGTGACAAGGAATAATCAATATTTTTATTTTTATTTTGAAACACTGTTATTAATTTGATGATTATTCGATTCCAATCATTAGACAAATTATTTGTGATGGATGTAATGTTTTTTTTTATGAATGCAGAAGTGAAACACAAATCACAGTATAAAACTAAAATTCTGAATAAAAGTGAGTTACATTTATAAAATGTAACTTAATTTCAACAATAACTTATATTAAAAGTTAGTTACATTTGTAAATGTAACTAACTTTTGTTATATAAAGCAAATTATTAAAAGTCAGTTGAATTCCACAAATTTAACTGACTTCTAGATATAATACATGCATGTTCAAATTAAATTAATATGTTACCGACTTTTAAAAAATAATGCATATAAGTTCAAAATAGTAGTTTAAAATATAACTAAGTTTCGAATGTTACATAATCCATGTCAATGTAAAATAATTTAAGATCAAATGTCACATTTAAGAAAAAATTATAATAAAAGCCAGATTTGACAACTAGCACCAAATTCAATAAAAAATTTTAACAAATGCATAATAAGGGATGAGAACCCAAATACAAAATTCTGTTTTAGGTGAAGAAGAAAAAGAAGCCGTAGACGCTATGGCCAGATGCTATGGATCATAGACCACATATTTTTTTGACCATGTAAAGCAAAAGAGAGATGACTATTAATTGTCAAAATTCATGGGATTTGATCCTCTATATCCAGCTAATCATATGTCACATGTGCAAAAAACAATCCACCGTCCAATCAAAAAATTTAAATCCATTTAAATATTATAAATAACAAACCATATTTTATAAAATCATGCCACATTAACAACAATACTCCTTGATTATGCGAGTAGTTATAAAAAAGATAAAAATATCAAAAGAGGTATTAACATTTATGTCAACTTCTATAATACCTATAAGATGGACATGTGAATCATTATTGAGACATAGTCCTGTATAGCAGATCCACTGTTTATGTGAATTTGACATCAACTATCCAGTTTGCCTATTCCCAAATAGACTCTGGATAAATATGCGGCCTTCTTTAGTGGTCTTTTCATCTGTTGGTATTGGCCCAGTTTTTTTGCATTGAAATTCTTCTGTGTCCCTCCTTGAATTCATCAGCTTGAGCAGAATCGTTAACCATTCAGAGTGAGTTTTTTTTTTTTTTCACATATGCTTGGAAATGTAAATAAGAAGTTGCAGATTTAAGAATCTGATTTACTTCAATATGTTTTGTCTGTACTTAGTTTGCTTGGAAGGAGCACATAAGGAGAGCTCTCTTTGCCCTTTTTTTCTCTCCCTCCTTTTCCCAATATACTAATCTCTTATGCTCCTTATCTTATATTGCCTTTTCTTTTCTCTATCTGAGTATGGAAGGAAGTGTTTTATTCTTCCAATACAATCACTACATAAACTCCTGTTCATCCTCCCTAAATATGCTTGTAGAGAGACACACAGAGTCCTAGAAAGAAAGAAAGAGAGAGTCTAACAATGGCAGCGGCGGCAAGTGTGAAGGTTTACGGATCACCATCCGCTGCCGAGGTTTCGAGGGTGCTCGCATGTCTCTTCGAGAAGGACATCGAGTTCCAGCTGATCCGCTTCGACCGCTTCAAGGGCCAACTTAAGATGCCTGAGTTTCTCAGGCTACAGGTATTGCAATTCAATTCTAACTTTTGCCCACTTTAACCCAAAAAAAAAAAAAAATCGTGGATTGTGGAATTCACTTCTCTCTTGCAGCAACCACTCGGACAAGTCACAATCGTCGAAGACGAGGACAAGGCGCTTTGCGGTGAGCTCAAACGCCAACCAATGCAAACACATTTTCGGATTTTACATTTTCAAATTATGTTTTTCTTTTTAAATCAAAAAATTCTTGTGATGGAAAAATCTAATAAAATAACGATATGCAAAAATTGAATTTGTAACGCGAGATTCTAACCCCCTATGGTGTGGAACATAAGACAAGAATAAGAAAGAATACATAAGAATAACTCAGAAAAGTTGTTTGTTTTGATAGAATAAACCTCGATAGTTATGTCTGGATAAACTAGTATAAAGTCTGATAATTATTCTAAGGAAATGTTGAAATTGCTTATTAGAACTTATTTAAGACAATAGATAAAAATATCTTTATCTGTCATTTTAAAAAATTTATCTCACTTAACAGTTTCACATAGATTTCAAAAACTGTTACATTTATCAAATCAATCATACATCTCTCACACTATTTTCAAGCCCCCCGTATGGGGTGGAACATAAGGTAAGAATAACTCAAAAAAGTTGTTTGTTTTGAACTTAGTCTCCGGATCACTGTTAAGCAAGAATAAGTTCAAGTTGGTTTTCAAGTTTGACAAATTTGTACTCACAAAGTTCAAACAAAAAGTTGTTTATTCAACATGTATTGTTATCTATTATAATATAGCTATCAGGAGCGAATAATTCAATGTCACACCCCATACAAGGTGTAAGAGTATGTTTATGCACAATCTCGGAGAAAAAATGAAAGAAAGTGAAGAAATTTAGGTCAAAGGAAAAATGATGAAAAATAAATTATTTTTCATTGACTAGTTTATATGTTGTTTGTCTGTTAAAGTAAGTGATGAAAAATAAAAATTATTGTTTGTACCTGTGATGAAAAATTATAGAAAATAAAAAAATGTTTTTTGTGCTAATGATGAAAATAACGAAAATGAAATATATTGTTTATGTTATCAGATAAAGTGAAGAAAAATGACAAAAAAATATATTGGTGTGTTCTAATTTAAATTTAAATATAATATAAAAACAACCTAACTTATCAATCAAATATTTTTAAATAAATAAAATTTTGAAAGACAATCAATAAGGACATGTTACATAGTAAATAATTTTTTTTAATAAATACTTTTATTAATTATTTTATTATAAAATAAAAAATAAGAACAAAAAAAAACATTCAATATTACCAAACATTTAATATTCCAAAGCCTAAAAAAAACTCAATTTCATTCACTCTCTCTCTTGGGTGAGGAAATTTTTTTTCTCCTCTCCTATAATACAAAATAACAAAGGTATAATAAAAAAAAAATTCACTTTTTATTTGACACAAACAATTGATTTTTATGTGACTAAAGAATTTTTTTTACTTTCTTTCATTTTCCCTCATTTTTCATATGTCACAAACACACTCTAAGGGTGCGTTTGGTTGCGCGATTATGCAACGTTTGTGATTGCAGGAAGCTGCGTTTGCAATTGTGCAACCAAACAGTTTTGTAATCGCAGTTTTAAACATAGCGATTGCAGGTAAATAGTGTTCAAAAGCTGCGATTTCAAAAAGCTGAGAAAGTGAGCTTCCTGCGGAATCAGTTTTGCAATCGTAGATTCCTGCAGAATCAGTTTTGCAATCGCGCAACCAAACGCACTCTAAGAGTCTTAGCGTTTCAATCGCACATCCAAACACAGCTTAAGACATATATTCCCTTTGCCCCCTTGTAATTAAGCAGAGTCTCGTTCGATATGTCGTTACATATCGGAGAAGTATGTGGACCAGGGCAACAAGAAGCTATATGGGAATGGCGCGCTTGAGCGGGCTTTGATTGAGCAGTGGCTCCAAGCAGAGCAGAAGACTTTCGACCCGCCCAGCTCGGCCTTGGTCTTCCACCTCGCCTTCGCGCCTGCCTTGAACGTGAGGCAGGACTTGGACCTCGTCGACCAGAGCGAGAAGACGCTATTGAAGGTGCTCGACGTGTACGATAAGAGGCTTGGGGAGAGCGAGTACTTGGCGGGGGAGGATTTCACGCTCGCCGACCTCTCACACCTCCCCAACGCGCACCACATTGTGCATTCGACCGATAAGAGGGGCCTCATCATGTCGAAGAAGAATGTGAGTCGATGGTGGGAGGCGATCTCCAACCGTCCGTCGTGGAAGAGGGTGATCGAGCTGCGCAACAAACCCCCGCCGAAGCTCGGTTGAGAGAGAGTTTGGATTCTGAGTTGGGACCGTTTGGATGTGGTCTTTGCTGCTCTTGAAATTAACTCGAGGTCTCTTTGTTGTGAGTTTGGCATTTGTTTTTATTAATTGTCTTTATGAAGGTGTTTGTCTGCTCTATCATGAGCTTTCAGTGGTTTTCATGAATAAAGAATTACCGTCTTCTGCTTAAGAGGATTCATTTGCATGAAATGTTACTATGGATTTGTATTTTGAATCGGTGCTTCAACAACATTCATACAGGGTTTGTATATAACATCTCCAGACTCTAGTGGGGGTCACATTTTGAAGACTCCTACCGGAGATTTAAAACTTTTGAAGACCCCTGAACTCTAATAGAGTCTTCAATTTAAATATTTTATTGTTTTGAAGATCTATCAACTCCAATAGTGGATCTTCAAATAATTTAGTGTGGGTTTTCAAATCATTATTTCGATTTGTTAAAATTTTTATTCTATCATTTGTTTCTTTCATCTTTATTTTTATTGACAGTTATGCCTTAATTTAAATACAAATACCCAAATTATATTAACTCTATATTCACATATAATTTTTATATATATATATATATATATATATATATATATATATATATATATATATATATATATATATATTTCCGATAATATGCGGTCGTAAGGTCGTAAGGTCGCGATCGTGGGCCGTCCGATAATATATATAAAGTTGCAAGTAAATTTGTATTTAATCAAATTGTCTAACCTGATGGGATAAGAGATCTCTGTATTATCATGTCTCATAACATTTGATGTTTATCCTTCCTATATCTTATTTTATTTATTTTTCCGATTCAATGAATGATTTGATTTTTGAAACATTATTTTTTAACTTTAAATCAATTTTTTTTGTGAATAAATTTAACACACATTTTTTAAAATTCCATGTTATTATTAAATATTAAATATAAATGAAAAATTAGGAATTTATAATTTTGTAGGAGTTAAATATTATTTATCAAAAATTGTTCTAAGTTCAAAAATATTTGTGGGATTATAAAACATTGATGTAACATATGGAGACCCAAATATGGAGCTCAAAGCCCATTTGAAGACTTGAAGAGAAGTCTTCATTTTCAAGTATCATTGGAGCCGAAGCACTTTTGGGGTCTTCAAATCTTGTTTTTGAAGCTCCATTGGAGCTGCTCTAAGTAGTCATACATTAATTTCCAGAATCAAGTAAGGCATGTGAGGCTGATCAAATTTTTTCACTAGTAATCCATTTTATTACTCAATTTGAAGTCCTTGTGACCAAATTAATTCGCCAAATTTCTGTTATCGTAATTTCTACAGTACAGAGATTCGGGTAAATTTTCATATCCAACCATTTCCAGTTCTTCTCAAGGATAACTAACCATTGAAGAATAGTTTAATTTTCTGATCCAACCATAAATGCAATCAGTGATCAAACTGCAATTGTGTTTTGTGAGGTTGCTAGTACTTACTGTTGAAGCAACACTACAATTAACCATTAATGCAATGTGAGGATGGTCTCAACAATTTCAAACTCAATTACTGAAGAACAAGATATTATGATATCCAGCTTCTTTTTTTCGGTTATGGGAACCTTTATTATTAATTGGAAAAACACCCAATGCATAGTTTCACCTATAAATCATGTGCATCAGGTCAAAAGGGGGTCTGGGTTTCATTTGATTAATAAATTTATGTTTCTTCACTTTTTCATTAAGCATTGACTCAAAAGACATCTTTGATGTTCAGATGCAATTAAACCCATATTAAAGTAATGCCACAAAACATTTTTTTTTCAGAGACCCAAATGTCAGTTATTTTGTCTGTATCATCTGTTATAGACCTCAAGATGCACTCAGATGGTCATGTAAAAAGTACAAACATTTGGCCTTATGTGTTTCTCTTCTTTCAATGGAGAGAAAGAGAAGATTATATGTCCAAAAGAAGAGAGAATAAGAGAAGCATATAAAATAACACTCTCTTAACACACATTCAAATGTAAATTAGCTGTAACCAGAACTTCCAATTAGACCTTTGTTTTTCTTTTGTTTTTCTCTTTTTCTTTAATCTTTATCTTTCTCTGTTTTTTTTTTTTCATAAACGAATCTAAATTAAGCATTTCATTCACCAAAGGCCATGTTAAAATCCCCCACCAATTCCATAGCCTTCCAGTGCATCACTGCTTCTCTGTCTCTGCATAAGAGAGTGATATATCAAGCTCCATCAGATTCCAATGGCGAGCATCAACGTCTTCGGATCTCCGACATCGACTGAGGTGTCGAGGGTGTTAGCGTGCCTCTTCGAGAAGGAAGCCGAGTTCCAGCTCATCCGAATCGATTTGTACAATGGCCTGCAGAGGGTCCCTGATCCACTCAAATTACAGGCAATCACTCTCTCTGCATACATGATGTACATAATATATGTATAACATAAGCTTGCATTTCAACCCATCTTTACAACAATGATCAGTCTTGACATATACTTGCTCGTACGTTTTTATGTTCTCTTGACAGGCACTCACATACGAAGACGGCGGAACCACTCTCGTCGGTAAAGTACATCGATAAATCCTGGATCTTGGGGTCAGTTTTGTGGCCATGGTCCATAAGGAGAATTCCTTTCCTCCGAGAATAAGAAATGAATAAAAAATTGCCCAGATCGCCCAATGATGACCTCACGAAAGAAAGTTTTTAAGTGGCTTTAACTTGGGTGCTCCAACAAAAGTAGAATGAGAAGCATATAACCAAACTATACCTTTTTGGCATTCATTAGCATTCTTTTGGGTTAGAACACCCGGATAAATGACGTTTAGAATCTTATATTCCCGTGATCATTCCTCTTCCTCACGTAATCTATCAAAACTAAAATTTTAGTAAACAAATTCTTCTTTTAGACCAGTGTCACTAAGAATTCTCCTTGTGTATTAAGTTTACATTATAAGCGTTGTTACACAGTCATTTTTTTAGTTCAATTTCAGTCTCCTATACACTCACTATTAACATCATACACCCTCACATTGATGAGGTACATCCCTCATAAGAATTTTTTGACATTTTTAATATATAAATTCATACAAATCCACGGGAGAGGTAAGATTTATTATTATGTATAAAAACATTTACATTATTAAATGAATTTTATTATTTTAAAAAAATCAAATTAGGACTGAAAAATGAACCGCACTTATTGGATTGCTGATTGAGAAGCAAAAATGTGAATCAGAGTCGAGGAAGATATGCCGACACATATCGGAGAGGTTCGCGGAGCAGGGCAACAAAGCGCTTTTGGGGAGGGGAACCCTCGAGAGGGCGGCGATCGAGCAGTGGCTCCAGGCAGAGCAGCAGACCTTCGACCCACCAATCGCCTCTCTCGTCTTCCACCTCGCATTCGCTCCGCAACCGTCATACGCGGAAGAGGAGGTGCAGAAGGAGGAGGCGAGGCTGTCGAAGGTTCTCGACAGTTACGATCGCACGCTCGACAAGTCGAGGTTCCTGGCGGGGGAGGAGTTCACGCTGGCCGACCTGTCGCACCTGCCCAACTCGCACTACCTCGTGAACATGACCGAGAAGGCGTACCTCTTCAGGGAGAGGAAGAACGTGTGGCGGTGGTGGGAGGAGATCTCGTCCCGCCCTTCGTGGAAGAAGGTCGTGCGGATTCAGGAGGAGCCCCCAGTCATGCCCTGCAAGTGATTATTGGGGTTGCAGTGGTCTGAATTTTAGTTGTGTTTTCTGAGTTCTTGAGTGTTTGGATCACATTCAGGTCTATATCTCAACAGTGTTTACTTCCATAGCTCTGATGCTTTGGTTGTGAAACCAAAATAAACAGATTCTGATGAGCTCTGTTACACTCAGTATTTTTATAGTCTCAAATGCAATCTTATATATCTCGTTTCACTTAATGTATTAAGGCGTGTGTGTCTATATTATTGTAAATTTTTCATATTTTCTATAAAAGAAATATCTAAATAATCTTCTGTAAATTACTAGAAATCCATATAATATCTTGACTTTTTATAAAGTCTATAAGCCCCTTAAAATACTTGTGTAAATCTAAATAATCATATGAGTTAAATTTTCTGTTGACAAATTTCTGTGGACATTGCTAGAATACGGGTAGTCGATACGGACTTTGATGGATTTTTGTGGACATTGTTTAAGTGATGGACTTTTGTAGACTTTGCAGACTTTTACAAACTTTCATAGACTTTTGCAGACTTTCACAGACTCTCATGGACTTTCACAGACTTTTGCAGACTTTCACAGACTTTTGTAGACTTTCACATATTGACTCTCATGGACTTTCACAGACATTTGTAGACTTTCACAAATCACTCTCATGGACTTCACAGACTTTCACAGACATTTGCAGACTTTCACAAATCACTCTCATAGACTTTTACAGACTTTCACAAACATTTGCAAACTTTCACAAATCACTCTTATGGACTTTTAAAGACTTTAACAGATTTTAGCATTCTTTCGCAGATTGACTCTTTTCACATATGGATTTCTATTAATAAATACAATAATGTTTTTGGATTTAAATAACAAATAAAAAACTCATCATACCCAACATAAAATATAATTTAATATAGTAAATATCAATCTTCATTTATCTGAAATGCATATTGCTAGAATGCCATGATAAAAACAAGTAATGAAAATAATTGATTGCAACACAAACAAATCCATAATTCTTACATTCATCAAACATATGAGTCGATATCAATCTTTCATACATATTTACATTTATAAAAAATTCTTCTTTATTCGAAACAATTGATCTAAAATTAAAAAAAAAAGAAAAAAACTTTATATTGAGAAAAATCCACAATGAGCTATAACCTTTTTTTTCTGTTATAGAGAGAATTTCATAGAGGGAAGGAATGCGTTTTTAATTAGAAAGACAATAAAAAATAAGAAAAAATATATATTATATAAAAATCATACATTACATCTCTTCAAATATAATGAAATAAAATCATAAATTATATTACTTAAAATAAAATAAAATAAAAGTAGTCATTATATTACTTTAAATAAAAAATGAAATAAAAGCAATCAATATATTTAGTCATATATATTCATATGCCTAAATATATCTTTTTATTTTTATATATGTCTGAACATTATAAAAAAATGGATGTATATTATACAAAAATAGAAACATCTTCAAAGAAAATCAAATAAAGCATTTTACATATAATCAAATCTATAATAAATCTATATTTTAGAAAATAATTGTGGATGATTTAGGCATATATTATATAATATATAATAATAAAATGATTTATTGCAACACAAGCAAATTTACCATTCTCATATATTCATCAAACATTTGAGGTGATAGCAATATTTCATACAAATGGACATTCAAAAAAAATAAAGAAAAAAATAAAGAAAAAAATGTGAATAAAAATATGAAAGGCATGGGATAAAAATCATAAATGAGTTTTCTTGAAAGAAAAAAGAAGAAGAAATATTCACAATACTAGAATAAAAGTCCATGAGAGTGGGATTCTAAAATGACTTTTTCTTTTGTATTTCTCTCTCTAAAGTCCACAAAAGTCCACAAAAATCCATCACTTGTTAAAGTCTTTACAAATCCTGTTTAAATTGAATAATACAAGATAAAATGTTTACTACGAAGAGTCTCAATCGAATAACGTTAGACTTTTTGTCCACGAAATAATGTCTCCATCAAGTAACACTGGATTTTATGTCAACGAAATAATGTCTCAATTGAATAGCACTGGACTTTTTGTCCACGAAATAATGTCTCAATCGAATAACGCTGGACTTTTTGTCCACGAAATAATGTCTCAATCGAATAACGCTGAATTTTTTGTCCACGAAATAATGTCTCAATCGAATAACGTTAGACTTTTTGTCTATGAAATAATGTCTCAGTTGAATAACACTGGACTTTTTGTCCACAAACCAATGTCCTGATTGAAAAACACAAGATTTACAAATCCATGGACATGGACAATTTGTCCATGAAAATCATAATTGACTACCCCCCTATAAGATTATCATATGAAAATTCTTACTAGTTAACCCTGGCTGAAAACATAATATACAAAAAAAAACCTACAATGTGTCAAAAATATGAAAAATTATCTGTAAATGATGATGTTATCTCTTTGATAGGGTTTTATAATCTAAACCACCTAAAATTCTTACTATAGCATCTCTAAAAACAGCACCTGAATATGTTTTAAGTATTCTTATTCAATTCTATTCCTCTATTTCAATCTGAAAAACAGAAGAGGGATTATTGTACAAGATGATCATTGACGCTATAATTTTTAACTTGAAAATTTTTATGAGAAGACCGTGGAACAAAAGAATCGTTCATCGACTATAGTAAAAAAAAAAATTCATAAATGAAAGTGCATTGTTACACACAATTGTTATTGTCTTGACTCTTGAGCACAATCCCATGTCTCCAAAAGATATATGTTACGCCAGATAGGGCATGCAATTTTTCATTGATCTGCAAGTGCTTCATACAATTCATTAAAAAAAATATTTTTGTATGAAATATGCATAAAATCAAAGTATGTAATAACTGTACACAGGAATAGACCCTAAATTAAGATGTTGGGACCATGTAAAGGTCCTAATACGAAGGAGGAATCCACATGAAAACTTGCTCAAGACTATTCAAATAAATAGAGAGTCCCAAGTCTTCAATCACAAGATGTAATATGTGTAAATTGGACCTCACCGTACATCTTTTCCTTTCCTTTTGCTTTTTCTCTTTATTAATTCTTGAATTCTCTGTGCTCCTAATAGAACAAAATAATAAAATACATTCAAAACTTGTCAAGCAAATCCATATATTCGTCACATGATGAAGCAATTTTATGAAAACATGTTCTTTTATTTCTTTTGCTTTTCCTTTTGCATCGTCTTCTTGTCTTCTTTTTCTTTGTGATTCTTTTCTTGCTATTCCCTTCTTGTTTGTCTATTATATATTGATGTGATTTAGAAGCTTCTGTGCCACTTAATATCTGTGTTAGTGTGTGTGTGGGAGAGAGAGAGGGAGAGAGAGAGATGGAGATTGCGAGGGTGTATGGACACTTGATGCTTCCGGATGTAAGGAGGGTGTTGGCTTGTCTCTACGAGAAGGACGTAAAGTTCGAGCCCGTTGAAGGCTCCATGAGCTACCAAGACTTCCCTCTCTTCTTTAAGCTTCAGGTAACAACTGTCATGCTTATTATAGCTTAAATTTACATATTATATATTATAGTTTATAGATTATATATTTTAACATTTTTTTATTAGTAAATATGTTTGTTGCAACAGTTTAAATGCAAGAAATAAACAGCAGTTGATGTTTGTTAGAAAAAGTTATAAATTAATTTTTACTGTGTAATTGTAAAAAATACCCCTTCAAGCTGTAGAAGTGAACAATATATTTATATTTGATGAAAAGTTAGTTTTTACTAATAAATCAAATTTATATATATTTAAAATAAAATTAACATTACATAAATAAAATTTCAAATTCACTTCAATTTAAAATTGAGTGACAAATAGAATTATAATATAAAATCTTGATAATAAAGTATTATTGGTAATAGTAAAAAAAATTAAGGAGATGAAAGGATGTTTACTGATTTTTTATGTAATGATAAAAAATAGATAAACATATTATTAGTAAAAAAAATATTAAGAGCATGAGTGTTCAAAATAAAATTTATTTAAGCATCTCTTACCCAATTTATAAATTATGACTTGTTAAAGTTGTTTTAAATTTAAATAAGCTTCGATAAATTTAAACAAACATGTCACAACTGTTTATTTTAAACTAAAAATCTATAACTTCTAAGTTTTAACAAATATGTTGAGTGCTTGAAGAATACACATTGATTGCCATGGAGGAACTTTTTTTTTTTTGGTATTAAAGGCTCCGAAGGAGCGTACAAGTCCCTGGAACAGACAACAACAGGCCATAGGAGGTCTTTTTTTTAAACAACACTGGGCTACTGCCCAGGAAACCAAGCCCAACCGGGCTTATCAAACTTGGGCCATGGGCCCATCAGCCAACCCCATACGGGCTGGATTTTTCACCAAAGGCTTGCATATAGCAAGACTCGAAGGCATCCCTCTCACAAAGAGAGGGGTGTCCACAACCACTGGACTAAGCCAGGCGGGACGCCATGGAGGAACTTGAGTGCTTGACTGAGGGCACCTCATGATCTCTCTTATTGTTCCTTTCAATAAGATTTTTTTAAGCTTGGAATTTTTTTATTTCATCTGTATTTTTAAATATGAACACATTCAGACATTTCAGATTTGGCTTTCTATGTTATCGGTGGACTTCAGATGGTTTTCTTTTTTTTATTTGGACTCCAATTGCTTCAATTTTTTATGATCCTTCAATTGGGGGATCCTAATTTGTAAAATGTGTCTAATTTTTTTGGTAAAAAATATGATCGTTTGTTCTAAGTTTTTTTTTGTGTTAAAGTGAACTTCAAATTATTTTCCTCAAGTTGGTTCCAGTTGTTGTTTTTTTTTTTTCACGGGTTGGGGTTAGGATTATCGGGTCGAGCCTGATTAGTGTTGAATGCTTTGAATATTAGGTTGAGTTTGAGTTGGAATCAACCCAAACCTAGCTCGCTCGAGTTGCGGCCCTAGAAAATTTATAGGATAACGTACCTACAGTTCTAGTTGCAATCTCGTATACAATCCTCATATGCTTGATTTTTTTTAAATGTATATTTCATATTCCTTTTAAAAAATGAAACATATATTCCAATATTATATAAACCCACTGAAAAAATATACCGCAGAACTTCATCCCAGTGTACTGGGGATGTGAGACGTGGAAAATAAGACTTTTCACTCCCGTCTTAAGTTTAAAGGCTCCTGTCAGTGTATTCTGTAATTCATGATTTGTTTTCGTTAAGTCTCAAAAACAACTTATTCGTCGGGAGCTCAAATGGGTTTGTCTCAAAAGCTATTCACAGCTTTTTAATGGATTGTTTTATAAGGATAGTCTATAGGATTACATTGTTGGGTTTGCTGAAAAGGGGGAAGTTGTGGAGGCTATCAGGTTGTTGGTTGATGAGGACCTCCATTAAGGCTGCGTTTGCTTGCGCGATTGCAAAATCGATTCTGCAAGAATCTGCGATTGCAAAACTAATTCTGTAGGAAGCTCACTTTCTCAGCTTTTTGAAATCGCAGCTTTTGAACACTATTTGCCTCCAATCGCTGGGTTTAAAACTGCGATTACAAAACTGTTTGGTTGCACGATTGCAAACGCAGCTTCCTGCAATCGCAATCGCAGCGCAATCGCGCAACCAAACGCACCCTAACTCATAGAAGGCGGGGAAGGTGGAGGAGGATAGGCGAAAGCAAACAGAGACAGTGGGGAAGGGGGCTGCATGGGTGGATACAGATCGAATACCTTAGTATATACATCATATTCTAAATCACTCAGAAAAAGTAATTAATATTCAAATTCAGATATTTTTGGATTCAATTCAAAATAAAAATGAAATTTTGTGGATAATTCTTGTCTAGATATGCACACTATTTTGAGTAATCAGTGACATTTTAGATAGAGAAAAAAATTAAAATTGAGCGTTTAGGATTTCTAATCTCATTCAAAGATCATACAAAGGGAATATAACATGTAATTAAATTTTTAAGATTATATTAATCATGCAAGATAAATGAATTTGAACATATAACACAAACATACATAATTTTATAATATATGTTTTATTCGTATATTTTTCGGATCGGATACCTTGATATCATATCCTCACTATGAATCTTCGAATTTCAGAAATTTTTTATTTTTCCAGATACAGAGTCAGAATGGAAACGAATATTTTTTAGATAATTGATAGGCCTAGGTGAGATGGACGGCAGAGTTGAGCAGATAGTGAGATCGATAGGACAGCAGGTGGGAAATTCTGTGGGAGAAGAAGAGAGTGAAATGGAAAAAGGATGGGGTTATAAATTAGGAGGGAAAACAGGGATTTGTCAAGCTCGTAGAAAAATTGATGTATTCAACCTCTTCATTAAATTGCAAGAGCTTCTTAAAAAAGATGAATCTAGAGTTCTAGACGCATTAAATGCTCAAATGAATTGAGACTATGCAGGTCAATAGTTGGTTGGGATAGGCTTCTTTACCCTTACATATAACATATGGGCTACTGAAAGTTCAACATGTATCATCATTGGTTCAAGTTGCTTAACGAAAAAAAAAAAGTTCCACATGCACAAGAAATGAATCATCTTTGATGAAAGAATGAATTGGGCACCTTTTTTGAGCACTCAAATGATAATTTCATTGTTACAGGCCACTGGTCACGTCCCTGCAGACCCAGCATTTGAAGATGGACAGACCAAGCTCTTTGGTAATTAACACTAAAACCCTGTTGCAAGTAGTCTATTCTTAGTTTCCATCCTCAATTATGATTATTTCAAGCATTGTAGGTACATAAACAAGGAAAAGGAACACCTGTAAAGATGGTTTTCTGACCTTGTCGAACTTCTATGTATTGCCACCAGATTCAAGGGTAATATGCCGGTATGTGGCAGAGAAGTACGTGAAGCAAGGCAACCAGAGACTGCTCGGGAGGGATTTTCTGGAACGTGCTTCCATTGAGCAATGGCTAAAGCTCGAGGAGAGCCGATTCGAACCGCCTAGCTCAGCCCTGGTCTTCCACCTGGCCTTCGCACCACAGTTCAAACTGGAGCCTGACAGGGCGCTGATCGAAAAGAGCGAAGGGGACCTCATGAAGGTGCTTGACATCTACGATCGGAGGCTGAGCAAGAACAGATTCTTGGCGGGGGAGGAGTTCACCCTCGCCGACCTATTTCACTTGCCCAACTCTCATTACATCATCAACTCCACCGATAAAGGGTACCTGTTCTCCAAGAGGAAGAACGTGAGCCGATGGTGGGAGGACATCTCCACCCGTCCTTCATGGAAGAAGGTCATCGACTTCCAAAAAAATCCATATCTTACCTATACTTCTGTTGATGTTACTTCTGCAACAGAAGCTATTGATATTTCTCCTACTGCACCTTCTGCAAGTGCCACCGAACCTTACCTTCCTTCCAAATCTTCAACTATCCCAGCATCTCCACCCACCTCCCCATCATCTCCCACTTCATCAACTCCAACTCACTCTAAAAGCTATGAACAATCTACTGCCCCGCAATCAGATTCTTCAAGAAAATCTGGTACCATGTCACCAACTACCAGAGAATCCCATATCAGGGAACCGGATCCTGCACAATCCAAAGCAAACAATACTACTACTTCATCTCCTCCAACATCTGTCACCTCCCAGTCAGATTCTTCACCAAAAGTGGCTAAGGAGACTTCTGTTACCAAAAAATCTGCTAGTGAAGAACCAAATAAAACTATCAAGCCATCACCTGCCAAAAGTGCAACCACTGAGCCAGTCATTGGTGTGGA
Source organism: Acorus calamus (assembly GCA_030737845.1). Lineage (NCBI taxonomy): Eukaryota > Viridiplantae > Streptophyta > Magnoliopsida > Acorales > Acoraceae > Acorus > Acorus calamus. The sequence goes on along the minus strand of CM060872.1, from coordinate 3,350,572 downwards.
TTCTACTTCTAAGCCATCTGAGACGACTAAACCAGAACACTCTTCGAGATCTATTCATATAGATTCAGGGGCTTCAGAAAAACCTAGTGAGATTGCTGAGTCAGAATCTGCAACAAAATCTGCTACAGAAACTGCTGCTGCCTCAAGATCTTCTCCAGCCACTGGGTTAGCACTGGATACAAAAGAGTCCCCCATGTCATTTCCTGCCAAAACTGCACTTCCATGCCAGGCCTTGGCAGAGAGTCCGCTGGCACTAAGCCATCTGCAGCTACTGAATCCATCAAGTCAGATTCTGCTACAGAATATGCTACGGGGAAGGCCACAAAATCTGCTACAACTGCTGATTCAGATCTTGATGGGAAATCAATGTGAATGCAGAATCCAATACTGCCAAAACTGGTATTACCATGCCATCTACCACTGCTGAATTGGGCTCTCATCTGAAATCAACCATCACTGAATCAGATTCTGCGACAAAAACTGCCACCGAGAATACTGCTGCCATGAAATCTGCTACAGCCACCGGGTCACCTCTTGGTGTGAAATTGAATGCAAATGCTGAATCCTCTCCCGCCAAAACTGACATGACCAAGACACCTGCAGCCACTGAATCGGGGACTCTTCCAAGATCCACAGTATCCATGTCAGATTCCGTGACAAAATCTTCCACTGAGAAAACTGTTTCTACACAATCTCATACAACCTTTGAGCCGGCTCTTGATTGGAAATTGAATGAGGCCACAACCTCTGCCGACAAAAGCCAGACTACCAAGACAGGACTTGGTGAGCAATCTGCGACTACTGAATCAGGTACTCATCCTAAATCACATGTAATTATGATTATGTAATAATATCCATGTCACCTGCGGCCACTTAATCGGGGACTCTTCCAAGATCCACAGTATCCATGTCAGATTCTGTGACAAAATCTTCCACTGAGAAGACTGCTTCTAAGCAATCTCGTAAAACCTTTGAGCCGACTCTTGATTGGAAATCGAATGAGGCCACAATCTCTGCCGTCAAAAGCCAGACTACCAAGACAGGACTTGGTGAGCAATCTACGACTAGTGAATCAGGTACTCATCCTAAATCACATGTAACTATGTCAGATTATGTAATACTATGTCAATATCTGCCACCCCATCATCTGTTACAAAATCTGATATGATAACTGATCAGCAATTCCTGCAGAATCAAATGAAACTGAGAAACGGACTCCTGCCACTAGTGACACCACAAAGGCAAGCTTTCCTATGGACTCTACTAATAAGACTCCGGATTCAGGGAATTTCTTACAATCTACAGCTGCAAAGTCAGATTCCACAACAATTTCTGCCACCGAGTCAGCTTCCACAAAACAATCTGCAACAAATTCTGCCACCAAAAAATCTGGTACAACCACTCCATCAGTTCTTGAAGTGAGATCGAATGCCAATGCCAAATCCTCTCCTGTCAAAACTGATACTACCAAGCCATCTGTAAGTAATGAATCAAGTATTTTTCCAAAATCAACAATAGCCGACTCAGATTCAGTGAAAATTCTTCTACTGAGAAGACCGCTACCAGAAAATCTCCTAGAACCAATGGGTCGGATCTTGATGTGAAATTGAATGAGGCTACCACCTCTCCAGTCAAAACCCAGACTACCAAAGCAGGACTCAGTGAGCAAACTGTGACTACTGAATCAGGTACTCTTCCCAAATCACTTGTAACTATGTCAAACTCTATGACAATATCTGCCACCCCATCAACTGCTGCTACAAAATCTAATATGATAACTGGTCAGCAATTTCTGCAGAATCAAATGAAACTAAGGAACCCACTCCTAGCACTAGCGATACCATAAAGGCAATCCATACAATGGACTTTACTACTAGGACTCAGGATTCTGGGACACTCTCACAATCTACCATTGCGAAGTCAGATTCCACAACTACTTCTGCCACTGAGTCAGCTTCGGCGAAAAAATCTGAAACAAAATTTTCTACTGAGAAGACCACTGCCACAGAATCTGCCACAACCACTGCGTCAGTCCTTGAAGGGAGACCGAATGCCGATGCCAAATCCTCTTTTATCAAAACTGAAACTGCCAAGGCATCTGCGGCTACTGAATCAAGTACTCTTCCAACACCAACTGTTGCCGACTCAGATTCTGTGACAAATTCTGCTACTAAGAATGCTTCCACAAAATCTCCTTCAACCAATGCGTCGGTTCTTGATGTGAAATCGAATAAGGCCACCTCCTCTCCTGTCAAAAGCCAGAATATCAAGCTAGAACTCGGTAAGCCATTTGTGACTACTGCATCAGGTACTCTTCCTAAATCACAATATGCGTCAGATTTTGTAACAATATCTGCCAGCCCATCATCTGATATGACAAAGTCTGACATGATAACTGTTCAGCGTTTCCCGCAGAAACAAATGAAACTAGGAACCCACTCCTGCCACTAGCGATGCCACAAAAGCAAGCCTTTCTATGGACTCTACCACCAAGACTCAGGATTCAAGGAGTGTCTCGCAATCTACTGCTGCAAAGTCAGATTCCACAACAATTTCTGCCACTGAGTCAGGTTCTGCAAAACAATCTACAACAAATTCTGTTACTAAGAAGACTGATGCTACAAAATCCGCTACAACTGAGTTGTCAGCTCTTGATGCCAAATCGAATGTGAATGCCAAGTCTGATTCAACAGATTCTGTGACAAATTCCACTACTAAGTCACCTGCTTCCAAGCAATCAGGTGTTGTAACCACTGAGTCAGATTCTAGTACAAACAAGAATGCAGAAAATGCAACTGCTGGATCATCTCCTGAAACAAAACCTGCTAGTTCCATCGATGATATATCAGCTACTAGTAGAGAGAATCAAACATCTGCCGATGATTCATCCAAGTCAAATCCTCCTAAAAATTCCACTAAAAAGATGCCTGATCTTTGGCAGATTCTGTGACCATACTTCCCACAGCCTAAATCAACTAGTGTGGTCTTTTTCTCTCTCTTCTATGTGGAGACCATTCATGAATTTAGTCTTTCACTGTGTGTGATTTCCAAGAGAGATTTGTGTCTGAATTGGTCTTTTTCAGTTTTTTTAACATGTGGTGGTTGCCTTGCAGCATCTGACTATGCTTTGATGTTTTAACAACCATAATAAATGTATCACTCCCAGAAACAATCTTTGATGAAGACTTCAGTTATCAGGAATTGTCATCAGGCAGTACAACATGGTATAAGTCACCAGCATAATCAACTTTTTGTTTTATCACAGCTTAGTGACAGTATCTGAATCATGTTAATTTATTTACATGATGCATCAAACAGAGTTGTGCACAGATTGCCAACTTGATCAATCTCTCAATCAACAATGTTGTCAAGATCAATTCAGATGATTTAATATGTGAAGAAGTAAAAAAACAATCAAATATTTAGAAAAGGCTAGTTACATGAAATAAATTGGGGAAAATGCAGAAAATGAGAGAATGGGAGAAAGAAAAAAATACATGCATCTGAGAGGCGTATGTGAGTTCTCTCACATTGAGGGATCAACGAAGCAAATCGATTATAGAATAATGGCAGAGTAAGAATGTAGACTCTTCATTTATAATGGCAAAGAAGCAATCGATTCAAATATTGGATACATCATTAAGAAAATCATATGGATAATAAATTACACAAATGTGATCAACAGTTGCCTGGTTCAAACAGGAACCTTCACACGGACCAACACGTTCAGATAATGAATGCAACCTGGGCCTGCCTCCTCACACAGATGCCTCAGGCGAAGCCTGTAGCTTCAACAGGCTCTTCAGAGCATGAAATATTGAAATGCCATCCTTGCCTATGACCATGCAAAGAAACTCATTTCGGTCAACCTTTTTCTTGGTGAAAACAATCATATATGCCGAGTAGCCCCTAAAAACAGAATGGATCTTCAGTACCATGAGGTCTTATCCATAGAAATTATTATCAGATAAAATGTGTGTAATATATCAGGATCTTCTCTTGCAATCTCAATGTAAGATAGCTTGACAAATTTCCAACAAAGGGTGCCTACCAAGTTCGATGATGCCCATTCCTATGTTCAATGGGATCTTTTCTGATTCTAGAGATTTATGATGTACAGGGTCATGGGAGTAGATGGTGCAAGAGGAAACAGATATGCTTAGAAGAAACTAATGAAATAGTGTTATATTTGATAACGGAGGCCAAAAGGTTTCTTATATAGATACAAGATGTACAAAACCCTAGAAATAGAAAATTAAAAAAAAAACATGAGAAAAGGACCAAATAATGGGGGAGGCCTGCGGCCTTTTGGGGGCGTTGCCTCCTAACCCCCGGGCCTTCGGAAATAGGCCTGCTGAGCCTATTCCACTATAATAACTTTAATATGCTTAACAAACATGTAGATACAGGAGGGAAAAGAGAGTTGGAGCTCTTTAAATGTTCTTTATAGTATTCTTGCTATCCATTTCAAGGAGAGGTAAAAAAATGTAAGGATGTATATGGAATTGGTTGTCTGGACGGGATATGAAGCTTCTAATGGCTAGCTGCAACAAAGAGACTAATAGACTGATCTAACAAGTGCTGGCAAAAAGTACCCATCCCCATGAAACCCTTTTAGCATGTGCCATTACAGACCTCCAGATTTTTATCTTTTGAAGTCACGGTAACAATAAGTCACTTTAAAATCATTGTATAGATATTCTTAGATCGTGATCTCAAACACGAGACAGATTCAACCAGACAAAACAGTCACTCAAAGATTGAACTTATACATACAATAAACAAAAATTAAGAGTAATGTATAAGTCAAGCAATGTACCTCTGAATCTGGCTCTTGCAATCATCAGCAATAGAATATTCAAATTGCCTTTGATATCAACATAGCCATTCCTTCACAGCCTTCCCCTTCGCGATGAATCTACCCACATTATTCCTATCGATTCTCAATGGACTACTCAATTTGAACATCATCTCTGAAACCAAACCCTTGACAGGCGATTGACCTCTAACACTGCTATGCTTCCCTGACCCACAGACAACAGTCACCTCTAGTGGAACGCAACTCCCTTCAGTACTGCATAACCTATCTCTCAACATATCCAACCATTGCAAGAGAATCACATACACTGATCCCAAATGAAGCCCATGCAAATCCAACTTCACCTCAGAAGGGGACCATCTCAGGATTTCATCCAAAACAGAGGACTGCACAAGCTCTTGCACCAACTCAACCTCACCCAGCAAGGCCGCCTTCTCAAGCTCCTTGATCAATTCTCTGATGGATTGCAGGGCCGTTCCTGGATCTTGGAGCATGGAACCGATAGTCGGGCATGATTTCAAGACTGAATTGTACGTCCTGATGGAGAATTTGATCCCTGAATCCCTCATTTTCCGAAGCAACGAGACCATCTCGGGGAGCTCTCCATGGTCACCATAGCAAGAGAGGACGACATTTGCACCGACAGTGTCTAATGCATGTCCCGAGCCCTCCATGATCCCGACGACCCTCCGCATATCCCCGAAAGATCCCGACCGTCCATAGGCCATCACTACCGAGCGGAACGCGAATCCCGAGATCTTGAACCCGGCAGAGAACATCTCCTCCCTCAACAACTCCGCTTCCTGAGGCAGTCCCAGCTCGCACAATCCACAGATCATCGCCTCATAAGAGGCGGCGTCAACAGCGCCTCCGGAGATCTCCTTCAGACGACTGAAGACTTCGATGGCGCGGTGGCTCAGCCCGTGCTCGGAGTAGGCGCGGATGAGGTGGCGGTGGAACAGGGCGATCTCTTTTGGAGCCAAATCAAGAATCGAATTCGAAATCAAGGCATCCGCCTCGGTGGACCGCCCACCCGCCTCGAGATTCGCGACGACGTCCGCAGCGAGCTTCGGATTCCATCTGAACCACGCCGTCTCGCTTATCCTCCTGTACATCTACCGGAGAAAGAAAAACAAAAAAAATAATCCGATCGTTCTCACGAGCTTCTCAAGTTAGGGTTTTGGTGAGGGACATACGGGGAGGGCGAAGGAGGAGAGGCGACGGGAGAGGAGAAGAGACAGTGCTTCGAGGGAGGCGGTCCTTGAAGAAGAGGCGACGAACTTCCTTATGACGCGGTCGGCGGCGGAGGGGTCTCCGCCAGAGGCGGAGGAGAGGGAGGTGAGCAGGCGGTGGTGGCCGTGCCTTCCGAGGTGGCATCGGGGACTCGATGGGAACGGAAGCGCACAACGGATCATGGTTCGGGGGGTGTTTTGTACAAAGGGTACTACTCAACCATCACCAATCCCAAACACAAGCCTATATTAGCCCCCTCCACTAATTACTCAGGTATACATATTCATCACATTTATAATAAACTAGTTGTTATGTATTTACAAAAGCACATAGACAAAGTCTAATATATATTTTGATTAATATTTATATCAAATAATTTAGTTACAGTAACATTTTTACAATAATAATTTCAAATGTAAGAAATTTGATGTCTATAATTTACCCATTAAAATAATAGTGTCAAACATGGAAAAAAAAAACAATCATATATTCATAGGCGTTTTTCCAAAATAAAAAATATAAAAAAAATTAAGAAACTAGCTACCAAGAAAGCAAACCACCCTTAATTGTTAAATACATTAATCCCCAAAAATGATCTAAGCAAATAAAGTCAATATTTATACATAATTAATCAATTCAAATGAACCAAATAATCCAAAACTTTTAATGAGAGATATTCAAACTAAAATATAACGGATTGTCTCATGTAAAAACGGAATCAATTTAGAGGATTACATTTTAAGATAACAAGAGAATTGAAAAGAAAAAATTGAGCAATAGAAAAATAAAAAAATATGATAAAGAAATTTAAATAAATTACATGAAGAAAAATTTTCCAAAAAAATATTGTAAACATATATTTTTTACACTCTCATTCAATTGAAAAATAATATTGATATAAAATAATTTTATTTGAGAGTGGTTTTACTTGTTTTAAATATACATTTTGAAACAATATAAATTTTATATTTTTAAACACATATAAATTTATTTTTTAACAAACACAAGAAAAAAGATAATACCAAATGGTTGAGGACACACCATAAAAATAGAAATAAATATGGTAATGAGAATCTGACTAACACATGTAAAAAAAAAGTATTTGAAACATATATTTTTATTATTAATATTAATATTAATTTTATAATTATAATTTATTTTTATAGCTTTCACATATATATTAATTTTTTAAGATTATTTACTTTGTAGTGTTAGTTTTGTTATTTAATTTTTTTCTACTTATGTTTTTACACTTATGGAACACTTGGTTAGATTATATTTATTTATTTATTTATTCTCTTACGAATAAATTTTATTTATTTATGGATTTACTGGTCTGACATAAATAATAGTTACATTGAAAATTTAATTTTTTTTAAAATTTTGTTGTAAGTATTAACGTATCATTTTTAAACCAAATTTTCTATTGAATTACATATAAAGGAAAATAAAAATAAAGAGCACAATCTGTTTGAAATAAACCTTACTTAGATAGAATCAAAACAGTGAACCACGGAAATAGAAAAAGATGGAAAATGAGTGAAATCAATTCTCACAATTTTTGGATTTGTTGTTTGTTGGATTGAACCACTGCCTCGCCTTAGAATTTGTGATAGAAGGAAAAATTGTTATGAGTAAGTAGACAATCGTGCCTTATTAAAAATCCTACATGAAAATAATTTAATAGGAAAAAATCATATATCATATAAATGAATCATATAATCATATAAATCAGATGATAATTCATGTATTGTGCAAGAATTGTTAAATCATATAAATCATATATCACAATTAAAGATAATAAACAAGAAAAATAGAGAGATTGTGAAAAAATGTATTGGTAGGAGGACAATGAAAAGATAAAACAATCAATACTATGTAATTAACAAAAGGGAAAGAATCAATTTAATGCATTGCAATTAATATATTTATAATTTTTGTGATGACTAAGAAAAAAATGAATGGCAGAAGATGAAAAACAAACGTTTAATAAGAAGGTGGGGAGGTGAATCAATTGAATGCATTGCAATTAAATACATTCTTAATTTTTGTGATGATGGTAGAAGAGGAAAAAATGCAAACATTTAATAAGAAATTGAGAGGTTATCCAAGGGCATTACATGTGTAAATTTGATCAAATGAATGGGATTGAAGATTAGTGAATAGATTGTTATTGTTAAAATATTAATAATTTTGAAAGTTCAAATTTTTGACCATTTGAAGACGTGATTTGGATTATATTAAAAAGAAATTCAAACTAATATGCAAATTAAAAATAAAATTTAAACAGATTTCATTATATCTTTTATATATATCCTAAAATCTTATGAATAAAATCATATTATAAATTTATAATCCTAATTTAAAATTACCGGATTAACATTAAAAAATTGTGAAGACGGAAATAAAATGCATTTTTCCTAATATAAAACTTACTATAAATATTAACATTAAAAAATATATAAATTTCCTAATTTAAGGGAAAAAAGATGAAATAAATATTAGCATTTACAATATTAATTACAACTATTTATATGTTATTTTTAATTTTTGAATGCAAATTTTAATAAAATTTTTTTAGTGTTGTGGTCATTCTTTTATTGTTCAAGTCATATTTTAATTATAAGTTAATAAATATATTAATCTAATTTCAGTTGGTTACAATGAATTATATTTTGAATATCCTTTCATTTTATAAGCATGAGGATAATATTATAATATCTAAATTTAATTATAAGTTAATAAATATACTAATATAATTTAAATTGGTTACTGCGAATTATATTTTGAATAATATAGAAAGTATTAAAAATTGTAAAATCGTAAAATGGTATATTTTTTGTTTAAGAGACTTTTATACAGTAATAATATAGATAAGTATCTCTTTATCGTGATAATATTATGATATTCAATTTTAATTATAAGTTAATAAATATGTTATGCGATGAATTGTATGTATTAGAATAAACTATGAATGTGATTAAAATGATGCAAATAAATTTTCATGAGATTGAATAGAAATGTAAGGACAAAATGGTAAAATGATTGTGATTAAAGTGGTGTGAATGGATTATAGTGGGATTGAATAAATTGACAAGGGTAAAATAGTCAAATGGCAGGTTTTTAATTTAAGAGACTTTTATATAGTAATATAGATAACATAAAGAAGAGATATATAAGTTTTAAAAAATAATGTCTAGGATTGTGATCTACCCCCAACCTTCAATCCCACTAATAAAAAATTTGGGGAGGTGGAAGAGAGAGAGAGAAGAAGAAAAGAGAAAAATAGAGAGAGGATGGTGGAAAAAGGCGGAGAAGGAAGCAAAGCGGAGGTGGGTGGTCGGCGGAGGAGGCAAAAGGACGAGGGAGAGAAAAGATTGGGAGAAGGAGAGGTTGCAGAGGGAGGTCAGCTTCTTCCGCCCGCCCTCTCCACCCTCCTCCTTGACTCCCTTTTTCTCTCTTTTTCTCTCTCTCCCGCCCCCTCCCGACATCCTCTGTCCGCAGCCATCCACCACCCTCCTCGGCTCCTACGACCCCCCCCCCCCCCCCTACTAACCAAAAATTACGCATACTTCCTATACATGTTTACTCCTCTCTCATATAACAACATGCAATCCCACGTGTGGTCACCATATATATCATCATTAATGAAATAGATTGTCCATAAAAGTTGCAAATTTTTATCTCTGCGTCTGTTGAGACCAAATTGTACAGGATTTGATAACTTCACAAGAAAATTGAAGATTGCAAATCAGCAAAGATTTAAAATCTGTATAATGAATTATTGGAAATACAAAAAACACTATCTTTTGAGATGGTGATTAACATTGCGAGTATCTGAACTTGTAATAACCTAAACTCAAATTCAAGAATAAGTGATGATACCCAGGCCTAAGTTATAGGCCCACTCACAGATCTCATGAGGTGTCATCACCTTATTGATTGGGGTATTGACTTTTCAAAAAGAATAACAAAGCGAAAAACAAAAAATATTCTCAATTAAAAAACGCATCGTTTTTTAACGCGTGAATCAAATAAACCCAGATTCTCGTGGATTAAATGTCCATCATTTGTCTCGGTGAGCCAAAACAAACTTTCAAATTAAATCATGCCATCAAATGAAATCTAGGTCAAAATAAACCCTCAATCCTTTAGATGAAACCCCTTTCCAGACGATCAGGGCAGACGATTTTTTTTCTTTTGCATTTTGAAAATCTCTTCGTCAAAGACCACTCGTTTCAATCCGATGATTCTTTGCAAAAATTTCAACAATGATGACAAGAAGTAAACGTTTTCTGATTTTGTTTCTTCCTGTTTTTTTTTTCCTTTTTGATGATTTAATTTTTTTTTACGATTCTGAAGAATGAGACATTCTTGGTTTCTTCACTCCATAAATGTATCAAACATTAAAGAGCTGATTTACTTTTAAATTACTGCAAGGTGTGTCACTTAAATGTTACATTTTGTTACATTTATGTGAATATAACAGCAAACAAAATATTTGTGGAAGCATTCATGAAATTTAATCCTTAATATAACATTTAGTTTTTTTGAAAATGTTAAATTTAAGTGATTATATCTGTAATAGAATATAACAGTATTTCATACATGAAACAAACATATATGTGCTTCATATGTTATATTTAATCACATTCTGATACAATTATGTGAATGTAACAGAAAACATTATATGTATGAACAAGTTACATTGATGTAAAGAATGTAACAGTGTTGCATAAATGTAGTAGAAATTGACATTCATGTTTAAATTTTTTTCAGAAACCAGAAAAGTCATAAAAATATATAGCTTATATATATGTGAATGTAACAGTCTTGTGATTATGTCACATTGTTGTATCAATGTAACATGTTAATGGGACAGTCATATGAATGTCACAAATGTAACAAAACATTATATCTAACATATTGTAACAGTTTTGCATAGCATTATATCTATCAAACTGTAACAATTTTACACAAATGTAACATAAATATTTGTGACGTTATGTAACAAAATATTATATCGGTACAGAATGTAACGGTGTTGTACATATGCAGCAGAAAATATGTGTTTTGTAGACAGTTTACATTCATGTTTTAAAAAAATTTTGCAGGAACAAAAAAAATTACAAAAAAACAAAAAGAGGAAAGGAAAAAAAATTTCAGGTCTTCCTTGTATAGGTTTTATCAGACATTTTCAAAGCATTGACATTTTCAAAGTACATGAAATAATAGACTTGATTTCATTCCACAATTATAGGGATTCATCAAAACCGCTCCACACAATTTTATGTAGTTATCAACTAAAGGACATAATGGGTAATAACTTATTGCCACCTCATGGGCCTGTGATGGGGCCTATAAGTTGGAGCCTAAATAACATTATTGTTCAAGAATATATGTGGCCCAAATGAATGATGGTTCATTTCTCTGTTGGGAGTCCGTTTTGCACCCATGCAGAATAGCCACCAGCAACATCTGTGATGGCAGTAAAACCCTGTTTTTTGAGAAAAGAGAAATTAGTCCACTGTCATTTTTGCCACTCAAGAACTGGCAAGTGTTCTGGAAGCGCGCTTTCAGATAATATGATAAGAAAGCAAAGTGTGAGACCATTAAAAAAAAAAAAAAAAAACTAAACAGGGGACAGGTTAATGCTTATGATTAGGTGGAAGTGAGACAATGGATCCTACCAACTGAAAAGTGTTCTCACTAAGAAATGGCCAATGCGCAAATGAAGCAGTTAGATGCCAAAAAATGTAATAATACATTGATTTTGAAAGACAGAGTGCTGTGAAATATTTAGGGAAAGAGCAATTTTAAGAACCAGTAGATTCATCTCTTAACAACTATTTTTTAAGGTCTTAGTTGTATTCGCATTTTAAATCATCCCCTTGCTCTTGATACACGATAAAAAAATTCCTATAAATACATGTATTAAAAAAAAAGACAACTATTTTTTAGAACAAGAATTTTACTACCAGATACCCTAACTCATCTTTAAATTATATGATCTTCTCCACTTTGTATGGAAGAGTTTCTATTCGGACAGGCAATGTTATAATGTTGTCTCATGTTCCAATTTAACCATGTTTAACATGTCATTTTCCATGCATGCCATATGAACCAAGAAATGGCCACATTGGCCACATATTTTGTCCTAATTGTACTTCAAAACCTTCCAAATGCAATATCATATTTTATTATAGTTGGAGCCTTGGAAGATTTTCTTGGTTTTTCTGCAATAGAGTTACCTTAGGAAATCACATTATGATATATGTTGATGTAAAGAGTCCTTACTAAGGTTAGGCATTCTGGATATTGCAAATAAGGACCATGAAAAAAAATGAAAGTATATTCTTATTTGAAGTGGAAGATTTAATTTGTAGAACACATAAAAGTGAATTTTATACAATACAACAATACAAGGTGTCTCTGAAAATGAAACTCAGATGCATGTTTCCAATTAGAAGCCTCCCATGAAATCCCATGTTCACCAAATTCTTTATTTATTTTTTCTATTATCTATATGAGGATTTTTTTCATTGTTGAGATTTAGTTTCGGCATCTCAAATTTAAACAAACAGACAAGCCAATTACTGTTGGCAAGCAGCACCATTTGATCAATGGACTTCGTTCTTTATAAATTTATTATATAACTTCAACATTTCACCAGTTGCATCTCAACTCAACATGCCAAAGGAATAATAACTTGTTTCATGTCAATAATATTTCATAATTTGGACAATTTAATTAGCTAGCTGAAACCAGTAGCCTGCAGAATTGGTGTTTTAAAATGTTAAAAAGCGAATTATGTACAACTTACAGCAGATGAAAGATCAGTCGCTGCCATGAGTGACGTTTTCCCAAGTTGGCATCCCTGTCAAGAAACAATCTTCATATCATGGGAAGCACACAGAACCAATAGAGACATGATTAGAGTATCAAAGGGAAAGGTGGGGGGCAAAAATTTATGCCTCATGGACGCACAATAATTATCTCCTCATCCTTTGTGAAAGTTGACATTACTTCTTCCATAAACTTCAGATTCTTTGCCATCCCTATAGCACAAACAGAAAGGAACCAACCATCTAGGAAGTCAATGTGATAATTCACCAACATATGAGTCTCTCAATAATATTGCAGGATTCAAATGTGAATGTCACTAGTCCTTGAAATAGAGATGATGGATAGAGCACAAATCTTATGGTTTCATAACACACACTGTTGATAAGCATATGCCATATCAAGTTCTTTGGTTTTTTGGCAATGCCGTTCATGTTATCCTCGTGAACTTGTTTTGGGGAAACTTTGATTGGAAGAAGATTGGATCGTATTCTAAAACAAAAGCCTTTCATTTCTATAATCCATTAACTTAATCGACGATAATTTCTCACCCCAGATGCAGCATAATAGACATATCCAATAAGACATCATATTTGAGTTGCCTTCTAACAACCTGGGACAGATCTAAAAACCCCGTGCAACAAAGGATTTTTGGTCAGGGTCTTATATTCTTATCCAATGCAGTTTCCTGCCCTGCTAGCCCCACTAACAATTTCATAAATTTGATGTCCCAAGTGTAAAATCTAGTCAAGAACATGGGACAAACCCGTAAGTGCGTAACACTAATATCAAACAATAGCCATTTTAAACCAATGGTTATGTAAGGGAACACGTGTTCTGAAAACAACCCCACAAAACCACATACCCAACACGCATTTTAATTTTCAATGAATCACTGAGTTTAACCAATAACATGTTCAACAGAAGATGTTAAGAACAGTTCATCTATTCAATGAGGCAATCAAACAAGCATATGATATACATTACCCATTCCCGCTTTAAACATGTAAGGGATGTTCGTCGCACCTACAGGATGACCAGCACCGAATTCCTCCGGCGTCCTACGAAACAAAATTCACTTTTTTAGTTAAATAAGCCAACTCTTATAGACACCCATTCAACACCTTAAAAAACAGAAATAGCCTAACATTTCATCTCCCATAAACAGAAATGGCACCTGACATCGAGATATCGGTGCCCCGCCTGGAGGAGCTCGTGAGCCACGCTCACCGGCACCGATTTTAGGGTTCCTACACCACCCCCTTCAGCCGCTGATGCCATCGGCCTGTACGGATGGTTTTCCATTAGAGATCGTCTATAAAGAATGATCTTGGTTTCGGTGAAACCAAATTCGAATCAGGACCTGAAAAGTGTTTTCTGAGCAACAGCTCTGCTGAGAAGCGGAGAACGCAGGGCCATTGGAATCAGTGTTTGCGTTGGTGACGACAATCTGTAGAGCATGAGAAAGACAACGTCAGATGAAGAGAGAGGGGGATGGTTGGGGGAGATTGAATGTCTGTACCTGTTGAAGGAAGGGAGGAGGAGAGGGAGCGAGAATCGGGTGATTGAAGAAGCCATTTACGCTGCGGAGGGAGATGTTGTTCCTTGTTCAGATGTTATCGTTGTTAAGATTCGAAATGGCCACTCTGATTGTCACCGGTGTGAACCACTATAAATCGATTTTTTTTATTTAGGTCTATAGATTTTTTGTTTGGTTTGTTTATGGGGTTAAACAATTAATAAACCAATTTATTTTTATTTGAGTTTGGTTTTACTTTAAAAAAATGAATTAATCAAACTGAATCTAATTAAATGTAAACACATTATTATTCATAATTAATATTCATTTAGATAATTCTTTTTATACTAAAATTTATATTTTTTTATATTAGAGGGATCCCTCGTGACTGATCTTACGGTTAAACTGGGAATGATACCGCCTATTTGTCCCGATTCCACAAAAATTCTTTCGAATATAGATTTTTTTTATATTAAAATATATATTGTTGTTATACTATTAATATTCATACAAAAAAAAAGAATACACTAATTTATACAATAAATCCTAGCATTTTGATATTTATTTAAAGTTGTAATCAATCTCTAAAAAAAATTCTAATCAACCCAAATTGAGAGAAAGAAAAAATATGATTGGGTATATATATGTTAACTTTTAGCAGTTCCGTTCAGCACCACGGATTGCGAGATCACGGCTGCTAGGCGGTCGGCTTCCTTTTTCTTCATGGCTTTTCCGATCTTATTGCCTTGTGCGCAGTCCCACATCTCCAAAAGATATATGTTTTCATTTTTATGTTAATGAGTCCATACATTCATTGAATTGTTTTTTATGAAAATACACATTTTTGATTGCATAAAAAATAGGATTGTACACACGGACTCTGCAACCCAAATATCCTCCAAAAGATATATGCTTTCATTTTTTCTGTTAATGGGTCCACACATTCACGGATATATATATATATAGGGAGCCGATTCAGTGCGGGAATGCGGTCGTGCGGGAAGCGATCACGGGCCGTCGATCACGGGTCCATCGCATCGGACGGTCAGGTGCGATTCATCTCGACCGTTGGATGCGATGGACCCGCGATCGAACGATCGACGTCGTTTCCCGCATTCCCGCACTAAATCGCTCGCGCATATATATATATATATATATATATATATATATATATATATATATATATATATATATATATATGAAAATTATATTGAAATATACACATTTTGATTACATAAGAAAATATAGGATTGTACACATGCATTCTGCAACCCGAATTAAAATATTGGGACCATGTAAAGTAGGCATGGCAACGAGCCAGCCCGACCCGTTGAAACATGACCCAAGTCTGACCCACGGGCCTGCCCCAGCCCGGGCCGACAGACAACAAAAAAAATAGGCTCAGGCTCTACTCACAGGTCCAAGCTTCAGCCCCACAGGAGGGCCTGCAAGTTCAAATTTTAAATATGTTATTTTTTTATTTTAAATTGTTCATTTGTATATAAATGTTAAAATAACACAAAATTTAAAATATAATGTTGAAAAAAACATTTACATCCATTAATATTCAAAAATAAAATATAAAATGAATTAATTAATTAAAAAATGGAATTATTACATGTAGTCAACTAGATTGGTATCTACATAAATGTCAATAATTTACATAATTTAACTACAATTCAAATAAAATTTATATAAAATTACATAATTATCATTCATTATATTGTCCCCACGGGCTACAGGCCAGGCCGTGGGTGAGCCAGCCCGAAAGGGTCCATTTCGGGCTGGCCCGTGGGACCTCGGGCCAAATGGGGACCTAATGTAAAGGTCTTAGTACGAAGAAGAGTGAGTCGACATGAAAACTTTGCTGAAGGTCATTCAAATAAACAGTCCCAAGTCTTCAACCACAAGATGTAATATCTGTAAATTCTACACCATACATCTTTTCCTTTTCTTTTGCCTTCTCTCTTTAATTCTTGAGCACTCTGTTCTCTTAAAAGAAAAAAAAAATTCAAAACTTGTCAAGCAAATCCATGTACTCGTCAGTCGTCACATGATGAAGCAATTCTACGACAACATATTCTTTTATTTCTTTTACTTTTCCTTTGGCATTGCCTTCTTTTTCTATTTTATTCTTTTCTTGCTATTCTCTTCTTGTTTGTCTAATTGTCTATTATATATTGATGTGGTTTAGTAGCTATGCTTCTTCATATCTGTTAGTGAGAGAGAGAGAGAGAGATGGAGATTGCGAGGGTGTATGGACACCTGACGCTTCCGGATGTAAGGAGGGTGTTGGCTTGTCTGCACGAGAAGGAAGTAAGGTTTGAGGCCGTCGATGGCTCCATGAGTTACCAAGACCTCCCTCTCTTCTTCAAGCTTCAGGTAACAACTGCCATATTTATTAGCATTGCATTGATCCAGGAAACCAACCAATAATATTTGGTTTCACACTGCATGTGATAGCAATGATAACTTATAGCTTGTATAAATGAATTGACGTGGTTCACAAAATGGATTTGTTTGACGTTCATTCTCATTTACTAGAACACCTAAGAAAATTTTGTTTGGAATTTTCTGTTCCGTGTTCATTATTGAACATTTCAAGCCAAAATTCTCATATGCATTGGCCTCCAATCCGTTGCTTTTTTGGCTGGCTGTTGAGATTAAAAGAATTTTTTAGCACGATGTGTTGAATCTTTAGGCTTGTATTCAGGTGTTTAAGACCCATTTCAATTTTAAGCACACTATATTTTTACCAAAAAAACATTTTAAGCACGTTATATTGGGAGGGGTGGTATTTGAGCTGGCGGCTCACGAAATGCTCGACTAAACTAGGCAGATCTTTGATATATATGAAAGAGAGTTTGTTCATTAGTTGTTCCATTGAATGTCAATTGTTTTCGTTTATTTAATATACTAAACTAGGGCGCTATTACACTCAGATCCAATTCCAGACTCAATTCCAGTCCTATATGCGTCGATGAAAATCTATCGACGCATACGCTCACGTTAATAAGGCATATGCTTCGAAAAAAAAATTTAACATTTTCTATAAACGCATTCATACAATTCATAGGAGTATATGCTTCATTTTTTATAAAAGTATGTACCTCATTAAATAAAGTATACTATTTTAAAAAAAATTCGAAACACGTGTAGACTGGAATTGAGACTGGATGTAACATTATCCATCTAGAAAAGTTGCATTGTACATGTAATTTTATTAGTCCTTTTTAGTTGTCTGTATTTTTAGAGTGGATTCTGGGATAAAGAGTGAAAATAGGGGGGTGGTTTGGGTTGTTTTGAAGACAGACTGAAAGACCGGTGAAAGAGGGCAAGGTTCAATTTGGAAATTTAAAAGGATAATGTACATATAACTCTAGTTGCAGTCTCGTATACAGTCCCCACATGCTCTGATTTTTTAAATTATATATTTAATGTTATAAAACATGTATCTTCATAGAAATAGAAAATATTTTTCAAAAATATATATATACCCACTAAAAATAGGAAAAAAATCATAAAACCCCCCAACAATTTACCCGGTATCCACATAACCCCTTGTAATCTTGTAAAATCCAAACAACTCCCTGGAAACCCATATCAAAATCCAAACCAACCCGAGTTAAAAAACTCGACAGTATTGGAATCTTCTGAATATATTCTGTTATCTTAATCCAAGTAATTTAAAATATATACAAATAAATCCCTGTAAATTGAAAAAAATCCAAATAGCCCCCTATCAATGACGATTTTGCCCTCGTATAGTGAACCCATCTTCTTCACCATGTATTTCTTCCCCACCTGCACGTCCCCTTGCTGGCGGGGTGGATGAGTTGCACCTGTCCCACTTGGACAACCCGGGTTCGATCCCGGCCAACCCCTTTTGGGGAGTAGTTTATATTGGTCTATAGGCTTTGTGCCCAGATGTTGTACCTACCCTCTTGTGGGCCTTGCTACCAAAAAAAGAATGTATTTCTTCCCCACCTGACCGTTGCAAATTGAAACAGTCACAAACTTCGCCACAGACCATTGCCCATTGTCCCTCCCGCTGCTATGATTCCCTATTGCAGTTCACAAGTAGTGTTTAGAATTTCTTACTACATAACTACCAACCACTGCTGGAATATAAACATCAAAGATAAAATATTTTCCCTGTAACAGATGTTTACAATTCCCTGTTAAAGAACTGCCTATGAACGATGAAAATGAAACAATTTCTCTGTTACAGGACTATATACAATTCCTTGGTACAGAACTGCCTGTGATTGATGAAAATAAAACAATTTCCTGCTACAGAACTGTATGTGAATGCTAAAATATAAATAACAAAAAACAATAATAATTTCATTCAATGAAATATAAAGTAAAGTTTACAATTCATTGATGTAAGAAGATATGTTCACAAGCCAAAATGATTACACAATTCTATAATGAAAGCAAAATTGTTTACAAGTTCTACAGTGAATGTATTGCAAGTTCTGTAGTGATAGCACTTTACAAGCTCTGAAGTGACTCAAAAATAACTCTTGTTTGATGTGAAACAGTCCGATATTACAACAAACTTTGTTAGCATTTCATCAAATAGCTTGATCACCCCTATTATCTTGCAAACAACTTGACAACATTTCATCAAAGTTTGAACACCCCTAACATGTAAACAACCTGATGACATTTTATCCTTTGAACACCTTGTTAGCATGAAAACAATAATCAAGAACCATCAAAACAGAACTTATACATGTCATTGCCAAAACACCTTGGAAAAAAGACCACATTACCTGCAAAATCCTTGTCTCCAACTGTGTGATCCATCAATTCACTGAGTAACCAGTGGAGAGCGGCAGCTGCGACGAGATGACGGGTACCAATGGAGGGCGGCAAATACGACGAGAGGGAGCGGCAGCGATGAGAAGGGGGGTTGCGGCCATGTGGAGAGACGGAGGGGAATGAAAACTGGTTGGATTAGGTTTTTTTAGGATAGTGAGGAATTAATTGTGTAAGGCTATAAATGTGATTTCATACATAAGGTTAAATTCAATTAACTCACGACTTGACTAACAGAAGGTTGTATTTGTATTTAGGTTGGGTGTTATATGAATTTTGAAAAAAACACGAGGGGTTATATGGATTTTAGCAATTGTGTGGAGGGTTATATGCATTTAACCCTAACAAATGATATCACATACTTCATCCCAGTGTACCTCACTGGGGATGTGAGACCAGAAAAGTCACACCTCCCATCTTAAGTTTAAAGGCTCCTGTCAGTCTGTAATTCATGCTTTGTTTTCGTTTGAGTCTCAAAAACAACAAATTCGTTGGGCGCTCAAATGGGTTTGTCTCAAAAGCTCCACAGCTTTTTAACGGGTTGTTTTATGAGGACAGTCTATTGGATAACAATTGTTGGGTTTGCTGAAAACAGGGACGTTGTGAAGGCTATCAGGTTGTTGGTCGAGGGCCTTCATTACTTCATAGAAGGCGTAAAAGGTGGAGGAGGAGAGGCGAAAGAGAGCAGAGACGGTGGGGAAGGGGGCTGCATGGGTGAGGTTAAGCTTGATACAGATCGAATACCTTAGTATATGCATCCTATTCTAAATCATTCGGAAAAAGAATTTAATATTCAAATTCAGAAATTTTTGGATTCAAAATGAAAACAAATATTTTTAGGATAATTTATATGTTTAAATATGAACGCTATTTTAGGTGATCGGTGACATACAAAGATTGAGCATTCAGGACTTCTCATTTCATTCAAAGATCATACAAAGCGTATAGTATTTAAATTTTCAAGATTATATTAATCATGCAAGATAAAGGAATTGAACAATATATAATACAAACATATACAATTTTACAATATATGTCAGACTGAGATCTTTTTTGGATACGTCAGAATGGAAACGGATGCTTTTTGGACAATCGACGGGCTTAGGTGAGATGGATGGAGGGGTTAAGCAGACAGTGAGGTCGATGGGACAGCGGCTGGGCAATTGTGTAGGAAAAGAAGAGGGTGAAATGGAGAGTGGATGGAGTTGTAAATTAGGAGGGAAAACAGAGATTTTTCATGCTTGTAGAAACATAGATGTATCCAACCCTTTCATTAAATTGCAGGAGGTTCTTAAAAAAGATAAATCTAGGCGCATAGAATGCTCAAATGACTCGAGACTATGCAGGTCAATAGTTTGCTTGGATATGCTTCTTTAAACCCTTACATATGGGCTGACCAAAGTTCAACATGTATCTTCATTGGTTCAAGTTATTTACTTAACAAAAAAAAAAAGAATAGAAGTTCCACATGCAGAAGAAATGAATCATCTTTGAGGAAAGAATGAATTGGGCACCTTTTTGGAGCACTCAAATGATATCCTGATTGTTGCAGGCCACTGGTCACGTCCCTGCAGACCCAGCATTTGAAGATGGACAGACCAAGCTCTTCGGTAATCAACACTATAACCCTGTTGCAAGTAGTCTATTCTTAATTTCCATCCTCAATGACGATTATTTCAAGCATTGTAAAGTAAATAAACAAGGAAAAGGAACACCAGTAAAGATTGCTTTCTGACCTTCTTGTCAAATTTCAATTTATGGCCACCAGATTCAAGGGTTATATGCCGGTACGTGGCAGAGAAGTACGTGAAGCAAGGCAACCAGAGACTGCTCGGGAGGGATTTTCTGGAACGTGCTTCCATTGAGCGATGGCTAAAGCTCGAAGAGAACCGTTTCGAACCGCCTAGCTCAGCCCTGGTCTTTCACCTGGCCTTCGCACCACACTTCAAACTGAAGCCAGACAGGGTGCTGATCGAAAAGAGCGAAAGGGACCTCATGAAGGTGCTTGACATATACGATCAGAGACTGAGCGAGAACAGATTCTTGGCGGGGGAGGAGTTCACCCTCGCCGACCTTTTTCACTTGCCAAACTCAGATTACATCATCAACTCCACCGATAAGGGGTACCTGTTCTCCAAGAGGAAGAACGTGAGCCGGTGGTGGGAGGACATCTCCACCCGTCCTTCGTGGAAGAAGGTCATCATCGACTTCCAAAGAAATCCAAATCTTAGCAGTACATCTGCTGATGTTACTTCTGCAACAGAAGTAATTGATGTTTCTTCTACTGCACCTTCTGCAAGTGCCACCAGACCTTCCCTTCCTTCCACATCTTCCACTATCCAAGCATCCCCAACCACCTCCCCATATTCACCCACTTCGTCAACTCCAACTCACTCTGAAAGCTATGAACAATCTACTGCCCTGCGATCAGATTCTTCAATGAAATCTGGTATGATGTCACCAACTACCAGAGTATCCCATATCAGAGAAACAAATCCAGCACAATCCACAATAACTTCTGCCACCGAGTCAGCTTCTGCGAAACAATCTGAAACAAAATCTGCTACTGAGAAGACTGCTGCCACAAAATCTGCTACAACTACTGGGTCAGTTCTTGAAGTGAGATCGAATGCCAATGCCAAATCCTCCGCTATCAAAACCGATAATACCAAGCCATCTGAAACAAAATCTCCTCCGACCAATGCGTCGGATTTGATGTGAAATCGTATAAGGCCACCACCTCTCCAGTCAATAGCCTGACTACCGAGCCAGAACTCGGTCAGCAATCTCCGACAACTGAAACAGGTACTCATCCTAAATCACATGTATGTGTCAGATTTATTAACAATATCTGTCAACCCACCATCTGCTACGACAAAGTCTAACATGATAACTGTTCTGCAATTCCCGCAGAAACAAATCAAAGTAAGGAACCCACTCCTCCCTCTAGCGATACCACAGAGGCAAGCCTTTCTACAGACTCAACCACCAAGACTCAAGATACAAGGACTCTCGCACAATCTACTATTGCGAAGTCAGATCCCACTACTACTTTTGCCACCGACTCAACTTCTGCAAAACAATCTGAAACAAAATCTGCCACTGAGAAGACCACAGCCACAGAATTTTCCGCAACCACTGAGTCAGTCCTTAAATGGAGATCGAATGCCTATGCCAAATCCCCTCCTATCCAAACTGATAATGCCAAGATATCTGCGGCGGCTACTGAATCAACTACTCCTCCAACATCAACTGTTGCCGAGTCAGATTCTTAACAAGTTCTGCTACTGAGAAGACTGCTTCCACAGAATCTCCTCCGACCAATGCGTCAGATCTTGATGTGAAATCGTACAAGGCCACCACCTCTCCTCTCAATAGCCAGACTATCGAGCCAGAACTCGGTCAACAATCGGCGACTACTGAATCAGGTACTCATCCTAAATCACATGTATGTGTCAGATTTTGTAACAATATCTGCTAGCCCTTCATCCGCTACGACAAAGTCTGACATGATAATTGTTCTATAATTCCCGCAGAAACAAATCAAACTGAGGAACCCACTCCTCCCACTAGAGATACCATAGAGACAAGCCTTTCTACAGACTCTACCACCAAGACAAAGGATTCAGGGACTCTCGCAAAATCTCCACTTGTCCAAACTGAAAATGCCAAGACATCGGCTGCAGCTATTGAATCAACTACTACTCCAACATCAACAGTTGCCGAGCCAGATTCTATGACAAGTTATGCTACTGATAAGACTACTTCCACTGAATCTCCTCCGACCAATGCGTCGGATCTTGATGTGAAATTGTACAAGGCCACCACCTCTCCTCTCAATAGCCTGACTATCGAGCCAGAACTCGTCAACAATATACGACGACTGAATCAGGTACTCATCATAAATCACATGTATGTGTCAGATTTTGTAACAATATCAGCTAGCCCTTCATCCGCTACGACAAAGTCTGATAATAATTGCTCTGTAATTCCCACAGAAACAAATCAAACAGAGGAACCCACTCCTCCCACTAGCGATACCACAGAGGCAAGCCTTTCCACGGACTCTAATACCAAGACACAGGATTCAAGGACTCTCGCACAATCTACTATTGCAAAGTCAGATCCCATGACTACTTTTGCCGCCGAGTCACTTCTACGAAACAATCTGAAACAAAATCTGCCACAGAATCTGCCGCAACCACTGAGTCAGTCCTTGAAGGGAGATTGAATGCCATTGTCGAATCCCCACTTGTCCAAACTGAAAATTCCAAGACATCGGCTGCGGCTACTGAATCAACTACTCCTCCAACATCAACAGTTGCCGAGCCAGATTCTATGACAAGTTCTGCTACTGAAAAGACTACTTCCACTGAATCTCCTCCGACCAATGCATCGGATCTTGATGTGAAATCGTACAAGGCCACCACCTCTCCTCTCAATAGCCTGACTATCGAGCCAGAACTCGGTCAACAATCGCCGACTACTGAATCAGGTACTCATCCTAAATCACATGTATGTGTCAGACTACTGAATCAAGTTCTGACATGACAATTGTTCTGTAATTCCTGCAGAAACAAATCAAATTGAGGAACACACTCCTCCCACTAGCGATACCAAAGAGGCAAGCCTTTCTACGGACTCTAATACCATGACACAGGATTCAAGGACTCTCGCACAATTTACTATTGAAAGTCTCATCCCACAAAATCTGTCACAGAATCTGCCGCAACACTGAGTCAGTCCTTGAAGGGAGATCGAATGCCATTGTCGAATCCCCTTATGTCCAAACAGATAATGCCAAGACATCGGCTGCGGGTACTGAATCAACTACACCTCCAACATCAACTGTTGCCGAGTCAAATTCTATGACAAGTTCTGCCACTGAGAAGACTGCTTCCAAAGAATCTCCTCCGACCAATGCGTCGGATCTAGATGTGAAATCGACAAGCCCACCACCTCTCCTCTCAATAGCCTGACTATCGAGCCAAAACTCGGACAACAATCTGCGACAACTGAATCAGGTACTCATCCAAAATCACATGTATGTGTCAGATTTTGTAACAATATCTGATAGCCCATCATCTGCTACGACAAATTATGACATGATAATTGTTCTGCAATTCCAGCAGAAACAAATCAAATTGAGGAACCCACTCCTCCCACTAGCGATACCACAGAGGCAAGCCTTTCTACGGACTCTAATACCAAGACACAGGATTCAAGGACTCTCACACAATCTACTATTGCGAAGTCGGATCCCACGACTACTTCTGCCGCCGAGTCAGCTTCTACGAAACAATCTGAAACAAAATCTGCCACAAAATCTGCCGCAACCACTGACTCAGTCCTTGAAGGGAGATCGAATGCCATTGTCAAATCCCCACTTGTCCAAACTGAAAATGCCAAGACATCGGCTGCGGCTACTGAATCAACTACTCCTCCAACATCAACAGTTGCCGAGCCAGTATCTATGACAAGTTCTACTACTGAGAAGACTCCTTCCACTGAATCTCCTCCGATCAATGCGTCGGATCTTGATATGAAATCGTACAAGCCCACCACCTCTCCTCTAAATAGCCTGACTATCGAGCCAGAACTCGGTCAACAATACGCGACTACTGAATCAGGTACTCATCCTAAATCACATGTATGTGTCAGATTTTGTAACAATACCTACAAGCCCTTCATCCGCTACGAAAAGTCTGACATGATAATTGTTCTGTAATTCCCGCAGAAACAAATCAAACTGAGGAACACACTCCTCCCACTAGCGATACCAAAGAGGCAAGCCTTTCTACGGACTCTAATACCAAGACACAGGATTCAAGGACTCTCGCACAATCTACTATTGAGAAGACAGATCCCACTACTACTTCTGCCGCCGAGTCAGCTTCTGCGAAACAATCTGAAACAAAATCTGTCACAGAATCTGCCGCAACAACTAAGTCAGTCCTTGAACGGAGATCGAATGCCATTGTCGAATCCCCACTTGTCCAAACTGAAAATGCCAAGCCATCGGCTGCGGCTATTGAATCAACTACTCCTCCAACATCAACGTTTGTCGAGCCAGATTCTATGACAAGTTCTGCTATTGATAAGACTACTTGCACTGAATCTCCACCGACCAATGCGTCGAATCTTGATGTGAAATCGTACAAGGCCACCACCTCTCCTCTCAATAGCCTGACTATCGAGCCAGCACTCGGTCAAAAATCGGCGATCACTGAATCAGGTACTCATCCTAAATCACATGTATGTGTCAGATTTTGTAACAATATCTGCTAGCCCTTCATCTGCTACGACAAAGTCTGACATGATAATTGTTCTATAATTCGCGCAGAAACAAATCAAACTGAGGAACCCACTCCTCCCACTAGCGATACCATAGAGGCAAGCCTTTCTACAGACTTACCACCAAGACACAGGATTCAAAGAATCTCGCACAATCTACTATTGCGAAGTGGGATCCCACGACAACTTCTGCCGCCGAGTCAGCTTCAGCAAAACAATCTGAAACAAAATCTGCCACAGAATCTGTCGCAACCACTAAGTCAGTCCTTGAAGGGAGATCGAATGCCATTGTCGAATCCCCACTTGTCCAAACTGAAAATGCCAAGACATCGGCTGCGGCTACTGAATCAACTACTCCACCAACATCAACAGTTGCCGAGCCAGATTCTATGACAAGTCCTGCTACTAAGAAGACTACTTCCATTTTATCTCCTCTAACCAATGTGTCGGGTCTTGAGGTGAAATCGTACAAGGCCACCACCTCTCCTGTCAATAGCCTCACAATTGAGCCAGAACTCGGTCAACAATATGCGACTACAGAATCAGGTACTAATCCTAAATCACATATATGTGTAAGATTTTGTAACAATATCTTCTAGCCCATCATCTGCTACGACAAATTATGTCATGATAACTATTATGCAATTCCGGCAGAAATAAATCAAATTGAGGAACCCACTCCTCCCACTAGCGATACCACAGAGGCAAAGCTTTCAACAGACACTAATACCAAGACACAGGATTCAAGGACTGTTGCACAATCTACTATTGCGAAGTTGGATTCCACGACAACTTCTGTCGCCGAGTCAGCTTCAGCGAAACAATCTGAAACAAAATCTGCCACAGAATCTGCCGCAACCACTGAGCCAGTCCATGAAGGGAGATCGAATGCCATTGTCGAATCCCCACTTGTCCAAACTGAAAATGCCAAGACATCGGCTGCGGCTACTGAATCAACTACTCCTCCAACATTAATTGTTGCCGAGTCAAATTCTATGACAAGTTCTACTACTGAGAAGACTGCTTCCATTGAATCTCCTCAGAACAATGTGTCGGATCTTGATGTGAAATCGTACAAGGCCACCACCTCTCCTGTCAATAGCCTGACTATCGAACCAAAACTCGGTCAACAATCTGGGACTATTGAATCAGGTACTCATCCTAAATCACATGTATGTGTAAGATTTTGTAACAATATCTGCTAGCCCATCATCTGCTATGACAAATTAAGACATGATAACTGTTTTGCAATTCCCGTAGAAACAAATCAAACTGAGGAACCCACTCCTCCCACTAGAGATACCAAAGAGGCAAGCCTTTCTACGGACTCTAATACCAAGACACAGGATTCAAGGACTCTCGCACAATCTACAATTGTGAAGTCAGATCCCACTACTACTTCTATCGCCGAGTCAGCTTCAGCGAAACAATCTGAAACAAAATCTGCCACAGAATCTGCCGCAACCACTGAGTCAGTCCTTGAAGGGAGATCGAATGCCATTGTCGAATCCCCACTTGTCCAAACTGAAAATGCCAAGACATCAGCTGCGGCTACAAAATCAATTACTCCTCCAACATTAAAACTTGCCAAGCCAGATACTATGACAAGTACTACTACTGAGAATACTACTTCCATTGAATCTCCTCCGACCAATGTGTCGGATCATGATGTGAAATCGTACAAGGCCACCACCTCTCCTCTCAATAGCCTGACTATCGGGCCAGAACTCGGTCAACAATATGCAACTACTGAATCAGGTACTCATCCTAAATCACATGTATGTGTCAGATTTTGTAACAATATCTGCTAGTCCTTCATCCGCTGCGAAAAAGCCTGACATGATAATTGTTCTGTAATTCCCGCAGAAGCAAATCAAATCGAGGAACCCACTCCTTCCACTAGCGATACCACAAAGGCAAACCTTTCTACGGACTCTAATACCATGACACAGGATTCAAGGACTCTCGCACAATCTACCATTGCAAAGTCAAATCCCACTACTACTTCTGCCGCCGAATCAGCTTCAGCGAAACAATCTGAAACAAAATCTGCCACTGAATATGCCGCAACCACTCAGTCAGTCCATGAAGGGAGATCGAATGCCATTGTTGAATCCCCTTCTGTCCAAACTGATAATGCCAAGACATCGGCTGCGGGGACCGAATCAACTCTTCCCCCAACATCAACTGTTGCCGAGTCAGATTCAATGACAAGTTCTGCTACTAAGAAGACTGCTTCCACAGAATCTCCTCTGACCAATGCGTCGGATCTTGATGTGAAATCATATAAATCTACCACCTCTCCTGTCAATAGCAAGATTATCGAGTCAAAACTCGTTCAGCAATCTGCGATTACTGAATCAGGTACTCATCCTAAAGCACATATATGTGTCAGATTTTGAAACAATATCTGCTAGCCCATCATCTGCTATGACAAATTAAGACATGATAACTGTTCTGCAATTCCCGCAGAAACAAATCAAATTGAGGAACCCACTCCTTCCACTAGCGATACCATAGAGGCAAAGATTTCTATGGACTCTAATACCAAGACACAGGATTCAAGGACTCTCGCACAATCTACTATTGCGAAGTTGGATCCCACGACAACTTCTGCCGCCGAGTCAGCTTCAGCGAAACATTCTGAAACAAAATCTGCCACAGAATCAGCCGCAACCACTGAGTCAGTCCTTGAAGGGAGATCGAATGCCATTGTTGAATTCCCAGTTGTCCAAATTGAAAATGCCAAGACATCGGCTGCGGCTACTGAATCAACCACTCCTCCAACATCAACAATTGCCGAGCCAGATTCTATGAAAAGTCCTACTACTGAGAAGGCTACTTCCACTGAATCTCCTCCGACCAATGTGTCGGATCTTGATGTGAAATCGTACAAGGCCACCGCCTCTCCTCTCAATAGCCAGACTATCGAGCCAGAAATCGCTCAACAATATGCGACTACTGAATCAGGTACTCATCCTAAATCACACATTTGTGTCAGATTTTTAAAAAATATTTGCTAGACATTCATCCGCTATGACAAAGTCTGACATGATAATTTTTCTGTAATTCCCACAGAAACAAATCAAACTCAGGAACCCACTCCTTCCACTAGCGATACCACAGAGGCAAGCCTTTCTACGGACTCTAATACCAAGACACAGGATTCAAGGACTCTCGCACAATCTACTATTGCGAAGTTGGATCCCACGACAACTTCTGCCGCCAAGTCAGCTTTAGCGAAACAATCTGAAACAAAATCTGCCACTGAATCTGCCGCAACCATTGAGTCAATCCTTGAGGGGAGATCGTTTGCCATTGTCGAATCCCCACTTTTCCAAACTGAAAATGCCAAGACAGCGGCTGCGGCTACTAAATCAACTACTCCTCCAACATCAACTGTGGTCGAGTCAGATTCTATGACAAGTTCTACTACTGAGAAGACTGCTTCCAGAGAATCAGATTCTATGACAAGTTCTACTACTGAGAAGACTGCTTCCAGAGAATCTCCTTCGACCAATGCATCGGATCTTCATGCGAAATCGTACAAGGCCACCACCACTCCTCTCAATAGCCTGAATATCGAGCCAAAACTCGATCAACAATCGACGACTACTGAATCAGGTACACATCCTAAATCGCTTGTATGTGTCAGACTTTTTAACAATATCTGCTAGCCCATCATCTGCTACGACAAATTAAGATACGATAACTGTTCTGCAATTCCCACAGAAACAAATCAAATTGAGGAACCCACTCCTCGCACTAATGATACCACAGAGGCAAAGATTTCTACGGACTCTAATACCAAGACACAGGATTCAAGGACTCTCGCACAATCAACTATTGCGAAGTTGGATCCCACGACAACTTCTGCCGCCGAGTCAGCTTCAGCGAAACATTCTGAAACAAAATCTGCCACAGAATCTGCCGCAACCACTAAGTCAGTCCCTGAAAGGAGATCGAATGCCATTGTCGAATCCCCACTTGTCCAAACTGAAAATGCTGAGACATCGGCTGCGGCTACTGAATCAACTACTCCTCCAACATCAACAGTTGCCGAGCCAGATTCTAGGAAAAGTCCTACTACTGAGAAGGCTACTTCCACTGAATCTCCTCCGACCAATGTGTCGGATCTTGATGTGAAATCGTACAAGGCCACCGCCTCTCCTCTCAATAGCCAGACTATCAAGCCAGAACTCGCTCAACAATATGCGACTACTGAACCAGGTACTCATCCTAAATCACATGTATGTGTCTGATTTTTTAACAATATCTCCTAGACATTCATCCGCTACGACAAAGTCTGACATGATAATTTTTCTGTAATTCCCACAGAAACAAATCAAACTGAGGAACCCACTCCTTCCACTAGCGATACCACAAAGGCAAGCCTTTCTACGGCCTCTAATACCAAGACGCAGGATTCAAGGACTCTCGCACAATCTACTATTGCAAAGTTGGATCCCACGACAACTTCTGCCGCCGAGTCAGCTTCAACGAAACAATCTGAAACAAAATCTGCCACAGAATCTGCCGCAACCACTGAGTCAATCCTTGAGGGGAGATCGAATGCCATTGTCGAATCCCCACTTGTCCAAACTGAAATTGCCAAGACATCGGCTGCAGCTACAAAATCAACTACTCCTCCAACACCAACTATGGTCGAGTCAGATTCTATGACAAGTTCTACTACTGAGAAGACTGCTTCCACTGAATCTCCTCCGACCAATGCGTCGGATCTTGATGAGAAATCGTACAAGGCCACCACCTCTCCTCTCAATATCCTGAATATCGAGCCAAAACTCGGGCAACAATCGACTACTACTGATTCAGGTACTCATCCTAAATCGCTTGTATGTGTCAGATTTTGTAACAATATCTGCTAGCCCATCATCTGCTACGACAAATAAAGACATGATAATTGTTCTGCAATTCCCGTAGATACCACAGAGGCAAAGCTTTCTACGGACTCTAATACCATGACACAGGATTCAAGGACTCTCGCACAATCTACTATTGCGGAGTTGGATTCCACGACTACTTCTGCCGCCGAGTTAGCATCAGCGAAACAATCTGAAACAAAATCTTCCACAGAATCTGCCACAACCACCGAGTCAGTCCTTGAAGGGAGATCGAATGCTATTGTCAAATCCCTAGTTTTCCACACTGAAAATGCCAAGACATTGGCCGCGGTTACTAAATCAACTACTCCTCCAACATCAACAGTTGCCGAGCCAGATTCTATGACAAGTCCAGCTACTGAGAAGACTATTTCCACTGAATCTCCTCCGACCAATGTGTCGGATCATGATGTGAAATCGTACAAGGCCACCACCTCTCCTCTCAATAGCCTGACTATCGAGCCAGAACTCGCTCAACAATATGCGACTACAGAATCAGGTACTCATCCTAAATCACATGTATGTGTCAGATTTTTTAACAATATCTCCTAGCACTTTATCCGCTACGACAAATTCTGACAAGGTAATTGTTCTGTAATTCCCGCATAAACAAATCAAACTGAGGAACCCACAGCACCCACTAGAGATACCACAGAGGAAAGCCCATCAACGGACTCTAATGCCAAGACACAGGATTCAAGGACTATCGCACAATCTACTATTGCGAAGTCGGATCCCACGACTACTTCTGCCGCCGAGTCAGCTTCAGCGAAACAATCTGAAACAAAATATGCCACAGAATCTGCCGCAACCACTGAGCCAGTCCTTGAAGAGAGATCGAATGCCATTGTCGAATCCCCACTTGTCCAAACTGAAATTGCCAAGACATCGGCTGCGGCTACTGAATCAACTACTCCTCCAACTTCAACTGTGGTCGAGTCAGGTTCTATGACAAGTTATGCTACTGAGAAGACTACTTCCACTGAATCTCCTCCGACCAACGCGTCGGATCTTGAAGTGAAATCATACAAGGCCACCACCACTCCTCTCAATAGCCTGAAAATCGAGCCAGAACTCGGTCAACAATCGACGACTACTGAATTAGGTACTCATCCTAAATCGCTTGTATGTGTCAGATTTTGTAACAATATCTACTAGCCCATCATCTGCCACGACAAATAAAGACATGATAACTGTTTTGCAATTCCCGCAGAAACAAATCAAATTGAGGAACCCACTCCTCCCACTAGCGATACCAAAGAGGCAAAGCATTCTACGGACTTTAATACCAAGACACTGGATTCAAGAACTCTCACACAATATACTATTGCGAAGTTGGATCCCACGACAACTTCAACCGCCGAGTCAGCTTCAGCGAAACATTCTGAAACAAAATCTGCCACAAAATCTGCCGCAACAACTGGGTTAGTCCTTGAAGAGAGATCGAATGCCATTGTCGAATCCTCACTTGTCCAAACTGAAAAATCCAAGACATCGTCTTCGGCTACTGAATCAACTACTCCTCCAACATCAATAGTTGCCGAGCCAGATTCTATGACAAGTCCAGCTACTGAGAAGACTACTTCCACTGAATCTCATCCGACCAATGTGTCGGATCTTGATGTGAAATCGTACAAGGCCACCACCTCTCCTCTCAATAGCCTGACTATCGAGCCAGAACTCGCTCAACAATATGCGACTACTGAATCAGGTACTCATCCTAAATCACATGTGTCGGATTTTGTAACAATATCTCCTAGCCCTTTATCCGCTACGACAAAGTCTGACATGATAAATGTTCTGTAATTCCCGAAGAAACAAGTCAAACTGAGGAACCCACAGCACCCAATAGCGATACCACAGAGGCAAGCCCATCTACGGACTCTAATACCAAGACACAGGATTCAAGGACTCTCGCACAACCTCCTATTGCGAAGTCTGCTCCCACAACTACTTCTGCTGCCGAGTCAGCTTCAGCGAAACAATCTGAAACAAAATCTGCCACAGAATCTGCCGCAACCACTGAGTCAGTCCTTGAAGAGAGATCGAATGCCATTGTCGAATCCCCACTTCTCCAAACTGAAAATGCCAAGACATCCGCTGCGGCTACTGAATCAACTACTCCAACATCAACAGTTGCCGAGCCAGATTCTGTGACAAGTTCTCCTAATGATAAGACTACTTCCACTGAATCTCCTCCAACCAATGCGTCGGATCTTGATGAGAAATTGTACAAGGTCACCACCTCTCCTCTCAATAGCCTGATTATCAAGCCAGAACTCCATCAACAATATGCGACTACTGAATCAGGTACACATCCTAAATCCCATGTATGGGTTAGATTTTGTAACAATATCTGCTAGCCCTTCACCAGCTACGACAAAGTCTGACATGATAAATGTTTTGTAATTCCCGCAGATACAAATCAAACTGAGGAACCCGCTCCTCCCACTAGCGATACCACAGAGGCAAGCCTTTCTACGTACTCTAATACCAAGACACAGGATTCAAGGACTCTCGCACAATCTACCATTGCGAAGTGGGATCCCACGACAACTTCTGCCGCCGAGTCAGCTTCAGCGAAACAATCTGAAACGAAACCTACCACAAAATCTGCCGCAACCACTAAGTCAGTCCTTGAAGGGATATCGAATGACATTGTCGAATCCCCACTTGTCCAAACAGAAAATGCCAAGACATCGACTGCGGCTACTGAATCAACTACTCCTCCAACATCAACAGTTGTTGAGCCAGATTCTATGACAAGTTCTGCTACTGATAAGACTACATCCACAGAATCTCCTCCGACCAATGCGTCGGATCTTCATGTGAAATCGTACAAGGTCACCACCTCTCCTCTCAATAGCCTGATTATTGAGTCGGAACTCGGTCAACAATATGCGACTACTGAATCAGGTACTCATCCTAAATCACATGTATGGGTTAGATTTTGTAACAATATCTACAAGCCCTTCACCCGCTACGACAAAGTCTGACATGATAAATATTCTGTAATTCCCGCAGAAACAAATCAAAGAGAGGAACCCACTCCTCCCACTAGCGATACCACAGAGGCAAGCCTTTCTACGGACTCTAATACTAAGACACAGGATTCAAGGACTCTCGCACAATCTACCATTGCGAAGTGGGATCCCACGACAACTTCTGCCGCCGAGTCAGCTACAACAAAACAATCTGCCACAGAATCTGCCGCAACCACTGGATCAGTCCTTGAAGGGAGATCGAATGCCTATGCCAAATCCCCTCCTATCCAAACTGATAATGCCAAGGTATATGCGGCGGCTACTGAATCAACTACTCCTCCAACATCAACTGTTGTCGAGTCAGATTCTATGACAAGTTCTGCTACTAAGAAGACTGCTTCCACAGAATCTCCTCCGACCAATGCGTCGGATCTTCATGTGAAATCGTACAAGGCCACCACCTCTCCTCTCAATAGCCTGAATATCGACCCCAAACTCGGTCAACAATCGAAGACTACTGAATCAGGTACTCATCCTAAATCACATGTGTAAGATTTTGTAACAATATCTGCTAGTCCATCATCTGCTACGACAAATTATGACATGATAATTGTTCTGCAATTCCAGCAGAAACAAAACAAACTAAGGAACCCAGTCCTCCCACGAGCGATACCACAGAGGCAAGCCTTTCTACGGACACTAAAACCAAGACACAGGATTCAAGGACTCTCGCACAATCTACTATTGCAAAGTCGGATCCCATGACTTCATCTGCCGCTAAGTCCGCTTCGGCGAAACAATCTGAAACAAAATCTGCCACAGAATCCGCCGCAACCACTGAGTCCGTCCTTGATGGGAGATCGAATGCCATTGTCAAATCCCCTTTTGTCCAAACTGATAATGCCATGACATCGGCTACGGGGATTGAATCAACTACTCCTCCAACATCAACTGTTGCTGAGTCAGATTCTATGACAAGTTCTGCTATCGAGAAGACTGCTTCCACAGAATCTCCGCCGACCAATGCGTCGGATCTTGATATGAAATCGTACAAGGCCACCACCACTCCTGTCAATAGCCTGACTATCGAGCGAGAACTCGGTCAACAATCTGCTATTACTGAATCAGGTACTCATCCTAAATCACATGTGTAAGATTTTGTTACAATATCTGCTAGCCCATCATCTACTACGACTAATTATTGCATGAAAACTGTTCTGCAATTCCTGCAGAAACAAATCAAAAAGAGGAACCCACTCCTCCC
Source organism: Acorus calamus (assembly GCA_030737845.1). Classification (NCBI taxonomy): domain Eukaryota; kingdom Viridiplantae; phylum Streptophyta; class Magnoliopsida; order Acorales; family Acoraceae; genus Acorus; species Acorus calamus. The sequence continues at coordinate 3,315,885 of CM060872.1, read as the reverse complement.
ACTAGCGATACCACAGAGGCAAAGCTTTCTACGAACTCTAATACCAAGACACAGGATTCAAGGACTATCGCACAATCTGATATTGCGAAGTCGGATCCCACGACTACTTCTGCCGCCAAGTCAGCTTCAGCGAAGCAATCTGAAACAAAATCTACCACAGAATCTGCCGCAACCACACAGTCAGTCCTTGAAGGGAGATCGAATGCCATTGTCGAATCCCCTTTTGTCCAAACTGATAATGCCAAGACATCGGCTGCGGGGATTGAATCAACTACTCCTCCAACATCAACTGTTGCCGAGTCAGATTCTATGACAAGTTCTGCTACTGAGAAGACTGCTTCCACAGAATCTCCTCCGACCAATGCGTCGGATCTTGATTTGAAATCGTACAATGCCACCACCTCTCCTGTCAATAGCCTGACTATCGAGCCAAAACTCGGTCAACAATCTGCGACTACTGAATCAGGTACTCTTCCTAAATCACATGTGACAGATTTTGTGACAATATCTGCTAGCCCTTCATCCGCTACGACAAATTATGACATGATATCTGTTCTGCAATTCCCGCAGAAACAAATCAAACCGAGGAACCCACTCCACCCATTAGCAATACCACAGAGGCAAGCCTTTCTACGGATTCTAATACCAAGACACAGGATTCAAGTACACTCGCACAATCTACTATTGCGAAGTCGGATCCCACGACTACTTCTGTCGCCGAGTCAGCTTCAGCGAAACAATCTGACACAAAATCTGCCACAAAATATGCCGCAACCACTCAGTCAGTCCTTGAAGGGAGATCGAATGCCATTTTCGAATCCCCACTTGTCCAAACTGAAAATGCCAAGACATCGGCTGCGGCTACTGAATCAACTACTCCTCCAACATCAACTGTTGCCGAGTCTGATTCTATGAGAAGTTCTGCTACTGAGAAGATTGCTTCCACAGAACCTCCTCCGACCAATGCGTTGGATCTTGATGTGAAATCGTACAAGGCCACCACCTCTCCTGTCAATAGCCTGACTATCGAGCCAGAATTCGGTCGACAATCTGCGACTACTGAATCAGGTACTCATCCTAAATCACATGTATGTGTAGTATTTTGTAACAATATCTGCTAGCCCATCATCTGCTACAACAAATTATGACATGATAACTGTTCTGCAATTCCCGCAGAAACAAATCAAACTGAGGAACCCACTCCTCCCACTAGCGATACCATAGAGGCAAGCCTTTCAACGGACTCTAATACGAGGACACAGGATTCAAGGACTCTCTCACAATCTATTATTGCGAAGTCAGATCCCACGACTACTTCTGCCGCCGAGTCAGCTTCTGCGAAACAATCCGAAACAAAATATGCCACAGAATCTGCCGCAACCACCGGGTCAGTCCTTGAAGAGAGATTGAATGCCATTGTTGAATCCCCACTTATCCAAACTGAAAATGCCAAGACATCGGCTGCGGCTACTGAATCAACTACTCCTCCAACATCAACAGTTCCTGAGCCAAATTCTATAACAAGTTCTGCTACTGAGAAGACTTCTTCCACTGAATCTCCTCCGACCAATGCGTCGGATCTTGATGTGAAATCGTACAAGGCCACCACCTCTCCTGTCAATAGCCTGACTATCGAACCAAAACTCGGTCAACAATCTGGGACTATTGAATCAGGTACTCATCCTAAATCACATGTATGTGTAAGATTTTGTAACAATATATGCTTGCCCATCATCTGCTACGACAAATTATGACATGATAATTGTTCTACAATTCCCGCAGAAACAAATCAAACTGAGGAACCCACTCCTCCCGCTAGCGATACCACAGAGGAAATCCTTTCTACCGACTCTAATACCAAGACACAGGATTCAAGGACTTTCGCACAATCTACTATTGCAAAGTCGGATCCCACTACTACTTCTGCCGCTGAGTCAGCTTCAGCGAAACAATCTGAAACAAAATCTGCCACAGAATCTGCAGCAACCACTCAGTCAGTCCTTGAAGGGAGATCGAATGCCATTGTCGAATCCCCTTCTGTCCAAACTGACAATGCCAAGACATCGGCTGCGGGGACTGAATCAACTACTCCTCCAACATCAACTGTTGGCGAGTCAGATTCTATGACAACTTCTGCTACTGAGAAGACTGCTTCCACAGAATGTCCACCGACCAATGCGTCAGATCTTGATGTGAAATCGTACAAGGCCACCACCTCTCCTGTCAATAGCCTGACTATCGAGCCAAAACTCGATCAACAATCTGCGACTACTGAATCAGGTACTCATCCTAAATCACATGTATGTGTAAGATTTTGTAACAATATCTGCTAGCCCATCATCTGCTACGACAAATTATGACATGATAACTGTTTTGCAATTCCCGCAGAAACAAATCAAATTGAGGAACCCACTCCTCCCACTAGTGATACCACAGAGGCAAGCCTTTCTACGGACTCTATTACCAAGACACCGGATTCTAGGACTCTCGCACAATCTACTATTGCGAAGTCGGATCCCACGACTACTTCTGCCGCCGAGTTGGCTTCCGCGAAACAATCCGAAACAAAATCTGCCGCAACCACTGAGTCAGTCCTTGAAGGGAGATCGAATGCCAATGCCAAATCCCCTCCTGTCCAAACAGATAATGCCAGGACATCTGCTGCGGCTCCTCAATCAACTACTCCTTCAACATCAATTGTTGGCGACTCAGATTCCGTGACAAATTCTGCCGATGATTCATCCAAGTCAAATCCTCCTAAAAATTTCACTAAAAAAGATGCTTGATCTTCAGCAGATTCCCCACAGCCTAAATCAACTAGTGTGGTCTTTTTTCTCTCTCTATGTGGAAAGCATTCATGAATTTAGTCTTTCATTGTCCTGAATAATCTGTCATATCGTGTGTGAGTGACTGTGTGTGTGTGTGTTTCCAAGATAGATTTGTGTCTGAACTGGTCTTGAGAGTTTGATGTTGTTTTTCAGTTTTTTAACATGTTGTGGTGGTTGCCTTGCAGCATCTAACTATGCTTCGATCTTTTAACAACTATAATAAATGTATCACTCCCAGAAACAATCTTTGATGAAGACTTCAGTTATGAGGAATTGTCATCAGGCACTACAACGTGGTATAAGTCATCACCAACATAATCAACTTTTTGTTTTATCACAACTTAGTGACACTATCTGAATCATGTTAATTTATTTACATGATGCATCAAACATAGTTGTGCACTGATTGTCAACTTGATCAATCTCTCAAGTCAACAATGTTGTAAAGATCAATTCAGATGATCTAATATGTGAAGAAGTAAAAAACAATCAAATATTTAAAAAAAGGTTAGTTGCATGAAATAAATTGGGGAAAATGCAGAAAATGAGAAAACAGGAGAAAGAAAAAATACATGCATCTGAGAGGTGTATGTGAGTTTTCTCTCATTGAGGGACCGACAAGATAGATATTGCTGTGAGGATTGTCTAAGACCTGCTAACATGTCTCAAGCAACAGATTCAGTGTTGTATGGAAAAGATAGAGCATGAGCTCTCCCCGTGGCTGTCGCCATCTGTGTCTTAATACTCTATGATAGGGGAACACCTTCTCAAAGAGGAGATGTAACCTTATATAGAAGATAATCTCGCCACTCCAAACGGATCGGTCCGATCAAACGTAGAGGATAAGAGAACACTCGCCACCTCCTACGGATCGTCGATCAACAAAAGAAGATAAGAGAAACTCTCGTCACTTTCAACTTGTTCACAAGTAGATTACAAGAAGAAAGATAAGAGAGAAAGTTTGCACTCAAGAGAATCCACTCTTAGGCTCACTTTGTAGAGAATATTTTTTAATCAAACTTGACTTGCATTTCCATTCAACTTTGACAGTTTATATAGGCCAAGGGAGGGGACAAGTCTCATAAAGTTTAACAATTTCTATGTTGACTTGTCCCATTCCCATACCTTGAAAACAAAAGTGCATTTTCCAAAACATTGACCACAAATTACAAGACTTTGTTCCAATTCCAAAACATGGGAATGGAACAATACAATTTACATGGCATTAACTACTTTTGGAAACATAAAACACAATTAACAAGAGCTTGGAAATGCCAATATCAACAACCAAAGTGGTTAAGTCAACAACCACTTTCTTCAAAACCAATTTGATGGGATTGGGATGCAAAGGGAGGTAGATGCTCCTGCATCACTCTAATTCACCAGCATTTGATGTGACAACTGATCCTTGCTTTCAAGCACCAAAAAGAAAGATATGTACAGGTAATAGGTTCCTGTGGAGAGGACAGATCTTTAAATAAGATCACATTCTCTTCTGAGCGCATCTCACTTCCTTTGGCATTTGATAAGAAAACCTCACTTTCACATTGATCTCACTTCAATTTAAAATTGTATAGAGAACTAGATTAATTTAAGTGTCCATCTCATTGGAAAGACAATCAAATTATAGAATAATGGCAGAGTAAGAATGTAGACTCTTCATTTATAATGGCAAAGAAGCAATCGATCCAAATACTGGATACATCATTCAAAAAAATCATATGGATAATAAATTACATAAATGTGATCAACAGTAGCCTGGCTCTAACAGGAACCTCCAAGCGGACCAACACGTTCTTCTAATGAATGCAACCTGGGCCTCCCTCCTCACACCGATGCCTCAGGCGAAGATTGTTGCTTCAACAGGCTCTTCAGAGCATGAAATGCCATCCTTGCCTATGCCCACACAAAGAAACTCAATTCGGTAACCTTTTGCTTGGTGAAAACCATCATATATGCCGAATGGATCTTCAGTGCCATGAGGTCTTATCCATAGAGATTATTATCAAATAAAATGTGAGTAATTCAGGACCTTCTCTTGCAATCTCATTGTAAGATAGCTTGGCAAATTTCCAACAAAGAGCACCTATCAAGTTCGATGATGCCCATTCCTATGTTCAATGGGATCTTTGAATTCTGATTCTAGAGATTTATGATATTCAGGGTCATGGGAGTAGGTGGTGCAAAAGGAAACAGATATGCTTAGAAGAAACTTATGAAATAGTGTTATATTTTATAACGGAGGCCAAAAGGTCTCTTATATAGATACAAGATGTACAAAACCCTAGAAATAGAAAAAAAACAAAAAAAAAACATGAGAAAAAGGACCAAATAATGGGGGAGGCCTGCGGCCTTTTGGGGGCGTTGCCCCCTAACCCCCGGGCCTTCTGGAATAGGCCTATAATAAGTTTAATATGCTTAACAAACATGTAGATACATGAGGGAAAAGAGAGTTGGAGCTCTTTAAATGTTCTTTATAGTATTCTTGCTATCCATTTCAAGGAGAGGTAAAAATGTAGGGATGTATATGAAATTGGTTTTCTGGACGGGATATGAAGCTTCTAATGGCTAGCTGCGACAGAGAGACTAATTGACTGATCTAACGAGTGCTGGCAAAATGTACCCATCCCCATGAAACCCTTTTAGCATGTGCCATTATAGACCGTGAGATTTTTCTCTTTTGAAGTCACAGTAACAAATCATAATAAGTCACTTTAAAATCATGGTATAGAGATTCTTAAATTGTGATCTCAAACACGAGACAAATTCAACCAGACAAAATAGTCACTCAAAGATTGAACTTATACATACAATAAACAAAAATCAAGAGTAATGTATAAGTCAGGCAATGTACCTTTGAATCTGGTTCTTGCAATCATCATCAATAGAATATTCAAATTGCCTTTGACATCAACACAGCCATTCCTTCACAACCTTCCCCTTCACGATGAATCTACCCACATTATTCCTATCGATTCTCAATGGACTACTCAATTTGAACATCATCTCCGAAACCAAATCCTTGACGAGCGATTGACCTCTAACACTGTTATGCTTCCCTGACCCACAGACAACAGTCACCTCTAGCGGAACGCAACCCCCTTCAGTACTGCATAACCTATCTCTCAACATATCCAACCATTGCAAGAGAATCACATATACTGATCCCAAATGAAGCCCATGCAAATCCAATTTCACCTCAGAAGGTGACCATTTCAGGACTCCATCCAAAACAGAGGACTTCACAAGCTCTTGCACCAACTCAACCTCAGCGGGTGAGGCCGCCTTCTCAAGCTCCTTGATCAATTCTCTGATGGATTGCGGGAATGTTCCTGGATCTCGAAGCATGGAACTGATCATTGGACACGAATTCAGGACTGAATTGCACGTCCTGATGGAGAATTTGATCCCTGAATCCCTCATTTTCCGAAGCCACGAGACCATCTCGGGGAGCTCTCCATGGTCGCCATAGCAAGAGAGGACAACGTTTGCACCGACAGTGTCTAATGCATGTCCCGAGCCCTCCATGATCCTGACGACGCTCCGCATATCCCCGAAAGATCCCGACCGTCCGTAGGCCATCACTACCGACCGCCCACCCGCCTCGGGATTCGCGACGACGTCCGATGCGAGCTTCGGATTCCATCTGAATCACGGGAGAAAGAAAAACAAAAAAAAATCCGATCGTTCTCACGAGCTTCTCAAGTTCTTGCGTTCGTTAGGGTTTCGGTGGGGGACTTACGGGGAGGGCGAACGAGGAGAGGCGACGGGAGAGGAGAAGAGACAGTGCTTCGAGGGAGGCGGTCCTTGAAGAAGAGGCGACGAACTTCCTTATGACGCGGTCGGCGGCGGAGGGGTCTCCGCCAGAGGCGGAGGAGAGGGAGGTGAACAGGCGGTGGTGGCCGTGCTTTCCGAGGTGGCATCGGGGACTCGGTGGGAACGGAGGCGGACAACGGATCATGGGTTCGGAACTCCTGTGAGACCAACACAGGGTCGGCCTGTGAACACCAACCAGAAGCAGACACCTGTCCAGATTTGCACGTGCTGCTCACGTGAGTGACTAACAAAGAAAACAGTAGGTTATGGCCTTATGAGTTATGATTTATGGGTTTTATTATAGATTTATAGATACAAAAATGAGTTAAAACTTATAATTGTAACTTGATAAATAAGAAACAAAATTATTGGTCAACTAATACTAATAGTCTTGTAATATATGAGCATATACTAAAAAAAACAGTCGGATCTCGACTCCAATGGGTCGGAGCGAGTGGACCCACCCAACCTATTTATATGTTCGAGTCCACCAGGTCGGGTCCAAATCAGATCAACTATATTACACATATAATCAGATCCGAGTCCGATCGGGTAAGGGTCCAGACCCGTTGACAGGCATACTTTCGCGGTCTTAAAAATATATCACATAATTAGAAGATTTTAATTTTTATAAAAGGAGATCATTCAATTCATTGTGAGAGTATAGGAATATGATTTTATTTTATTTTAAAAAAAAGTGACATATTAAAAAACTAACATTTTTAATTTTTAATCAAATCAAATATATTTTAAACCAATAAAAAGATAACATGTCACCACTTTTTGAATTGTTTCTCATATCAAACAAAAATAATAGAATAACATGCCACCATTAATTTTTTTTCACTTAACCCTTTAAAAAGAACCTTATTATTATTATTATATATAAATTGTCAGAGAAAAAAAAACACTATAAATGACTTTAAAAACCAAGAATTAAGAGCGCAATTAATGCACACTAACTAAAAACATTAAAATGAAATCCAGATTTAGTTGCACATGATAAACTGAAGACCCAATATAAAAATTTCTCAGAATGCCAATGAAGCTGAGAACCACAATAAAACAGAACTACAACTGAGTCCTACAATCTCAGGTGACTTGGCCTCTGTGAGAAACCATGTATGATCCTTTTATATATTTTTGCCTAACCAACCCCCCCCCCCCCAAAAAAAACATTTATAAACCAAAAACCATCTACTACTCTCACTTCAGTTCTTGATTTTCCCTCATCGGTGGCGCCTCCAGCAGCAGAGGAGGCTGAATGAGCTTCAATCTTTCCTTGTATTCCTGCATCTCCCTCTTGTACCTCTCCTTATCTTTCATTCCCCAGTCCTGATATACCTGCTCAAATCAATGATAGTACATACATGAATACATGAATATATACCTGCTCACCTTTTTTGAAGTATTATGGGTCCAAATACAACCAAATTGTTTTTAATGATAAATATGCTTCTTTAGAAGTTTGAACTCACCAGCCTCTCTTCTTGAGTGAGCTTGTTCCACGAATCCCCTATCATCTTGCTGAACTCCCTCTCCCTATTGGGGTAGAGCACCTTGAGCTTCGAGTGCTTCTCGGCGAAGAAGAAGTTATAGGCGCTCCGGTTGGGCTTTGGGTGGGTGGGGTCCCGGAACCGCCTCCACCCCCTCCTACGTCTCCGGTGGACCCTCGAGGACGTGGGGGCTTCAGCATTGGATGAAGGGAATGACACGATACCGTTCATTAATGGTGAGGGGGAAGGGGCAGCTCCAGCTACTCCTAAGGGTAGTGCATGGTACAACACTCCATGAAGAGTCTCCATTCCCATCTTCACTGTCACCAGGTAGCCGTGTTCGAACTTCCCGTCGATCATCCCAATCACGGTGAAGTTTTGGGTGCCTGAGACAAGTAAGAAGAGATCATATCGTGTATGATGCCATAGTTCATGGAGTTAATAAAATCGATGAACCAACTTAGTTGGAGCATTAAATTATGTGAATATGTTTAAGGCTGTGTTTAAATGAGAAATTGAAATGCAGAGTTTCCGAAAAGTTTGCATTCCAATCTCAACTTTTGAAAAGATATGAATCCATAGCTTTTCAAATGCTACCAAAATACACAAAACATGGACAGGGGCGATAAGGATGCAGAAGCAGAAAACCCAATTGAATGTGCTTGGGACTCCCAAATTTTGAAATGCAAAATACACCCAAACATTAATTGTCCATTCCTGATGACAATTTTAATGTGTGAAATCTCTGGTATATATTTTTATATTTTAATATGTCAATATATAATCTATTTAAAAAAACATAAAAATTTAAGTATTCAATTCAATTGAACATATACTTTTTTAAGTGTAAATTTCACTGGACCAAAAAAAAAATTGACTAATAAATTTCCATAGGTAATAAGGTTACACCATAGAGAAATAATTGAATCTAATAAGACCAAAATCATGAGCCCCCCAACAAGGGCCTTAATGGGCCTACAAAGACCCAAATGATTCTCAACTACGCCATAGCCCACTAATGTCGCTTCATTAAACGCATGACTCCGTACAACCGCAACCGGCTGTAGCCTGTACCCGGTCAAAAACCGGGTGAAACCAAGGTAGGCAACCCAATATCCTCTTCAGACACCTTTGACCAAACTTTGACCTCTTTCAAACCAAACAACCAAAGTCAATGTTTTAATGCATGTAAGACAAAAAAAAAAAAACGTGTCAGCAGTTTAAGCTAGACAGGTCCGCCATAACAAAATTACCACCGTTTTGCAGAGAAGCAAACGTGGCTTTTCGTTTCTTTGGCGGGTGGTGGATCTGTAGCTGTTGCTGTTGAAGTTGCAGCTGAAGTTGACGAGTTTCTGGAAGACCGGGCTTCGTAGCTTTGCATGGAGGACTCTTGGCATGCAATGCAGCTGTAAAGATGTTCAGGTGTACCAACAACACATTTTAATTAATAATATATTATCACAACAAGACAAAAAAGAAGGAAAAAAAAGGGGGTTATGTTTGGACCTTCGGGAGGGACCAAGGGACCCTGCAATCTAAAGAAGTAGACCTTCTCATAATGGTGGAGGAGGCTTATGTAGTACTTCCTGAGCACGAATGAGGCGCTAGTGGTTGTGGGTGGGAAGTTGAACACAGCAATCACTTCTCTCCATCTCTTCTCTCTCACCACCTTCAAATCCCAATATCACCATTAAAAATAATCAGCATCAAATTTAATGACCCATTTGTTAAAAAAAAAAATTTCTACCTTGTCAAGACCACCTCTTTGAGTCACTTGAACATACAACATATGCAAATCCAAGTCTTTCCCTCCAATAACAGGAATCCTTCACATAAAAAAAAAGACAATCATGAAGAAAAGCAGATAAGAAGCTCAAAAGGGTTCTCTTTCTTCAAAGCGAATGTTACTTGAAGACAAAGCAAATACACCCATTACCAAAAAAAACCATTTATTATATGTTAATGAATAAACAAAACAAAAATAAAACATATGGTGAGAATGACAGAGAGAGTCCCATTTTTTTACATGAACTTGGTCCCGAGCGTGGAGTGGAAGCGGCGGAGAGTCTCCATGAAAGCCGCCGGATTCCTGACGACATCCTCGTGTGACAGCAGCGCCGCTGGATACACCTTCTCCTCCACCACCACAGCCGCCCCCGCCATGGCTTCCCAAAATGCCCCTTCAAAAAGCTACAGTGGATGAAACGAAATAAAACCCAAATGGGTTTCCTAAGTTTTCAATACAAACTCTTATGAAGGTCCAAACTATGGTTAATAAATATGGGATATCGAGCCAGAGATAGAGGGGGGCTCTAAAAAGATGGCAGACGCGTGGAAGCGAAACAATTTTTGGTTAATTAAGCCCCCTCGAGTCCTCCGCCTTTACATGACATCCGCTTTGCTAGCGCCTCATTATCCATCAGGTCCATTATTGTTAGGGGTGGTAAACAAGCCGAACGAGCCGAGCTTTGACATGTTCAAGTTCGGATCGTTTATAAACGAGTCGAGTCGAGCCGAGCCGAGTCGAGCTCACGAGCTTTAACGAGCCTAGCGTTATTCTTCATTTTAGGGTTTTTAAGGATTGAAAATAAAATTTTAGCCTAAATGAGTCAAGTTAATGAGCTTAAATGAGCATAACTTTGTATTAATTTAATATTCTGATTTTATAAAGGAGTTTAGTGAAGCTTCAACTAAGTTTTAATAACATAAACGGATCGAATTTGAACATAAAATGAAGCTCGATCCAGGTCCCAAGCCTAACCGAGCTTTAAAACTTGTTCAAGCTCGTTCATTTATCTAAATGAATGAGCATGAACGAGCTCAAACGAAGTCGAGCTCGAGCCGAATCTGAGCGGCTTGATTCGTTTACAGCCCTAATTACTGTAATGAATTGGGGGGCAGGGGGACTCGTTTATTAAATATTAATACGGCGGGGGGTGGGGTGTAATTACTACTGTTACGGATTTTTGTCTGACGCCGTTATGTCACGTCTGCAAAAGCCTGTGTTTTATTTTGCAGATCTTATGTTTTACGCTTCGGTTTCTCTGATGAAGTCAGAGTTTTATTCATTTATTTATTAGAGAGGATGAGAATATCTTGTGAACAGAAGGGAAGGATCTTTTGCTTGAGAATTGTTTGGGTGCCCGTGAAAATGACTGGGTTTTGGTTTTAATGGAATTCAATGAAGCTGGTATATTTTTGAGCACTGAATTTTAGTCCATGATTGTATTTAATTGAGATTAGGATTGTGAGGTTTGGCTCCGGATTACTACTAATTATCAAAATAATTAGTGGAAATTGGGGATAGGAATAGTTGTTTTAAGAAGAAGAAAGTTGAGATAACTCCCACCTGTTTGTTGGCGATTATTCGAAAGAATTTTTCGTGGGACCGGGACAAACAGGCGGAGGTAGCTTTCCCAGCTCGACCATAAGGTCAGCCACGGGGAGTCCCTCCGATATCAAAAAAAAAAAAAAAAAAGTTGGGGATAACTATTAATTGTAATGTGTTATGGTAATAGCTAGAAGGATTGTACGGATAAGAACTCAAAAAACAAATGTTATTTAAAATGTCTTTTTTTTAACTTTAATTGACTGCCATCGTTTTCGATGCAGTCAAATAAGACGCAGACCGAAATAATGTACATTAGTACAAGACTCGTGCTTGGATAGAATTATTGTTGGGTGTTATTATATTCGGTCTGTATAAAGTTATATTAAATATGTATTATCTTACAAATATGTTTTGATATCAAAATAGGACATTAAATTATTTCTTTTATTAAAGGGTTAAAGATATTTATATTCTTCCAAACTTGTGTAACCCATATAAATCTTTATCAAAGTTGAGACAAACGTTTAAGTTTTTAAAAATTCATAAAAACTCACACACGTCCGTCATTTCAACAAAAATTAATCTTAAGCCAACATATCCTATTTAATTTTAACTTATAATTATAAAATGATTAAATTATTCTTAAGTTTTTAACCATTTTCAAACAACAACTCAATAGAAATGAAGAAACATAAAAAGTCTTACAACGATAATTTGATCTTTGTATTAACTAATTTGTTTTTATGATTTTCTATGAAGACTATAATATTTACATTATTACATGGTGATAAAATATTCTATCAAATTTGAAAAAAAATTAATCCAAGGATAATAATTAGTTTTTTTATGAGTTGTTAGGCACTCGTGTGTATACCCCAACTTTTATAGGGACTTATACATGATTACTCATGTTTGGAGTGGGGCTGGTAAATAAACCAAGCCGCTCGGGCCCGGCTTGATTTGAGCTCACTCAGACCCGTTCAATTAGAAAAATGAGTGAGCTTGAACAATTTTTAAAGCTCGGTTAGGCTCATGACATGGATTGAGCTTCATTTTATTTTCAAATTCAACTTGTTTGTGTTATAAAAAATTTAGTTGAAGATTTGTTCAACTCCTTTATAAAATCATAATATTAAATTAATACAAAATTATGCTTATTTTGGCTCATGAGCTTAACTCATTTAGGCTAAAGTTTTGTTTTCGACCACTGAAAACCCTAAAATGAAAAAAAATACTAGTCTCGTTTAGGCTCGTGAGCTCGGCTCAGTTCAACTTGTTTATAAACGAGTTGAGCTTGAACATGTCAAAACTCGACTCGTTCTGCTCGTTTACCACCCCTAGTTTACAGAGATGTAAAATAAGATGAAATGCTAGTAATTAAAGCCTTCATCCTAAATGAGAAGCTAGAATTATAATAAAATTAACCAAAAAGAATCATATATATACTTTAGAAATATATATTGATAAAAAAATTTGTTACATACATATTTGCATAACGTTAGGTATAGGTATCAAATACAATCCCACATTGAGTCTGCACTTTTTTTATTTTTTACAAATAATAAATCCCGTTTTGCTTTGATAATTTTGAATCAAATAAAATCATTTTGGACAAGTGTAAGCAAATTAATGATTTATATACATCACCTAAAGAAGTATATATCTTACTAGATGGTTTACGAGTTATATAGAAGGTTATAAATAAATCGGTAAAATAGAGCCTCTTTTTAAATGAGAAATCTTATAGAAAATTTTATTTAGTCTTTACATACAGGACAGGTCGAGGACTTTATTTTAGAGTAGGCTAACCTAATCTTTTCATATCATGTAAACAAATTTCTTTTGATAGGCAATGATGGACTCAAAATAAAACAATACACGTAACAATTTATGAGATAAGACCCAACACAACTTTCTCCCTCTTTTTCATCTACAATCTTATCCTCCGTTTAGAATGAGAATAGATTTTATTTCAGGGTATAGATTTATCTAAGCATAAATGAGTATAAATAGGGATAAAATGATTTTATGTTTAGTTGTATTTTGAATTATTCTTATTAATAAATATAAGAATAAATATTTTGTTATTTGAGTAAAATGTGAATAAAGTATGGATAAAGATTTTAAAAAACGTAAAAAATTAATGATAGTTGATTTGACAGGTGATTAATAAAAGGTGATGACAGTTGATTTGACAGTGAACCCACATATTCTTTGAATGAAATAACCTTGGATAACTTTAACTCTATCAGGGTTATTCTGGCATACTTTATCTAAGGTTATCTCGATAAACAAACACACAAATTTTGTTATCCGGGTTTATCCGGGCTCTTATACTGGATCCAAACAATTCATGAAATCATCTATAATCACATATGAAATAAAGAAAACCTAAATGATAAGATATTCCAATAACCAAGAAAAAAAAAGATATTCCAATAGATAACTAAAATCTCATCAAATAATACAAACATGACATATTAAAAAAAAATAAAAATCTATCAATTAATCCAATGAAAAAACAGAAACACGCATGTGAAATAAAATATTAAAATTTCACTCTTTTTTAAAGCTAGATAATATATATATAATAAATATTATATCTTCAAAAACTTCAAAAAGATATTTAAAAATAATTTAAAAATATGTTCCAAACATGATAGAAGAAAAGGAGAAGAAAAAATTCATCCACTCATCTTACCCCCATCCACTGATCCAATTTAACTATATAAAGAGGGGAAAAAAAACAAAACAAGGCATAGCAAAAGTAATTTAAAAATAAACTTAAAGAAGAACAAAATTGAAACTGTGGGATTCGCATCTAATCTCACATGATGGGATTCGCCGTTCATGGACGGGATTGGGGTTGCAAAAGATGGAGAGAAAAAATTCAATAAATTTGTTTTTAAGTTAAATTTAGGGTTAGTATTTGATGGTATAATATTTTTTTTTTTTAGTTTTAAGTCTCCGTAAACTATATGATTTAGTTATCGATCCATCATTTCTTTATATTTAGGTTTTAGTCCATACATTTAAAAGATATGTTCCTTTTTAATCCCTGGGAAGGATCTATTCCTAGATTATTTAGTTTGTTTTTTAGTCCTTTGGAGGGACCTATTCCTAAATTATCATTTAAATGTAGGGATTAAAAGCTAAATATGAAGAAGTGAGGGATCGATCGCTAAATCCTATAGTTTACGGGGACTTAAAACTAAAAATCCCCCCCCCCCCCTTTTTTACAAATATCTGGCCATCTCATTAGTCCGCCCTCTTCACATTTTTGGACGCTGTGACACTTAGTTTTTTTTTTTCTTTCAGCAGTCTAAAATGCAGCCTTCACGATTTAAATGGAAAATCACATGTTTCATTTAATGAGGATTGTCTCGGGTTGTATATAAAATTCAAAGCTCCATTACAATCAGTCATTTTACAATTCTACATGTAATCATGTATACCTCATTAGTCATATTCATTCATTATATCGAAGTATATATATCTCGTTAAATTTTGTTCATATTTTTTATAAATGATATTATGTAATTCATTTGAGTATATAATTTATATTTGATAAAAAATACATACTTTAGTGATATTATGATTTTTTATTAAAAAATAAAAGCAATTGTAACATGTGTTTGTATTGTAAAATGAACCGAGTGTTTAGCTCAAAAGGACTGTGACCATTGATGAGCTAACTAGGCCAAAGGGACGGACAAACAATTAGGCCAAGAAACAGTAAGCGGAAAGACCATGAAGCTAGGGATAGTAACGGGGCGGATTGGGACGGATTTGGTCAATCTCAATCTCAAACCAGTTAATAAAATTGTCACAAACCCATCTCAAACTCGTGACAGGTTTTATTATTGCGTCTCAAACCAGTGACAGATTTTATTATCCCATCCCAAACCTGTCCAAACGGGTTTTTAAAAAATCAAACCCGTCTCATCCCATCCTATTTAGAAGGGTATGAATTTATAAATCTCAAAATTTTAAATATTTTAAACATTTTTTATTATTTAAGAGTTCCCAGGATGGCCTGAAATTAATTTCCCCCAAAAAATTCAATATGGATACAAAACCATAATAAAAAAAAATAGAGGGACAAGGGATTAAGGTATTAAGGATAAATTGTCCTAATTTTATACGATAAAAAATCTATCAATTTTTGTTTATATTCACATCTGTCAAAATTAAGACAAAAAAATGTGAATAAATGATATCCTAATATTTAAATAAAATAAAATATCCTCATTTTATAATGAAAACATCTATCTATAATCCTTAGCCCCCCGTTTCGATACAAAATATGACCTATTCCTAGGTATACAGTTATTCTGACATAAGTAGGTGTAACAATGGAATAAATGATTTTGTGTTTAATTGTGTTTTAAATTATTCTCGCTGTGAAACGTAATAATAAAGTTTATGTTGTTTGGATAAAATCTGAATAAAACGTGCAAAAAGAATTATAAAACTTGAAATGTGATAATAGTTGATTTGACAAGATAATAATTGATTTGACAGTGGATCCACATATTATTTTGATGTAATAACACATAGTAACTTTAATTTAAATGATTGGTTGGAATTCACATACCACTTTATTCCAACATGAATATTCAAGGCTCCTAAACAACCAAAATCTATAATAGAAGCTTAGCCCCCGTTTGATATGATATAAAATCTTGGATAAGCCCGGATAACCCCCGTATATGAATTTTCAAGTGTTTGTTTTCCCCGGATAACGCCTGATAAAGTAATATATGGATTCAAATCAACCCCTAAAATTAATCCTAAGTTATTCTACCCAAAGCATATGTGAGCCCACTGTTAAATCAATTGTTATCACCTCTTATAAATTATCTGTTAAATCAACTATCATTACTTTTTTATCTTTTATAAATCCTTATATATACTTTATTTACATTTTATCCAAACAACAAAACATTTATTCTTATGTTTAACAACGAGAATAATTGAAAACACAATTGAACACAAAATCATTTTATTTAATAAGATAAGAAAAAACAATTTAACCGAGGTTTATTTAATAAGATAAGATAAAACAATTTAACCGAGGTTTATTTAATAAGATATGATAAAGCAATTTAACTGAGGGTCAAGATTTCAAGAATAAATTATCTTAATTTAATAAGATAAAAAATCTATCAATTTTATTTACATTTATCCCATTTAAATGAAAAAACAAAATACTCATTTTCATAATTTTGAAACATGCATCAGTAATTTATTCTAATTATTTTGCAAACCAAACTAGGCCAGAAAGTTTAAGATTAAAAGAATTGTAATTTATTCTAATTATTTTGCAAAACAAACTAGGCCAGGAAGTTTAAGATTAAAAGAATTGTAGGACCTTGCCCTGTGTTAGAGGGGGCCCTGCCAAAAATTCTCGAAGGCACAGAGACAAGCCCTGGCCTAAGAGGGTGTTTGGAAATAGTTTTCAACCAGCAATTGACGCGCCTCGGTTATAACCTCACTGACTGCGTCATTGCCCCAAGCGCAAAGATGCTTTTCAACGAAGCCCACGCCCCTTCTTCTATAGACATCTGCCGCGTCTGAACCTTCTACGATTTTCGATGTGGGACTAAAGTTTTCCAATCCCCTACTCCCTTTCGCTCAACCGACCCAGCGACGATGTGGGCAATCATGATTGCCACGTAGACAAAACACAACATTCTCGTTTAACAGTTACGCAAAGCATATATGTTATATATATTGCTATACATTGCAAGTTTGCAACAGTATCCTTTCTCTCATGTATATTGTTAAAAACTTTACACATTCAATTATAAATTTATATAATTTATTAGTGTATATATTTTATTTTTTATAAAATTACATACCTAATTAAATGATGAATATTGTATTTTTAGAAAAGAAAAAAAAAGTTCAGACCGCATTTAGAACAAAAAATGGATTAGCATTGTTAACTATTCATGATACAGTATCAATTATACATTTGTTTTCATCTCCTCCGGGGGTACACAAAAAATGGAGCTGAAAAATGGAGTTGAGTCTAACATTGAGCCATGCAGTTTAATTTGCAACTCTCACCATTTTTTTTTAAATTATACACTACTCTATTAAAATACATATTATTTAAAAAATAAAGTAAGCATTAAAATACATCAATATATTATTTTCTTTTAAAAAAACGAAAAACAATGTAATTTTAATACAATGAAGAGTGCCACTATCATAGTATATATCATACTATGATAATGTATAAACGATTGAGAAATTATTTCTAAATTACAAACAAGATTATAAAATAGGCTGAATGTATCAGTACTCTCTCATTTTTCTGCAAATAATGGGCTGGCCAAGTGAGGGCCCTGACTGGTTTTTTATTGGAGGGCTTCGGCCTAGATTAGTATGCGGCTCACACATTGCGGGCCTTGTCCTGAGCTCAAGCTTTACATACGTGGATAATTCCAGGACCAGTCCCTGTCATCGTATACTTCTAAGTGTTTTTTTATAAAAAAAATATATTCGTATACTGTTTAGCAATACATTCAACACCATTTTTGTGCGCACCTTTTGATTTTTTTATTTTAAAGTATATTATATATACTTAATTAAACGATTATATTATGCATACTCATACTAATTAGACATTTTTTAATGTTTTTTTAGGGTTGACACTGGGCGGGTGAGAACGCGTTTGGTTAATTACAATCCTAAATCTACTAATAAAATCTCGTCTTAGACTTGTCTCAAACCCGTGACAGAATTGATTATTCCATCACAAATTCATCCCAATGAGTTTTTAAATAATCTAAATCCAACCCATCCCATTCTATTTAGAGGGAAACGAAATTAATAATCTCAATCTTTTAAATATTTTTAAATTCTGTTTTTAGATTATAAACTAAAGAATGATATAATATATTTTATTTGATACATGCTTAAGTATTTTATCAAAATTGTAATAATAATAATAATCTATGATGGGCTAGGTTTACTTACGTTAACTATTATTAGTTTTGATGATATAAGCAGTGATTTAAAGGGGTATAATAGGGTCGGGTCGGTCGGGTTAGGATGAGTTTCTCATTTATCCCATCTTACTACCATCTCTATTTTTTTTGCAATGAAGTATACACAGAGGTAACAATTATTTCTACATGACTTTTATTTTAAATTTTTTTAGGGCATATATTTATCTAATAAATATACATATTCAAATAAATTAAAATATATATCCATGGAAAAAGTGGAACAACAAATATGAATGGGTGCATCAATACCCTTTACCTATGCTTGTCACTAATAATCTAAGAACATCTCAAAGTCTCTCTGTTGTTTCCCTACATTTTATTTTACAGAGAGACATGTAGAGAGTAACTGAGTCAATTTATTTTTGTCATTCCAAAATGTTAAATTACATGTGTAGAATATTCATATTGTATTACACGTGTATTACTGTGTTACACGTGTAATAGGTCTTGTATCATTATATAAAGGGCTCTATCCCTCTCTTAATGAATTAGGTCATATTATTCTTTTTCTCCAAAAGTCTAACATGGTATCAGAGCCCCTTTAAGACCTCAAACAATTTTTATTTTTTATTTTTCGGATCTTCGTTGAGATTCGACGTTTGTTACAACGTGTCGTTGTTCGCGAAGTCGTCGTAGTCTTCTTCGCCGTTCGTCCGTCCGCGCCGCGTCGTCATCGCCGTCAACAGCCGCGCCACAGCCGCCCGCTCGTCCGCGCTGCAGCCCCGTCCGCGCAGCCCCGGCGGATTCCCGGACGCGCGCCGTACGCATCCCTGCCCGTGCCCGGAAGATCCAGCCCCAGCCCCGGCAGATTCCCGGACGCGCTCCGTACGCGTCCCTGCCCGTGCACGGCAGCCCCGGGAGATTCGGCGCGATCCGTGCCCGGCAGCAGACGAGCGCATATTTGCGCTATCGTGCGCCGTTTTCCTGCTAACGTGCGCCGCGGCCCATCTTCTCCTCTGCCCGGCCCATCTGCCAGGCCCATCTGCCCGAGCCCATCTGCCCGGCCCATCTGCCCGAGCCCATCTGCCCGGCCCATTTGCCAGGCCCATCTGCCCGAGCCCGTCCGTTAACGCCGGCCGACCGATCGCCGCCGGCAACCGTCCGTAGTCGCCGGCAACCGTCCGTTCTCCGCCGGCCGCCGTCCGCCGTCGCCGGACGCGTCCACTCGCCGCCGGCCACCGTCCGCCGTCGCCGGCTGCCGTCCAGTAGCCGCCGGCCGCCGTCCGCCGTCGCCGGCCATTTCTGTCCCGTTTCTTTCCTGGATCGTTCCGTCTTCGTTCGGACTCCAAATCTAGTCATCCAGGTACTCATTTTGTTCAGTTTTTCGTCGTCTACGCATTCGTGTATATTTCGGGTTCATTTGAGATACTTTGATTATGTCTTCATCTGAAAATCCGTCTGACACGGATCCCACTTTGACGGTCAACGCTGCTGTTAAACTACCCGTCTCTACGGACTCATTTGAGCCCCTTCGTGATGTTCTTCCGAATTCAACCGATTTTCTTTTGAGCTCCGTCGAAGATTGGCCGTCCTGGCGTGCCACTGTGAAGAGCACCCTCAGTTCATGTGATTTGTTCGGCAACCTTGATGGTACTATTGCTGTGCCACTGTCTGATTCTCCAGCGTATATCTCATGGCGGAGACGTGATCAGCGTGCATCTTCTTATGTGATCAACTCTGTTGATCGTTCTCTTCGTGCTGATCTCAGTATATTCGATACGGCAGCGGAGATTTGGGCGTCTCTTCTTGAACGCTTTGTGGAGAAAAGTGGCGCCCGAGAGTATCAGTTACTTGCTGAGGTTCAGACAATTGTTCAGGGAGATCTTTCTGTCACCGATCTATACAATCGCATGCGCACCTGTTTTCGTGAACTACGAAATCTTGAGCCGGGTCCACGTGCATCTCTAGCTGAGCGAGCTGCCTTTCGTGATCGTCGTGAACTCTATCAGTTCCTTATGGCTCTTCGTCCTGAATATTCCGTGTTGGCCGGACAGTTGATTCATCGAGATCCTTTACCACGCCTAGAGGTTGTTTTAGCGGAAATTGTTGCCGAGGAGACTCGTCTTCGCACTGTAGCATCACGACAGACTACTTCCTCTACCATGTATTCTGGAGTTTTGGCTGCTACCTCTCCTGCTGTTCCTTCTGCAACCTCATCACGTCCTACAATTCTGTGTGCGCACTGCCAAAGGTCAGGACATGCCATTAATAATTGTTGGGATCTTCATCCAGAGAAACGCCCGGTTACTCGTATGCCACAGCAAGCCTCTCAAGGTCGTGGTCGTGGCCGTGGTCCAGTTCACCGTCGTCCCACTGCTGCTGTTGCTACCACCACTGCACCAGGTTTGCCTACTTCTGATCATCTTGACACCTTGATCAATCAGCGACTTGAGCAGCTCTTACAGCAGCATCCACCTCGGTCTGAGTCTACTGCTCCCTCAGCCTTCTCTTCCACTCCGGGTACTTCTGTCTCTTGGATTTTTGATTCTGGTGCATCCCATCATATGACACCTAATAGTTCTATACTTACTGCATGTTCACCTGCTCCTGCTCATTTGCCTCCGATTCATACTGCTGACGGCTCTGCTTTAGTTATCACCCAGTGTGGATCTATCACCACCACCTCAGATCCCACTGGTCGTCTTTCCATTCCATTTGTTTTACATGCGCCGGATCTATGCATGAACCTTATTTCCATTAGTCGACTTTGTGATTCTGGTCTGACCGTTTCTTTCACTTCTTCTGGTTGTTTTGTGCAGGATCCACACTCGGGGCGGAGGATTGGCGTTGGTCGTAGAGTCGGCGGATTGTACTTCGTGGAGTATCTGCATCTTCCTGTTCCAGATCCGTCTGTCTTCTGTGGTAGCGTCACTTCTAATGCCGATTTGTGGCATAGAAGGTTAGGTCATGTCTCTGAGTCTCGCCTTAAAGGCCTTTTTGAGTCTGGTGTGTTAGGATCTACTTCTTTTTCTCCTTTGTCTGTGTGTGAGGGCTGTAAATTGGCCAAACCTGTGGCCTTACCTTTTAGTTCTAGTAATAATCAGTCCACCAGTCCTTTTGAGTTAGTGCATTCTGACATTTGGGGTCCTGCTCCCGTACATTCTCTGAGTGGTTTTTCTTATTATATTAGTTTCATTGATGATTATTCTCGCTTTACGTGGATTTATTTACTACGTAATCGCTCTGAGGTTGCTCACATTTATGATGTTTTTACCACCATGATTCATACCCAATTTCAGACTCGCATTAAAACCTTTCGCTCTGATTGTGCCAAAGAATATATTTCTTCTACAATGCGCTCTCTGATTCAATCACATGGCACAATCTTTCAGCAGTCTTGTCCCTACACTCATGAACAGAATGGTGTTGCCGAACGTAAACATCGCCACATTCTTGAGACCACTCGCTCTCTTCTACTGTCATCATCTGTTCCACAGCATTTCTGGGCTGAGGCTGCCCTTCTCTCTGTTCATCTCATAAATATCACTCCCTCTACAGTTCTCTCTGGCATGTCCCCTCATGAACGCCTCTACTCTTCACGTCCTAACTACAGTCGTCTTCGAGTTTTCGGTTGTACGTGTTATGTTCTTCTTCCTCCACATGCTCGTGACAAGCTCTCTGCTCGGTCTGTTCGATGTGTTTTCTTAGGGATAAGTTTCGAGCATAAGGGGTATCGTTGTTATGATCCCGTGGGTCATCGTTTCTGGTTCGCTCGTCATGTCTCATTTGTAGAGGATGTGCCCTATTTTTCGTCTACGTCCTGTGAGTCCACTTCTCCTACGTCTCCCTCTGTTCAGCCTTGTCCTGGTTTTGAGTCTCTTCCCCTTCCTGAATCACCTTCTAGCCCTGCCCTGGTTGAGCCTTCTCCGATAGAGTGTGACTCTCTGCCTTCCTCTTCCAGTTCTCCTGCAGATACTTCTCCTAGTGCTTCGCCTCCTGCGCCTGACGCCCCTCTCCCGGCCGTGGATCCGAGCAGTGGCGCTCGCTATCCTCAGCGCGAGCGTCGTCCGCCTGCCCGTTTCAGTTTTGATAGTGGACCCCCTGATCAGTTTGGTTTTGCCACAGTCAGCTCTTATTCTCCACAGCTTCAAGCCTTTCTTGCAGCTATTCATACACATCGGGAGCCTAAATCTTATCAAGAGGCAGTTCAGCACCCGGAGTGGCGACAGGCCATGGATGAGGAGTTTCAGGCATTTCAGGAGACTCATACGTGGGATATCGTTCCTCTTCCCACTGGTGTTGAGCCTATCAGTTGTAAATGGATTTTTAAGGTCAAACATCGACCTGATGGATCCATTGAACGACACAAGGCTCGTCTGGTTGCTCGCGGTTTCACACAGGAGTATGGGATTGATTATGAGGAGACTTTCGCCCCTGTTGCACAGATGACCACCGTTCGCACTCTTCTTGCAGTTGCTGCGACTCGTCATTGGCCGCTCTTTCAGATGGATGTGAAGAATGCCTTTCTTCATGGGGATTTATCAGAGTTGGTCTACATGCACCCACCTCCTGGTCTTCGTACTCCTCCCCAACATGTCTGTCGTCTCCGGCGTGCTATATATGGTCTTAAGCAGGCTCCTCGTGCATGGTTTGAGCGTTTTCGCAGTGTTATTCTATCAGCTGGGTTTGTTGAGAGTTCTCAGGATCACTCTTTGTTTGTGCGATCATCATCGCAAGGTCGGGTGATTCTACTTTTATATGTGGATGATATGATCATCACTGGTGACGACTCAGCTGGTATTACTCTTGTTCAGCGCCACCTCAGTAGTCAGTTTCAGATGAAGGATCTCGGTACTCTTCGCTACTTTCTAGGGCTCGAGATTGCTCAGAGTAAGCGGGGGATTCTTCTCTCTCAGCAGAAGTACACAGCAGATATTATTGATCGTGCCGCTATATCTGACACTCGCCGTGCTGACACACCACTTGAGCTTCATGTAAAGCTACGTCCTACTGATGGTGAGCTCCTTCCAGATCCTACACGATACAGACAGATCGTGGGACAGCTAGTGTATCTCTGCATTACCAGACCTGACATTACTCATGCAGTCAGTATAGTTAGTCAGTTCGTCTCTGCTCCTCGTTCGGTTCACTATAGTGCTCTCATAAGGATCCTTAGATACTTACGTGGGACTATTACTAGATCACTCTATCTGTCATCATCTTCATCTCTGGTTCTTCGAGCTTACACTGACGCTGATTGGGCAGGAGATCCGACTACTCGTCGATCCACTACTGGTTTTTGCATATTTCTTGGAGACTCTCTTATTTCCTGGCGCAGCAAGAAACAAGATGTTGTTTCTCTTTCCAGCACAGAAGCAGAGTATCGAGCTATGGCCATCACGACCAAAGAGATTGTTCATCTCAGACGTCTCTTGGTCGATCTTGGAGTTGATGTTACAGGTCCTACTCCACTTTACTGTGATAATCGGAGTGCTATTCAGATTGCTAGCAATCCAGTTTTTCATGAGAGGACTAAGCATATAGAGATCGATTGTCATTTTGTTCGTCAGCACTTCCTTGCTCAGACACTGACGCTTCCGCACATTTCCTCTGCTGAGCAGATCGCAGACTTCTTTACGAAGTCTCATCCAGTTCCCAGATTCTTGTCTCTCATTCGCAAACTCACGTTGTTTGATCCACCTTGAGTTTGAGCGGGGGTGTTAAATTACATGTGTAGAATATTCATATTGTATTACACGTGTATTACTATGTTACACGTGTAATAGGTCTTGTATCATTATATAAAGGGCTCTATCCCTCTCTTAATGAATTAGGTCATATTATTCTTTTTCTCCAAAAGTCTAACACAAAAACACCCTAGCTCATCTTACACTATCTTTACTTAATATAATCAAATACTTCATGTCATATCTATAAATTACAAGATAATCAATTATCAAATACTTCAAGTCATATCTATAAATTACAAGATGACCAAATATCAAATAATAAAATATATTTTAAAGTTGATCAAATATTGACTTGAAATAAAATAAAGATCATTTATGTAAAAAAAAGATAATGAATAAAAATTAAATTAAAATTTTCAAAAAACATGAAAAATAAATAAAGTGGTACATGAACATTAATTTTAATCAACACTCAACCCAAAATAAATAAATAAATATATCGACGGACGCATCACACATAAAACCTGTATAGCTTTCCAATCAAAGTGTTGTGATCATAAATTGTCGTGGTGAGTTACTTCCGCTTCCCGCTAATTGATTCTATGCCTTCCATGATACGTTTAAACAGATTACCTGATGCTTAACGTATACGCTTTGTCACCTTTTTTTTTTGCGTGAAGCCATACATTTATTTTTATTTTTAAATAAATAGACAATATATAACTTCAAATGTGTTATATAGAGGCTCCTTTTGGTTGTGCGGTTTGGGTAAATTCTATTTTTTGAAAAGCTAAAATCTCAAAATCGTGCAACCAAACGAGGCGGATTCCGACAGAATAAAAAACTGGATTCCTTTTAATTTTCTCTCAAAATCCATGTTTTAAAAGCTCGAAAACAACGATTTTTTGTCGGAATCGATTTTTTGAATTGAAAAATAACTTTCTCTACCAAACATTAAACTTCTTTCAAATATTGATTCCTGAACTAAAAAACAACATCCTAAAAAAGTCAAGGTTTAAAATCATATTAAAAAGCAGCTTTATTCCAAAAACTATTTTTCGATCTGTGTTTCCAAATGGACCCTGCCATCTAAATGACAAGAACAAAGGACAAGAGAAAAGAAGATAAACTAAAAATTACAAAAAAATAACCTATCTTGGAGAAATCAAGTGGTATGGATGTGTCAAGATAGAATGAAGACAGATGATATTAATATTCTATGCCCTGTTTGGTTCGAGAATAAAGCATAGAATAAGTAGAAATTAGTTGTAATAGTTTTAAAATGAGTATATGAAATACTAGAATAAACGAGAATCAATATGTAAATATTAACTAGTATAAAATGGTATATAGATTCCAGTGAAGCTCTGGAATTAAATTATTTTAGGTTATTCAGTTCAAAAGAATATGTAGGTTCACTGTCAAATCAACTGTCATCACCTTTTATAAATAAACTGTCGTCATTTTTTTATCTTTTATAAATCCTTATACATATTGTATTACTTTATCCAAACAACAAAAATTTATGAGATATCATATGTTAAATCATTTTTTCATTTTAACAAATAATGAGGGATTACATGTTAAATCATTTTTTTTTATTTTATATAAATTTTTGTTTACATCTTATTCATGTTGGGTTAGGTAGTGTGGATTTGGGCCACTATTTGTTTTGAGTCTATGTTGACCCATGGCTACGTTTGAATATGGGATTGAAATATTGAGATTCTTAGAATCTGTATTTCAAACTCAACTTTTAAAAAAAGTTGTTTTATTATCTTTTTAATTGCAATATATTTTGACATAAAAAAAATAGTAAATTGAAAAGTGTATTTAAATTTTTTAAACTTTTATAGACACAAAATTAATCTAAACGCAGATTTAAAATGTACCTTAATAACAGTAGATTACGAAGGAATGGTGTTGCCCTTTTCTGAACCTTCTTTTAAAAATAATAATAAAAAAAACAGAAAATCAAACACTGAAAAATAAAAGATACAAGAAAGTCACATCAATCCCCCTTTCAAAGTGAATATACATCCAGAATATTAATGAAACAGGTGACTGTATGGACCATGTGGACCTGTGGGAGATCAACACAAGTCCCTCATTCAGTATTTCAGCCTTCCCCACACACAGTTCCCCGGCAAAGAATCACCCATAATTTTCTTCCTTTGTCCTATCCCATTTAAATTTCCACGAACTTTCTAAATAATTTAACACGTCGGGGTCCCTGGGACCCTTTAAAAAGTAAAACTGTTCATTAAAAAAAAAGCAAACATCCACACAAACCACTAAAAAGTGATTAGACGATGTGTTTCTTAATTGATTTGTGTTAGTTTATGAACATTAAAAAATACACTTACAAGTATTTTTACCTGGAAAAAGATTTGATAATAATTAAATTAATAATTTTTTAATTTAAACTAATAAAAAAACAACTAACCCTTTAAACACCAAACCCAAAAGTGATTTTATATTGTCATTGGTGTAATTTGTAAAATCTGTTTAGTTAAAAAAAATATTGATCATCAATTTGATCAAAGCAGGAGGACCTTTTTTTTAACCCTATCTTCTTTGGCCTTGTAGCAGTGATAAAGATTTGATGCTTAAAATGCCGGTTGTTTTTGCCCCCTGAATTATCGGGGAGCACCACCACCACATGGTCCACATCTCATATACTGCTCATTTAAGATTACATACACTTTTGTTGGGTTCACTTTTAAAATTGTTAAATATCTTATATGCTTTTGGGAATTTAAAGTGCGATTTGGCTCATCCAATCAGGTCTTGAGCTTTTTTTTAAAATAAAATAAAATTCTAACTATTCAATTCTTGGTGGGGGCTAATTTATAGTACTGATTAATTTACATTTGACCAATACACATTTTAACCCACCTGTTGGGACCATGGTACATGGTTTTCGAGAGTTACTTTAAAGTATAATATAAAAATTTCAAAAAAATAAAAATAAATCAGAGATCTTATGCAGAAATGCACTTGGTCTGTCTTCCAAATGGATTTAACTATTCTGGTATTAAAAAAAAGACGTGTCTACTTAATTTTATTAACCTCACATTTAGCTTTCGATTTATGTACTTCTACATGAAACAAATTAACAATAAATATATTTTCGTATGAACGCTACACATTCATCTAAATGTATATATCTTTCCAATAACTAAAAATAAGTGTACAAGACTGATGCTTAACAATTTTATTTTTTTTTACGATGAAAGATAGTTCATTTATAATTTGAAGATGAAGTTACTCTACTACAAAATACACTAAGATTTTTAGTTGCTTAACATTCAACAAATCCTAACAATGTTTCGTTATAACGATCTATATTTATTAATATTTTCTTTGTAGATTACTTTTAAAAGAGAATACCAATAAATTCAACAAATATTAACCATAAATAAATAAAAATTTAAATTATTGTGATTGGTTATATTAGATAAGGTTGAATAGTCATTCTACATAACTAATTCTTAAGCCTTAAATTATTGAATGAATATTCTAAATTTAACTTGTATTTTTTGAGCTTTCAATAACTATTTTCTGTAAAAATAAAAAAGTTAAAATACATTTTGTCCCTCTCAAGTTTACAAAACCTGTAAAGACACCCCTCATATTTTAAAAATATGCACTTGCACCCTATTTTGTGTGACAAAATAATATTTTATGTTACCAATTTTTAAATTTTATATAATAGCTAAATGGTATAAGTGCATATTTTTAAAGTACAATAAGGGGTGTAAGTGCATATTTCTAAAATATAAGAGGTATTCCTGCAAGTTTCTTGAACTTCAGGTGCAGATGCATTTTACCCGTAAAAAAATTACTAATATTATTTTCATTTTGATATTATATTTTTTAAAGAAAATACCCCAAAAAATTTCCAAAAAATTAGAATTACCCAAATTAACCATTTTTTAAAATTATATATATAAAAAAATCTCATTTCACAATTTTATAAACTCAAAAGACAAACACACATTTATGTAATTCGATCTATAACATGTTTCTAACCTTTGTTAGATTATTCCACATCAAAAATATTTTTTTTCTACAAAACAATAATATTTCTATGTGACCCAAACCAATCCCTTTTCACCCTACCCAAAAAAAATAAAAAAAATAAAACCCTAACCATGTGATCCTTTGAATTGTTACAATGGAGGCCAATCTAATCATAAAATTATTTACAATATTTCTCTAAATATCTCTCTATTTTTATTTAAGTCTTGATTTTGATGTAATTTTTTTTTATGTTTATTGTTTTGAGTGTTGTGAGTGATTTATATCTCTACAATGACATATCTTCTTGTTTTTTTGTTTTTCCTTTTCTTTCCATGACACATATTTGAGATGTGCATTTAGTGGTTGATTTTTTGGATATTTCATAAGTTGTACTATATTACCAAATATCATGCACTCGTATTGGATTATTAAATAGTTTTTTTCTTTTCTTTTTTTTAAACAAGAGAACTGATGTGGAAAAGGAACCCTATAATTAGAAATTATGACCTCTAACAAGATTATACATTTAGGGTTTACTGTACTCAAAATTAAGAGGTGTATAAAGTTAAGAGGCGTGGAATAATTTAATAAATGTTAGAGGTCCGTTAAGGTAGGCTAGTTTTTAACTTTTTTAAATTGTAAACTGAGATTTTATATATATATATATAATTTTAAAAAGCGACTCATTTCTGTATTTTTATTTTTTGATAGATTTTTTTAGTATTTTTTCTATTTTTTATTTATAAAACGGCTTTTGGACCCATCAAAGCGTAAAACGAGATCATCTCGAATCACCGCCGTATAAGGCCGGCCCGAGACAGGGGTCTCACCCAGGAACCGACTCACACGTGTCGCACAACCGTGTCGCCCGCGTCAGTTTCCGCCTCTTAGAAGATGCTCCCGGATATTCCCTCCCGATTCCTCCGCTCCCCCTCTCACCCCCCGGTAATCATCACCCCCCACTCGAATCCAAATCCCAAACATCCAAACCGTCCGATAAGAAAAAACAAAACGAGTGCAACATAACAACTCACACATCCTAAACCCGGACGTCCTAATCTTGTGAGTCCCCCACACTACATATAAACCCCCCAAATTTGCCAATCTTCACAAAAAGAGTAAAAAAAGGGGAGAAGATAAAGATAAGCTATGACGGATAAAGTTATCCCGAACGAACAAGAGACCCTCCTGGACCAGCTCGGCGTGATCAAGATCCAGGGAAGGGACAAGCGCGGCCGGAAGATCCTCCGCGTCACCGGAAAACTGTTTCCCGGTATTGATTCATTCTTTTTTTTTCAAAAATTTGTTTGTTTGTTTGTTGTTCTCGAATCGATGATTCTGATTTGATTTTGAAAAAAAAAATCAAAAGCAAGAGCGGTGGATGAGGAGGGTCTGAAGAGGTACCTGGAGGCGAAGGTGTACCCGGACCTCGTCGGACGGCCTTTCGTGATCGTGTACCTCCACGCGACGGTGCAGAGGGGGGAGAACTTCCCCGGCGTGTCGTCCCTCCGCGCGATTTACGAGGCGATCCCGTCCGACGTGAGGGAGAATCTCGAGGCGGTCTACTTCGTCCATCCCGGCCTCCAGTCCCGCCTCTTCCTCGCCACCTTCGGCCGTTTCATCTTCACCGGAGGGTAAGCTTATCTTCCCCGGATTCAGGGATTCTTTTGATTTCTTTATTTTGAATTTTTTTTGGGTTTTTTTTTAATAGGTTGTATGGGAAGGTGAAGTATATAAATCGATTGGAGTTTTTGTACGAGCACACGAGGAAGGGAGAGGTGGAGATACCGGAGTTCGTGTACGATCACGATGAGGAACTGGAATACAGGCCGTTGATGGACTATGGATTGGAGAGCGACCACCGTCGGATCTATGATGCGCCTACCATGGACCCGGCGTCTTCCATGTATTCGCTCCGGTGTATCTCGTGATTCACGCTGATGTGGACTCGGTTGTAATTAATCGTAAATACAGTCTTTTCTTTATGTAATAGTAAATCTGGGGTTTTTTTATCTTTATTTTCGTTTCTCTCTCTCTCTCTTGTTTAATTTAAGATGGTAAAATGTAAATTGTGAGGGGTTTGAAGTTTGATTTTTTTTTTAATTGGGAACTGGATAAATTTTTAACACTGAAGACTTTCAATGGATCCGATACTCTAATATTCCTATCAATTTTTAAATTCATTAAATATTGATAGTATTTTTTATATTTAACATGTTGAAAACAAGAATCATTTAAACTTTTTATTATCATACAATATAACTGAATTTAAACATTATTTAAAGGTGACATAATTTGTAATTAACATTTTAATGCAGGGAAAAACTAAAACAAACATTCAATGAGCGTTGAGATCCTTCAACAATTCATAATTCTTAAACCCCTGTTTGATAAACGGATTAAACGAGTATATGGGTAGTATAAGGATGGTACAAGAATGGATAGGAAAAATGATTGTTTGTTTGTAGAGTATAACTTAGTATTACTAAGCCAATTTAAAGGAGTATAAGAGAGTATAACAATTTTAAGTAACTCATAGGATAAGCTATACTTACTTTATCTATTCCCATGAGCTCATGTCAAATCAAATTTTTACACTTTATCATATCAAATCACCTATCAACACCTCTTATACATCAAAGGGCCCACATGTCAAATAAATTTTTTTACACTTTATTTATATTTTATTATTTATCAAAAAAACAATTCAATCTTTATTCTTACGTTTTCTAATGAGAATAAAAAAAAACACAACCAAACAGAAAATCTCTTATTCTTGTAGTACTGGCATAGTTATTTATCTAGAATAACTCAATTCCACTATATTCAAACGGGGACAAAGAGAATAATAAAACCCAGAAATATATTAATAAAAGTTAAAAATCCTAAATTACATGCTTCTCTTTTATATTAAGGAAAAATTTCTAAAAATAGTAAAAAACGGAATTAGTTATTTGTAAAGAATACCTTATTACCTGGGTAGACTGGTGACTTTGGAAATTGATTTATTTAGTTAGAGTTCTATACAATTTTTTAAAGAGGTTTTATATACATATTTAAAATAATAAAAAAACTAGTTTGCTTAAATTTTACATTTATAAAATGTAAATAATATTTTACAATTATTAAAATCAAACCCTTTCATATTATTGGAGTGAAATTGAAATTGCTAGAGAGGAAGATATTGCTGTTGAAGATTTAAGGAGATGAAAAATTATAGGTTTGATCTGAGAAAAATGAGATAAACTAATTCACTCTATAATTATAAAAAAATAACACATTTTACTATTTATTTTTTAAATTCCATTGATTACATGAATCTTAGAGCCCTGATCTCTGTCTTGAGCCAACTTTGGGTGGAATAGAGGATAAAGTAATCTAAATAACTATACATGTGACAAAAAAGAGAGAATAATTTAATATTGATATTCTAGTTATCTATTCTATTTATATATTATACTAACCAAAATTGTATAAGTTTTCTATTCCTTCTTTCATCATGTCATATCATCATTTTTATTATTTTTATTTTGAGTGGTTTTATATTGGGATAAAGATAAAAGAAATTTTTTATTTAATAATTAATAAAAAAATATATATATATATATATATATATATATAACATAAGATATCTCATTGCATTTAAATGAGTTAAAAAAATACAAGACTAGTGGTTCATAGTTAATTTTCACACACATTGCATAAATGAAGACTAATTTTCACCTAATACCAACTAAAATACAATTAGCTTTATGAATTGACTTTATGAATTGATGTTTTGCTTAATAATTAGTTATATAGTTTAATTGACAGGAAAGCTAACAGGATCCGGAATCAATGGTATAAGATATTCTTTTCATAGCACATCCAATCTTATCAAAAAGATGTGTAGGTTGTCATTTTCAAGGAAAGGGATTGGTTTTGCAGAGAACGTTACCTAGCGGGGGCGTGGCGGCAGGGCTGTATAGCGTGATGTAAAAGATAGAAAGTCCGTTTTACACGACAAATCAATGCGTCGATTCTGCTCCATATCAATGAAAATAATCATTTTATCTGGTAACACAATTGTACATAACATGTGATCCGTTTTTTTTCTTTCTTGTTAAGAAAAGCCACGTGTACCGCTTTATAAGTTTATTTTTTAAAACCAGTGAACAATTGCTACCCAATGTAATGTATTGATATTGAAGTTACACCGTCATCGTAATATTTTAATAGTTAAAAAATATTACATTTTTTGAAAATTAAATTATTGTAAAATTCATGACTATTCTAATATAAATAAAAATAAAATAAATTTTTATTTACTTATGTTTTGACTTATTCTCGTTTCTTAACGAAATAATAAATTCTTTATTGTTTAGATAAAATGTGAATAAAATACAGATTAATTT
Source organism: Acorus calamus (assembly GCA_030737845.1). Lineage (NCBI taxonomy): Eukaryota > Viridiplantae > Streptophyta > Magnoliopsida > Acorales > Acoraceae > Acorus > Acorus calamus. The sequence continues at coordinate 3,283,342 of CM060872.1, read as the reverse complement.
ATAAAAGATGATGATAGTGAACCCATATATTCTTTTGGGCTAAATAACATGTAATAACTTAATTCCAAAGATTAGTTAAAATTCATATACAGTTTATATCACTTAATTCTAAGACAGATTCTCATTTATTCTAATAATCTAACCATCCATAATAAGATTATTGATTCCAACTTATTCCAGACCTATTTTCGAACCAAGCATGGGATTATGAAATATGATTTATTTTATAAATTAAAATATAACTAAAATCATTTACCCTTCAAGGAAAATTACCCAAATTGTATCTACCTTAGATTTATTTCCAAAAAATAAAAAAATAAACATGATATTGAAATTACCCTTCAAGTACTGATGGAATGATTTAAAAGTTGTAATATCAAAATACCCAAATAAAAATTAATGATATATATTATGAAATTATACATATTGGTAGATATACTAATTAAATTCAACTAAGAATGTACTTCATTAACCAAATATGTATTGAATAAAAACAAACATGACGTAATGGGGATGCAAATGGACTGCATGAAACATTTTCTAATAATCCAATACAATTCGTACCGATAAAAGTTAAAATCATTTGCAAAAAAATATTAACCCAATCCTTTTTACGATCAGCTCACATTTTGATTTTATTTAGTATATTTGACTAATGAAGTGCAATTTTTTTTTATATATATAGAATGCACACAATATATAGTGCATAGTGAAGTGTATAATGTGTTGAACAATTTCATGTATTGAGTTAGTGACACAATTACTATAAATGGGGCTGCAAAAGTGTTTCAACACCCATATTTATAACCCCTCTCCAAAAATCATATATATATATACACTAACTTATCTGCTACCCACGTAAATCGTAGTAATCCCACTAATTTTCTGTGTATACAAAATACAAATGTAACTGATCAACTAAGTTCATCCCCACTCGCATCAAGCAAGAATCATGTTTTACTTGGAGAAAACTTCTTGTAACTTGAAATTCTTAATGCAATAAATATAGTATAGTAGTTCTTAGTCAATAACATAATACCAGCCTACAAAAAATTACTTTACCTGAAATGCACCAAGCAATCATTGTATGCAAGAGCTGAAGATCCATCAAAGAAAAGCAGCAGCATCACTTTTCATCTTTGGTGATCCATGGATGAATTCCTATAAGGAAAGAAGAATGCCAGGAAAAGATCGCAAAGGATAAAATTTCATAGAAGATGCTATATTTCACTCATAAACAACAATGATTTGATTATCATTCTCTTAGTATATTTGTCATCAGATGGAAATCACGTATTTTACCTGCCAAGTCGATTATCCTGACTTGTTCTCGACTTCTGCGTGACCAACACTACTACAGTCATTCTCTATTTGCTTATGCTCACCACTGCTACTGATATTCTCTATTTGTGTGTCACCACCACTGGTATAGTTCTTCAGGATTTGTGTATTATCGTCGATGATATCAGCATTCAGAATTTGTATACGATCACCACTGATACAGTCAATATTGCTCTCTCCAAAACGGAAGTCAGGATAATTGCGATGGTTCAAAGAATGCAACCAGAGACCCACAGCTCCTTCTTTCTGCTCCATAGAAACAATGTATGAATAGATATGCTCCATTTTGAATTCCTCAGCTTGTTCAGCATAAGTTTCCATAGACAGTGCCTCATGAGAGTCTTTCCATTTCTGGTTATACGACGAGAAGAGACACTCCTCCAAATACAACCCCACCTCAGGAGCTGTTGGCACAGTGATATTTACATCCCTGCAAATGAAACCCACATACCGATTATCCTCAAAAAAATACTCTGAGGCTACAAAGGTCGCAGATTTATAATTAAACAGTATCCCAAAAAAGGATTTCTTCAAAAATCCAGGGAGTGTTTAATCTTATTTTTTGCAGCCACGCGACTGCCAATTCATTAAGCTCTCATATTATGATATGAATTCAGGCCAATTTATTGAATGATGATAATCATTCATAGTATTGGTTATTTTGTCCACTAAGTGTTCAAAGAAAATTCGTCCCCTGAAAGAATAAATGACTTATATATATAGACACACAAATATTTTTTTTTGAAATCCAGTAAGAAAATGTAGAAAGAAAAAGAATCCTAACAACTATAGGAATGGAAATTACCATCTTGTTTTTGCTTCAGTAAAAAGTCTCAGTGAATTCTAATCAGATAAATCAGTCTAATAAAATATGTGGCAGTAATAATAGACCACTAATTTTTTTTGATAATTAAAGCCCTTTAGAATTTTTTGTTGTAGTACAATTCTGCAGACTAAACCATACAAACTGAGAAGAGTAATAAAAAAATTACACTTACCCGAGATACAATTCAAGTATTCAACAACAAATGCTTCAGGACTAAAATGGTAAAACAAAACAAAAATCTAAGCACATTCAAAAACTTAATCATGAACACAAGCTAAAAAAAGACCACATTAGAAAGTTCAATAACCCAAACCCTTTATAATTCCCAACTATTTTACAGATTTTCATAAGAATTGGTATGCATTGATAATCGAAAAGCATTGCAAAAGGAACAACTGATCCAAGTATGAGCATGGTAACAAAAGATGATTAAGTACTTAATTCATGGATTTAAAAAAATTCCACATAGAAAAACATTCAACAAATCTCATCTTGAAAACAAACTACAAACTACAGAGTGTGTAAAAATTCATACTTTCTCAAAGCAGTCTCAATGAGTGATTCGGGGGCGCAGTTCCTCATGACCGCGACGGCAAGACCAACCATCTTCCTGATCTGATGAAGCATGAAGCTCTGTCCCACGACCTCGCACCTCACGAACTCCGTCCCTTCTACAACCACGACTGAATCTGCGGTGAACGACACAATGTACCTCTTCGCGGCGGGATCCTCCGCTTTCGTCCTCGACGTGAAATTGTGGAAATTGTGAGTCCCCACATAAAACCCAAGCACCCTATTAAACCTCTCCTTCACCTCCTCCCCATAACAGAATCTCCTCCCCTCCTTCGACTCCGTCTCCTCCGCGGAGATTTCGATCACCGCCGCGGGCTCGGCCCACCGGCCCATCACGCCGGGCGCCTTGCGCCCCCGCTCGGAGCACTCGACGCACCGCGAGAGCTCGTTCTCCGATCCGACGGCCGCGGCGACGCTCTCGCGGTCGCGGTGGACGGTCAGATCAAGAGCGAACAGCGGGAGGAGGTACACGTACCGCCTCCGGTCGCAGAACTTCTTGGCGTTGAAGGAGCCGGTGACGCGCTTGAACCCGAACACCCGGATCTGGGAGGGGAGGTGGGAGTTGAGCCGGGCCGCGAACCCCTCCGGTTCGGGATCGACGTAGAACCGGCCGGAGACGACCTGGCCGGCGGCGCTGACGCCCTTGTCGGTCCTGGCCGACCGGGCCCAATCGTACCGCCTCGGCGTGGACCGGTCTGACTCGGGGACAGCGCCGGAGAGGTAGAGGGCCTCCTCGAGGTCACCTTCGATCGTCTTCGCGCCCGGGTTCTTTTGCATGCCCTGGTAGCCGTGGCCGCTGTAGGCGAGGAAGATCGCGATCTTCCGGCGCTTGTAGCGCTTCTTCGTTGTCGTCTCGGATTCGGCCGGTGCATCTCCGGCGACGGTGGCTGGAGTTTCGTCGTCGTCGGAGGTGGTGGAGGACATTTTGAGCTTCTTCTGTTCGGGGGGAGAGTCCATTTTTCGGATTCGGAGGGTTTGTTTTGGTCTGACTCGGCTAAAACCCTAGAACGGGACGGTTGAGTCGCGGAGATTCTTGATTTGGGGGAGAATTGCTAATCAACGGTTCATATCAGTCTTCAACGGACGGTTAATGGTGTTCCATCTGGCGGACCCCAATGATCCAGTGGACTTCACTTGACGAGGGAGTTGAATTAGGTTCCTCTGCTTCTTCAAGCGAAGGTCTCTAATCTCTATGCGTGCGATTCGAAATGAGAAACCTGAATAATGTAAGAATTTCGATCTCATATTCCATTGGTTTTGTCCTTTTTTTAGTTTTTGTTGCATGTGGTAGGTTAGATTAGATTGTATTGTTTGCGAGGGCTGTGATGGATCAAATAATTTATATGTCTGATTTTTTTTTCCGATTTGTTGGAGTCGATCAATGCTGTGATGGAATTTTAATTGAATATTCATTATTTGCATTCAGTGTTAAAAATTTATAAGAGTCTGAAGAAGTTTTTCTCAAAGGAGAGAGGAGAAAATAGAGGAAAATTAGTAAGTAAGACACGAATATTTGATTTAGAAAGAAATCATTACATAATATTTGATTTCAAATCTGTTATCAAAATAAATTTTTATCAGATTTTATTTAGGAATTTAGGATTTTTAGGATCTTATATTTTATTTTATTAGATTTTAATAATTATCATTGTAATTGTGTCTTTACTAATTTTTAGTAGAGTCATAATTCACATTATGAATATTTATTTGATGTTTGTGGCCTATATAATGAGTGCCACCATATTTTGTAATAAACAACTGTTGATCAATTATATTTTGAATTTTCTCTCTTTTGAGACTTTCTTCTTTGTGGATTCAAGGAATTTATGAGATCTCAACGCTGGTTGAATCTTTTATCGTTTTCACGCTGCGTTAAATAGAAGAGAGATCTATATCACCCCCTCACTCCCAATCCTTGCCTCATTGTGACTCATCAAAACTCCCACTAGCGCGCCATGATTGGCACCGCCCTAAGCCACCGCAACGCCTTGGGCGCCTGCCAAGACCCAACCCCATTCCTTTAGGAAACCAATCTATTTGCTTTTAGTATTGATTGATGGGTTTGTATATTGTTTTGCCCCCTTTGTCACAAGTATTTCTTTGGTATCTAACTAAAAAAAAAAGAATTGTTTTGGTCCCATTTCTAGGGAAGCTAAGATGACTTCCTAGAAGCCTTAGGTGATTTTTATCATTGTGTTGGTTAGTGTAAGGCTACTTTTGAAAACGGGTTTGGGGATCCCCAAACCTGTTTTTAAACAGAAAAAAACTGTAACTTAATTAAAAGTTGCAGACATATTTTTGGATTAAATAAGTAGTCAAAAGCTAGTTTTTTTTTATAATATGTGAAAAGATTTTCTTACAAACTCAGTTTAAAACCTAGCTTTTGAAAAAAAAAACTAATTCTCAAACATGTTTCCAAATGGGGCCTTAAAGGTGATTTGGGCACTGGAAATGGATGAATATGGAAATCGGTAAGCGATTCAGCAATTCCATTATATTTCAATATAGGACTTTGCATTTGTGACATCCCCAACTTGTTCTCTGTCAGTCACATGTAGTGCAGATAATATCATGATCTCGAAATATGTAAGCACAAAGAAACATTAGTTGAGTGAAATCCTCTAAACCAACAATTGGCTAAAGATGAAAAAGTGTGGTCTTTATCTCATATGGTGTAATAAAATTTTCCATTAATGGATCTCTATTTGGTTACATGGAAACTAAAGTGAATAGCAATCCAGGAGGGATTCTGTTCAATAAGCTGCCTTAACATAGTTCCTTCAGATCGGGTTGGAAACAAATTTGTGAAAAGCTCTAAGAAAATCCTTTAAAACTTGATTATATTGCACTTTAATGTCATTGGAATGATTTCTTAATTGAATTTTTAATACTTGAGGAAGTAGGGTGTTTAGAAATCTATATTCATTCTGGAGCCTCCAGGATTCTGAAGCCATCTTGCACTGGCCTAACTAGCAAGCATTTGGAAGTATGTGTTAAGACGACTTCCATGGTCCTTTAATTAGGGAACTTTGGCCTTCTAGGATTTGTGTTGATTTGGTATATTCAGAAATGTCACATAATTTGTTTCATTGACCCTTGATGTAACTAATCATCTCCTACATATGCATAAATAGCGTCTAAATGATGAAAATATATATTCTTCCAACCAGCTTATCTGAGATAATCATAGACAAGGGATTATGAAATGGACTGAAAATGTTAGGAAGCCTGTGTGATGCTATTGATTTTACAATGAAGGTTCTTGAGGTATTTCATTGATGTATTATGTTAATATGGTAAAAGGTCCTGTAGGTATATTTCAAGGTTGAATTGTGGTGTGTCCATGATTCTCACGATGGTGTACTTTGGGAGCTGTTACATTGGTTGAGTACCAAGTAACTTGACGCAAGTAAGATTTCAATGAATATTTATTTTAATTCTGTCACTAGAATATCTATTCATTCATATAGTCATCCTAATTCTATCTGCTGGTCACATAATGGAGGTAAGCAATGTATAATATATGCAGAAACTTTTATGTATAAATATTTTATTTGCTTGTGTATTTTTTCAATGAATATCTTTAAATGTTCATCTGAAAGGATTTATATTTACTACTACTTTGTTCTGTTATTATTCAGATCAAGGATGTGATGATGTGATTGTTTTAAATTTGATGACTGGCGACTGGCGTGCTTTGTGATGAACTATGTTTCCTTCAATCATAGCGAATTCCTGTTAGTGATTTTGGCTTAGGCATCAAAACTAGGTTTGACATGCAGTAATTATTAACTAGGAGAAAACTTATAAAAGTGTGTGTTCCATCCCATATGGTCATCATCTGATACCTTCAAGAGATTTTGTTTTGTTCTTTGCTGATGCCCCTATTTACTGGCTGATAAGTATTAATATCAGGCTATCAGCTCAATAACTAGAACATCTCTTCCAACCTTGTTAATGTATCAGGATGACAAATTCCAGAGAATCATCTATATTTTCCTAAGTGCATAAGTGGCATTATAATTTTAAATTCCAGACTGTTATTATTGTGTTGGATATATTTTGGAAACCAATTGCATCAATCAGAAGCATTTGATCATTTGATCCAATGGAGGTAACTCAGTGTTGTGTACTCTTGGATGTTGAGAAGCTATCCAGCTTGTCAAGAACTATATACTTTAAACCTGGTATATTTCACCATCTCTTGTTCACATGTTTCCTTTCTTAAAAATTTAGATATATACCATCCTTTCTGTATCTTAATGTTGTCCTCCAGTGTTGCACATACTCGGTTACATACTCACATATCCAGGGATACCCACAGTGTTCTATGATCCTTTTTTTTAGTTGGCACAATACCATGCATGAACAGATTGTCAATCCGGCATGCCAGTACCTAAAACTAAAAAAGTTTGATGTATTGTTCAAGACATGAGCATTAACCATCTAAAAATTCATGCAGATTGATACTTTAAAAGGTCGAGTTATCCACAGCTTTCCTCGATAAAGATTTCTGAAGCTCAGCCGAATCTCTAGTCTGCAACAACCGATGACTGTATGTGCATAAAGACTGGGGATGGATCATGGATACAGATATGCAGTTCGGCACTAGGAGGTGCCTCACAACAAGTATTGTGTCCAGATCAATCTGATGCTTTCTCTCCAGGTAACACATGCTTAATACAATAATTTTGAGAATAAAAATCTCTTCTTTTCATATCTCAAACTTCTAATCGGGTTTATCATCTCTATATGAATCAGAAAAAATGCAGCATGGTATGTACCCGTCTTACTAATTTGTATGCCAGTTGCAAGGAATGTATTGAAAATCTATACCGTTTTTCCTCTTTGTGAGTCTCATTAGATTCTGTTGCATGAAAGAGTGGTTCCTAAAATGTGACAAGTCAAGGTTTGGATGAGCACATCTGTTGCATCATATAAAGGTTTCTGTCTCTCTTGTTCAAAGTAAAGCAGCATTTGAAACTGATCACATATAGCTTGATTCATAGTTTTTTTTCATGACTAGTTGGAAAGTACCTTAACTTAATATCACATGATATTTATTCATCTTTATAATTCACAGTAGATAGGATGTGTTTAGAATTTGAGAATTATAGAATGTGCAGAACAAGACATTAGGAAATGTTTTTGTGCCTAGATGTCTATATTTCTCAAGGTATTTGAACCATCTTATTATCCAAAAAACTAACAAACAAACAAACAAACATGGGGCATGACATGTTTGTATGTGCATCAATAACATGACATAAATCAAGTTGTCTGTTGGAACTCATGTAGAGTGGGTTTGTTTCAAATATTAGTTTTTCTTTGAAGATTATTCTCTACAAGTTAAATTTTCTGAAAAACCAAGTTCAAATCTAATGTTTGTTATCTAGTAGAATGTTTTTCATGATAGTTATCTTCATAAAGATATTTTTGGCACTTTCTAAATGAAAATAAAATCTTTGGTGTTTCAGAAAATTAAAATTGGCCCCCTACCCTATGCATCAAAATCATTCCTCACATGTTCTCTCTCTCTCTCTCTCTCTCTCTCTCTCTGTCACGTACACCTTCAATCAAACAAACATTTCTCAGTAGTTTGAAACATCAACGTTACCAAATATTTTGTCATGAAAAACTTCAAACAGAGAGAGGTCTCTATTCTTTCATTGAAAATTAACATTTCGTGGGTGGTATAGATTTTATCTCATATAGCATTCACAGAGAGTTCTTTTCATTTTTATTACATTGGATTAATACATATATTTTGATAAAAAAATTCTCCAAGTGAATGAATTAATTTGCATATTTTTTTAATTTTTTCTTAACTTAAATGTATATTTGATTAGGGAAAAGAATCAGCACCCTCAACTGGCTTGTTTATGCAGGCCGGTTGACCCAATGGGCTTTTCATTTTGTAACTCCTAACCCAGCTCTATATTTGGAGACCCATTTTGGGATCTCTAACCCAGCTCTATTTTTTTGCATGGCATATATTTTCACAAAGAGTTGTTATATTCAATTTTTCTCTCAGTTTAAATACAGTTCTATATACCTCGTTAGAAATTCAGTAAAACATATATCTCATTACTTTTCTATTAGAGCTTCCCTGGCACGCAGATGGGCTATTATTATTTCAAGCAAGCCGCCATGGTGGTTGATCTTGAAAGATATGAAAGATCTCCTTCCAAGCCATTATTAACGGGTTTTCCAGGAACGTTGAAAATGCTACCAAGAGTAGCTCCACTGAGTCACTGACTGTAGTAACAAAGTTCGAGTACGGCAAATATTCGACCGGTGTCATGTTCGGTACGATACGTGTACATTCGTAAATCATACGGGATGAATACAGAATAGTACGAGGATAATTAGACCATATTCTAGATAATTTAAGCATTAGTATGTATTAATGAATTTAATATGCATTATGTTCGGTATGACATGTTTTATACGTTTGATGTCTAATCGGAGTACTTTTACGAATATTCAAAAAAATACAAAGTACTTTGTTACTATATTGACTGGAACACTTATAGCATCTCTGGTGTCAACCTAGAGTTCCACTCGAGAAAGCAGGGGCCGAGTGCATTTTGGTCACGGTATTAAAAAAAATTTACACTTAATAAAAATGGATTCATTCAATTTGAAATTAAAAAATATACATTTTTTTATTAAAACATATACTTCATTAAATGATGTTTGCTATTTAAAAAAAAATAAAAACATGTTTGGTTTGAATTTTGGTTGGTAAAATAAATTAAGTCTTATTCGTATCATAAATGACTGTTGACTCTTATTTCATTATAAATTCCTAATTCATTCATTGTATTTATATTAAAATTTTCTCATTTTTTTATATTTAAATCTAAAATTCTACATCTCAAACTTTTTAAATCCTCTCGGAATAACCCAAAAAAAAGAGCAAGAAAATAATAAATTATAAGAATAAACCCTGATAAGTTATTCGAATAAATTAACATAAGTCTTGATAATTATTTTCAAATGATTGAAATTATTTATAAATCATATTATATATCAATGAAAAAATATCATTTTCAGAAGAATTTTTTTTTTAAATAACACTTTCATATCTATCTATCAATAAGAAATAAAAATCCTTATCCATGATCCAATAATAAAAAGATAAATTTTTAAAAGCAATAAAATAAAAATCACTTGTTGTGTATACTAGGACGGTAACTCGGGCGGATTGGGTTTGAGTTGATCCCAATTTAAATTTCAAACTACTCAACCCTAACCCGACCTAACCCGAATTGGACTAACCCGAACTCAACCCCATAATTAAATAAATCAATTCGACTCAACCCGTAAGATTAATTGAATTTATCTAAAATTTGGATTGCCCAGATTAAAAGTTACAAAATGAACGGTCGTGATTTTTTTTAACTATTAGTTTAGAGATTCGAGTTGAGTCGGGTTGTGAGATCAACTTGAACCCAACCTGATTTGTGAGTCAACCTGAATTTACTAAATCGAACTCGAACATGATTTGATTAACCCAACTCATATAAAAATCAGATTTAAATGTGACCCAAGTTGCAGCACTAGTATATTCATAATTATCTCTGGCTCATCCGGGTCACGAGGTAAATAGTTATATTCTCAATATAATAATCACCTTTCTCGTAATCTTATCATCCTCCATCTCCACCGTCCAATCCGATTTTGTAAATCAAAGGCTTTTTTTTTTGTTTTAGAAATGTGTTCCGCATAATTTGTTTTATTGAACTCTTTAACAAAAAATAGAATTGTTTGTTAACTTTAATCAATTCTCGATTAACAAAAAAAAACCTTGTTTTTAAGATTCCAAGTCCAAAAAAACAAAGAAAAAGCATTGATGACTGTGCATGGAAAAGCCAAATCACTTTCATCACTCCCTTCGACAATCATATCTCCCACAACGATCTTCTGGGTCTCATTATCCGATTCATGGATTGAAAACGTCACGCCTGTAATCATGCGAACGTATACAGGTTTATAAAAACATATATTATATGAACATTTTTTTATGTACTTTTTAATAAGTGCGTTACGACGTTACGTGCAAAATATCGTACATACTTAACAAAGATAATAATAATACGTACGAGTCACATCAAATCAAATAATAATAATAATTTAAAGGGCGACCTTGTTACAAATGCCATGCAATAATTCATGTGTTTTTTTTTACACTTCTATTTGAAGGTGTGCATTGAATTACAATGAAGGAGGTAGATGTAGATGAATAAATGAGGGGGAAAAAAGGTCTGGCCTCTGAAGGTTTCCATTAAAGCAATGCAGAGAAAAAGAAGGGTAAGGTAGGGAAGGACTGCAAATATCATTTAATGAGGTGATGATGATGATGGAGGTGTCTGATGGCGCATCAGTGGGAGACCACGTCACGCGACAAAATGAAGGAATTTTAATATTTGACTCACAGTACTGGTTAGTCTGGTTTTGCCTTTCCCCATCTCACAGAAGCAGTGAATTTTTTGTTATTAAGCTAGCGTTTTGATTTTTTTTATTTATTTTTTAAAAAGTGAAAAACAGAGATTTTCAGTCGTTTTTCATAAAAATAGATTTAATTAAAAAATTATTTACAATTTTTTAAAATCAAATTTATTTAAGTTCTTATATTTAAAATTATATTTTTTTCAACGCATTTTCAAATATAACCTGGATATAGGACCGGTTGAAAGACAAATTATTTTTTAAACGTGTAATTATAGATAATCCAAAAAGCAAATCTACTTCTAGTTTTTCATGTATAAATATATAAAAAAGTTGTTTTTTTTTTAAAATTGTACTAATAGGTAGATTTGTAAATCTCTTGTGATCGCTCATTTTTTATCCGTAATGAATAGACTACATTTTATTAAAAAAATGAGTTTGAAAAGGCATACAAGAATTATTATGTTTTTAAGAAGGGATTTTTAGTTTTAAGTCCCTGTAAATTATAAGATCTAGTGATCGATCACTCATTTCTTCATATTTAAGTTTTAGTCCCTACATTTAAATGATAATTTAGGAATAAGTCTCTCCCAGATACTAAAAAGAAAACTAAATAATTTTTTTCCAGGAACTAAAAATGAACATATCATTTAAATGTAAGGACTAAACTCTAAATATGAAGAAGTGAGAGATAGATTGCTAAATCCTATAGTTTACGAAGACTTAAAATTAAAAATCCCTTTTAAAAATCATCCACGTTTGAGAAGCAACATTTGATTTCGTAATATGTCAAATCTATCATTACATAATTCTAAAAATGCAATAACTCAAATGCTAGCTCTCACACTCATATCTGATTTGTTGTATAAATATTTTACAGTAATCAATCATTTTTTTTAAATATTTTACGTTATTTTTGCCAACAAAATCAGAATTATGTGTTAAAATATGACGTGAGGGGGGTTTTAACACTAGAGTTTCAAAATTAGATTATAAAATTTTCACCGTTTAATTTCAATATCTCATAGTCGCATTCAGTGGCCTTGCTTTAGTTGTCTCCGAAGTCCGAAGTATATATATATATATATATATATATATATATATATACAGTTTCGATTAGGTGCGGTGTGCAGTCGGTGCGGTGCGCGACGTGGGCCGTCCGATCGCGAGTCCATCGCATCCAACGGTCGACGTGAATCGCACCTGACCGTCTGATGTGATAGACTCATGATCGACGGCCCGTGATCGCGCACCGCACCGACCGTAAACCGCACGTAATTGCGAATATATATATATATGATACGATATAGGATTTGATGTAAAATTAAATTTTCATTAGTTTTGAATTTAACAATTGATTTCAGTTTCGGATATCCAAGGCCAACCAGGTTAAATCACCATGTACAAAATATGAAAAAACCACCATAGTACACAAAACAACCATGTTCAAGTGCATCAGCATAGTTCATGGAAAAATGAACATTTGTTACTATAAAATCGATGTGAATATATAATATTGAACATCTGATTTTTATTTTACTTTCTAGATAAGATAAACGTTTATATTGGATCAAACAAACACACAAAACTTAAGGCTCTATTAGTAACACAATTGGGGGGTGACTCTACTTTTAATTAAACAGAAAGTTCAAATGTGTTATCAAATAAATTTCAAGAAACTGATTTAATAAAAAAATTATTTACAGTTTACTAATGCAAAATTATTGTTTTTTTTTAAATATAGAAAATGCATTTTTTTTAAAATAAAATTTATTTAATTTATTTTATTCAAAATTTTATTTTCAAACGCGTTTACATCACCCATGTTATAAGATGGGACGGTCGTGATTTAAGCAGTCCACATCGCCCAAAAACATTTGCTTGACAGGCTTCCTAGGAAGGAAACTGTTCCGAATAGGGTCACTTGTGCTGTTAATACAAAAACAAATGTGACCAACCCTGCAACCCCTCTGTAATGTCCCTTCTCTCATTGTATGTTTTGTTGGGGGAGCCTTGTTTTGTGCATCAAAATCGAGGGAGGGATTTGTGTGGGGAAGGCCAAGAAAGATTGATTTGTCATCACTAACGATGTTGTGATGAGAAGAGTTGGTGGGGGTGGCTTTCACCCTTTACCTCAGCCTCCAATTAATGCTCTCTGAAGTCCACAGTGAGAGTGAGTTTGTGTGTGTGTTGTGAGATCAAATCTCGACCCTTGATTTTCCTCTCTCTTGGTCTCTGTGCATCTCCTCTCTCTATATAGAGGAACATATTGTGTTTGCAAATGAAGTGTTGGAGCCATTCAACTTTACAACTATGTGTGTTTGTTGTTTTGGTTGGTTTTTTTGATTTTTTCATGTGGGTTTGTCAAAGAGCAACCAACAGGTGTTATTGGCATTCTGTCCACCTCCATGAAAGGCACAAAACAAGTTCTTATATGGTTTCATATGTTTTTTCTTTGTGTGTGGGAGGTTTAATGGAGGTGGACATCCTGCCAACTGAGATCTGTTGGCTTCTCTGTGTCAAAACCATATGATGGTTCTTTTGAGAGGAAGACAACCCAAGTCTCTCTCTCTCTCTCTCTCTCTCTCTCTCTCTCTCTCTCTCATGTTCTTCAGGTAATACTAAACTTCTCCATCCATCATGATAATTTCTCCCCTTTTTATCTGTCCATGAATCTCTTGTCAGTTCTTTTGACATGTTTACAACTTTATTTTTTTTAAGTTTCTTGTTGTTTTTCCATGGATAACAAGTACTTCTCTTGCTGATTCATGATTGGTATCTCCTTTATCAAGCAAAAACAGGCATATATGTGTTATTTTATGAAAACATTTGATGCTCGGATGCATGAGACAGTTGACACTGCAAGTCATCTGAACTAACATATTTGGTGGGTTGAACTTTGTTTTCTTGGCCTATGAAACGCTATTATTCACTTCTCATGATGACCTACAACAGCTATCCTTCAACCCTAATTTCATCCTTTGTTTTTTTTTAAGGGTGTTTTTGGATTGCTTTAGTTCGATGTATATATGTTTTTTTCCCCGCATGAACCCCTTATAAAATGATTTCTTTCTTCATCATTTTCAATCACAAACACCAATTCTTGGTTGTTGATGGTGAAGTGTAATATCTGGGTTTCTTCTTCTCAATAAAACTGCATAGAAAAATACACCTCGCATCAGCAACTGTCATGCCCATCTTTCATTGAAGCAAAATGGAGTCACGTTTTCTTTGTTTTACTCAGTTATGTCATTTGTCTACTGAATATACAGTACAGATGTATTTTTATTTAAAAATAATAATATTATACTTTAAAACGAAATTCATGTGTGTTTCATGTACTGGTTTATTATATATATTATACTCTGACACAAGCTAAGATCTGCATGCATCATGTGCTTTCCTTTTCTTCTTCCTTCTTGTCTACATCTCTATCATTTATGTTTGTTTAATTGCTGCAGGTGTTGTAGAGTTTTGGAGTCTGGGCTTTGTTTGAGAGAGAGAGAGAGAGAGGAGAGAGAGAGAGAGAGAGAGAGAGAGAGAGATTTGCATTTATGTGCTTCTACAATGAGAGAAGCCAAGTGTTATGCACTCTGAAAGAGGAGTGAGCACTTGAGTATAGATATTCAAGATTGAAGCATCTAATTTGAGCTTGGGAAGGTTAAAAAAAGTTGAAACCATGCATTGTTGGGAATGATGAAGTGGGGAAATGATGTGTCATAATTCATAATTGGAGGGAGGGGCACACAAAATCCATTATTGTATCACATGCACTGGACATAATTTAGTTTGACTGATGTTGTGCATGGTCTTTTCTCTCAATAAAATTTGTTTATTATTGAATCTGATGATTTGTGCATGTTATGTAGTCATTTTCTATTCTTGAAATAAAACGAAACATGACCGAAAGAGACGAGAAGAAAAGAAGAATAACATAGCTCCAAAGGACTTTGAGTCTGAATTTATAAAGGGTACATTGGAGCATCCATGTGGTCCTTTGAAATTATAAAGAATACATTCTCCTTTGAATCATAAATAATGAATACATAAAGAATACTCTCTTTTAAGAAAATTCAATTTCGTGCAGGTGCCTATTGGTGTGCATGCAATTACCTATTGTCATGTTATTTACATTCATTACAGGTTAACAATCATGGCTCTTAAAACTTGTCATTAAACATGGAAACTGAATTATTTGTTCGTTGCTTTTGTTAGAAGCTGGTTGAATGCGAAGGCCAACAAAGGGAATCACATGGATGATGGTGGATGTTGTTGGCATATATAGGTGGGCGTTTGTTCTTACCTTTAAATGAATTCAAGTGCAGACACTTTCATGGGTGGCATTGTTGATTGTTCTTTAGTTCCTGTAATTCAATGTTTTGTTTAATATTATTGATACAATTAATTGATAAATCAGCTTAATGCTCCCATTCAATTAGTTTACATGAGTTCAGATTCAGATCTATCTATGTAGTGAATGTTGAATCATTGAATTAATGAAGAGTTAAAGATCAAAGGAATGCACATGTAACTTGCAAGTTAAATATAATGTCATGTTTTTTGTTCATATATCAAACCTTGAATCATATATTGATTCGTATTGTGATTTGTAACTCTGAAAGACCAGGACTTCATTGGATCATATATAAGATCCATTGAAGCAATACATAGTACCATTATTACCATTTCAGTATTCAGATAGCTTGGTTTGCCTACAACTCTATTTGTGAGACTCATTCATTTCAAATGATGGAATAGCATCTGCAAATATTATATTTTAAGCAAATGTTTGTATGTGTTGTTAGTTTGACCTCAAAAGTGGACTAAGGATGATCATTTATATCTTCATCAATAAGCATGGCATTGCTTGCTTTAGGAACTCGTTGATCCATTAATGGAGGCTTTATAGCTAATATTGATTAAACATTCATCTTTTTGAGAAGATTCTGTTTTGAGAAGATCCTGCACAGTTCGAATGTTTTGATTGATCTTTTTCTGTTTTTTAGCTCTGTATATACTCCCACCATAAAATTAAATTATGAACTGTGAACAGTGTACACCATCACCATTGTGATCATTTTGTAGTTTGCGGAGATGAAATTATAATTCTGTGACATGAACTATATATAGAATTATAGTTTCGTGATTTAAGTTTTGCAATTGTAATGTGATTGAGGAGCTTAGATGGCCATCTATATATATAGTTTTAATATTTGGCATTCAATTATTGAAAAAGTAGTAGTATTTGAAGCATATAATCCTAGTGTTTGTTTTGCAGCGCTGTAGCCTGTACGAGATTAGTTTTTTCTCACTTTATGGTAAAAAATATAATAAAAAAGTACATAATGAGCCAAAAATAAAAAAGAAGAAAGAGTTATATAAGCTTATTTGAGTTATAGGTGATGCAACGTGTGAAATCCAACAAAAAATAAATTGTAATAAAGGTGTATATGGAGTAAACCGTGGTGTGTTAGCTTAATGATAGATATTTGGGTTAGTTTGTTAATTCTGGTCCATGATCATTTTTTCTTTTCAGGAATTTTTGTCATGATTGTTTTTGTAAAAGTAGATGAATATTCAATTTTTCTGTGTTATGAATGGTTTGGATTGCATCAGTTACAGGTGTTGATATTTCATTGGTTTATTACTAGTTCATCTTCTGTATTCTATTTATTTTTCAACCTCTCATAGGAGGGGAGGGAGGCCATCATCATTGCAATCAAATGATCTGTAGGCGACTGACTATATAGCATGATCAGAGCTGATGTATTGGTATAATATGACCCTATCTTCCAATATTTTTGTAAAAAGTGACCTTTCAGAGCAGGGAATGGATATAGATATTATACACATTGAAAGGAAATTCGGAATATAGTCAAAATCCCGTACATACTTGCTCGGGAAGCTCGTGTAACAAAGCAAACCATATTTTCAAGAGGATTGCAAGATTGGGAAATTGCAAGCCTATTGAAAGCCTAAAGTTCTTTAAAGAAAGCATATTTCTCCATTCTTGTAATTGAGAAAGAAATTAAAGGACAATTGATAGGAAACAAATTTTCTAATGCATGGATCTAGATAGGATTTGGAGCGGAGACTACTAAAATTCATTTGAGAAGATAATGATTTCCATGAAGTAGTTGAGACTCATTTTATTTGATGCATTTATAAACATATTATGTTGTACATGATGATGTGATAATTGCACATAAGTCAAGCAACATATAAATATGAATAAAAACAAATGATAAAAATATTTTGGGTCAGAACATGTTTGAGGTCAACTTAACATCGTTGTGTCCACCAAAGAAGCTTGATGCTAAGGGTCCGTTTGTTTCTATGTAAAAGTGCGAAAACTCTATTTTTTTAGGAAAAGTGATTACATAGGGATGTTTGGGAAGGATTGAAAAAAATGGTTATAGAAAACTATTTCTGTAACTGTTTTCAAATCCGATTTTGGCATCCACCCTAAGGGGTTTGTACGTCCGTTTTCCATAAATTAAGAGCTCCATAGTTTTTAAAAGCTTATCAAAAGTTTTAGGAACTCCATAGTCCATAGTTTTCTTTTACAATCCTATATGCAATTTTAACCTCTTCTACTTACTGTACCGAGATATATATCTCGTGGAAAAATTTTTTTACATTTTTTTATAAATGATATTTTTCAATTCATTGAAGTATATACATATGTATAATCCATGTTTTGTAATATAAAATGGGTTGTACATAACATACATCCCCGTTTGCTATCCGATACACTATGATGACGCAATATATATTGTGCTATCATAGTGTATAGCCTCTCTATCAGTATATAAATTATTTCATAAAATAATATGCACTTTAAACGGAATATATATGATTTTAAATAAAAAAAATAGTATAGATTGCAATTAGTGCTGCAATAGGGGTGCAGACGTGCAGTGTATATTTTTCCAAGAAAAAATATGTTCCCGAACAACTTAATGGGCTTATATATACTTCATCAAGGGAAAAGCCCAACGAAATCCATAACTGCAAATCTTTGTCTTCACCGACTGAAAACTAATATAAAAATGTTTTACTTATTTATTTTTGCTCTCACTTTTAAAAAGTATATATAATCTTTTAAGTATATATATCTTAAAAAGTATATATTTTTATTAAAAATAAAATACATTCTTAAATGAATAAAATAAATGCATTTACATTTTATTTATTTATTTATAATGTGCATTATTAGTACAGTTTATAAGAGATTCCAAGGTAATAATGTGGTGATATAGTTAATAAAAAAAAACCCATACAACACCCTAATTTTTCCTAAAACCCATATATCCTCTTGAAAACACATATATAAATTCATCATTGAAGTTAAATTTTCATTGACAAACGAAGAATATTATATTTGGTTAACTTAATTAAAAACACAATATAAAAAATCCTTTATAATATGTTAAAAATACGAAAAATGAGCAATAAATGATGATCTTATCTTTCCAGATAAAGTTTTATATTCTATTTGAATGGGTAAAATCATCATTTACAAATGGTTTTCTGTATTTTTAACACATTGTATAAGAGTTTTACTGTGTTTTTAGTTAAAGTTAATCAAATTTATCATCTCTCAACAAAATTTTAACGGAGGAAGTTATTTGGATTTACGCGTGTGTTATTAAAAAGTAACGATTACATGGAATAGTAAAATATATATATTATAATAGACATTTCATGATGACGTAATGTTTGTAAAATTGTATCAGCAACAGCCAAAATATACAGCTGGTGATGAATCAAATACTTGGGAAATCAGAGGAACGTAGGCGGTTGGTAACAAGTCTTGTCGCCCGCGGACAACTCGGGCTCAGCCCGATAAGGCCCAAGTTAGACATTTTTTTTTGAAAAAAAAAAGAAGAGATAGATGTTCCTACCATGATTTTATGAAAGATTTTAAAATACAATTCTGAAGGAGATGAGAGAAAATAGAACAAAACAATAAATAATTGAATTGAAGACAAAGAGAAGAGTAGGGAGCAAGCTTTGGTTGGACATTAGTTAGGGAAAAGGAAAATGATGTCTAAACTTTTGTGCAACCCAATTGCATTTTATATTTTATACTAGTTTTTTTTTTTAAATCATATATGCTTTTATTGAAGTATATGCAATTATTTAAAATTAAGTATATACATTGGTTTATTTTTTCAGGATGAAAAAATGACAATTATTTTTTGTGCCATACACTGTTATAATCTTGGGTTAAATGCATATAACCCCCTGAAAGTTAGCATATATAAAAAAAACTCTCATTTCTTCGAATATCCATATAACCCCCTCAAAATTGATATGATTAAGCATTTAACTTCATGGTTAACTTTCAGTTAAAAAAAATATTATGATAATATTCCATCAGCTGTTAATTTATATATTCATATAATTCTTTGATTTGTTTAATAAATCTAAAAGGATCCAAATCTATGACGAAAATACACTTGTTATCGAAAGCTATGTAAAATATTTATATAACCCCCTGATTTGTGTCATAAATCCAAAATGAGTCATTTTCTGATTTCACATATTCATATATCCCTCTACTTTACACAAAAAATACAAAAGGACCCATTCTTCTTCTTCATCCCATGGTCATTTTTGTTTTGGGCAACCAATTTTTTTGCAGCCATTTATTTGTAGGTGAGGATGATTTGGGGGGAAAAAGCAGAGAGACATGTTGGTTTAAGGGTTACCCTTTCCACTGTGTTCTTTTATTTTCTCTCTTAGCCAATGATCCTCACATCATTTAGAGGCAACGATGATCATAGTGTTTCTGTGTATGTGTTTATATATCCATTCATGGCATGACAAAAAAATTGATCGGTCTGATTCTTTATTTCAATGAACTTTTTTTTTATGCGGCCATTGATTTGGGTGCGGTTAAAGTTTAAGTTTTGATTCAAATTTATCCATTACTCAAAATCACATCCATCTCTTCTATTTAACCAAATCAAAGTTCAATATAATCAAGTACATTCTCAATGGATGTAAAATTACAAAGGAACAATGCATCCAATATATATATATAAAACAGAGAAATGCATCTGATGACGGGAGGGGAGGAGGTTGGGGAGGTAAATCCAGTGACTTTGAGGGTGCTTTGGAGGACGTGGCACAGGGAGGAGGAAATGAGGCGGCAAATTCAGGGTTTATGGAGGAAGGGATGAGACTGGCGGTGACCAAGGGGGTTTTCAATTTGAGAGAGATGAGAGAGAAGTTATGTTAAAGTGGGGGAGGGGTGTATTAGTAATTTTATTATGTTAAATTAACTTAACCACCGTAGTTACTTGACAAGATAATGATAGAGAATATTTGTATTAATCTATAAATTTTGAGGGGGTTATATGGATATTCGAATAATTGAGAGTTTTTTTTAAGATATACGCTAA
Source organism: Acorus calamus (assembly GCA_030737845.1). Classification (NCBI taxonomy): domain Eukaryota; kingdom Viridiplantae; phylum Streptophyta; class Magnoliopsida; order Acorales; family Acoraceae; genus Acorus; species Acorus calamus. Next base: position 3,262,735 of record CM060872.1, on the reverse strand, counting down.
CTTTTAGGAGGTTATATGCATTTAACTCTAGAATCATATACATTGTAATAACACAATATATACTATGTTATCATAGTGTGTGAGCTACAAAATGGATTTTAAAAAATACATTCATCTTTTAAAGTACATATTACTATAAAAAATAATAAAATAAAATAATATATATTGTAATATATTAATATATTTTTCTTTCAAAAAATAAATTTTAATTTAATTTTTATACTGTAAACAAGACTGCAAAACAACATAAATATATCAACCTTTCATTTCAAGTCCAATGAGTGGAGGAGTTTGGTTTTATTTATAGGTTTTATTTCAAAAAGATTAGGGAAGCCCGGCTGAATTTTAAATCCGAGAATAGTATGAAACGAACACATGGTTCGGGTCAAAAAGCCACCCCGTGTGAGATATGCATTCATTTCATATATAATAATTCATTTCATATACACACACACATATAAAAGACACCTAATAAATAAAAAAATATTGGATGATTGACTCATTAAACGACTTAATTTGTTCTAGCCCGAGCTTTGTTCAACTTGGGTCAATCTGTAGCCCGAAAATTGTTCAAACGGGCTTGAGCGGGCTCGTCCAATTTACAACCCCACCAGTCTTCAAATGGACGACAAAAAGTTCCATTTTATGCAGATAGTGCTCTGTGTAGATATTCAATTGGGACCGCTGGAACAGACTGGAGAGATTGCCAGATCAGGAGATGTACACCTCTGCTTGGGTAATGGTGGACATATTCTTATATTACCCAGCTAGCCTAGAATTAAAAGCAATGACAAAATATGGAGAAAGCCAGTTATATTTTCTTTTTTCCTCGTTTTTTTTAGGAGTACAACAACTCAACAAGGGGGGGTCCCCAATCCAGCTAATTTCAAAGAAAAATCCTATTTTCCTGAGATGGCAATGAATGAGTGCCTATATAGCCTATTCATTGCCAATTCAAAGGTGTATATGAACATCTGAACACAAATGGAAAAAATGATCTAATGACTGATGCTTTAAAAACAGGACTTACTGACCCGTTCGACCGGTTGAATCGTCGACTGTTTTGGTTAACCATGAAAGTCCAATGATAAACAAGAACCAGTTTAAATTTTTTAAAAATGATCAATCCACTGGTTTAATTGTCGGTTTTTGAGAACCGATTACAAATTGCTTTAACTATAACAAAATCGATTATCATTAGCCCTAAAAGAAGTTTTAGTATGTTATATAAAACAGTATTTGGAGTTGTGAAAATATATTTAAAAATTTCATATTTTTGGTGATTTTATAAATTGTAATTCTTTGAATAAAGATGGAGGTTATTCAAGATTTTATTAAAATTGATCAGTCCCCAGAAGATAGATAAGAGATTAAATCTATCTAATGCAACAAGTTAAAAGAAGGGCAAGAATATTTATTTATATATAAATTATTAATTAATATATTAATTACACAATGCTTATATTATGGTTTAATTCTGATCCTTAGCTCGGTCATTTTTCTAGTTAAATGAACTGTTTGGTTCTAAAAACATCACTATTAACCCAAGCTGATGTGAAGCCAAAACCAAGACAGACAGTTTGTAGGCATGTTATATCCAGTGAATGTTGGTTCTCTGATACCTTGGATTAAAAGTTAATTGAAGACACCAAATCGAGTAAGTTGTTCTATGCCAATTATTAAAAGACAAACCAGAGACTTACTCAAACTCTGGCATTATATGTGTCAGCCTGTCTATCAAAATAGAATACAGAACATGACATTTAACCAAAATCATCCCCAGCACATGTTTATATTAACTGTAGTGCAGGAAGAGAAAATGATGTCCAACAACATTCTACATCAAAAAAATCTCTCACAGAATCCGCTGTTTCATCAACTATACTCACCAAATAAAAGAAACAAAAGTGATCCACAAAAATAAAAAAAACAAAGTACAGTTTTCAAAATCTCTGATGGAACAAGAAGCAACTTCAGAAAGTGAAGAAATAAAGTAGGCACTTTCAATGAGAATTATATCTCACTAATTAGAAATCAAAGTACGGAAACACTATTCCCCGATTTCTGCATCAAACATCAGGCAAAGAAACCAAAAAACTTACATCTATGTTATTTCTGTTTCTAAAAAAATGTACAAGAGCAAAGCCACCCCCACCTAACAACACCCAGCTTTCGCATCTTTTGCCTCAGCACCATTGCCAAAAAGAAAAGCTCTTGTAGGCCCATTTGTTCAGTCTCGTTCAGGAGCGTCTCCTGAATCTCTCCTCGAGCTTAGATTGCCCGTGTAGGACCACACTCTCTCCACGTCTGGAACAAGCAGCTTCTCCAATTTGCCATCCGTCGGCACCCATTGCCTGCCTTTGTTTAGAGATGGTAATTCCCTTGTGGGGCTTCCGATCACCGGAGTTGAAGAGCAGAATGTCGGTGTGGCAAATGGTGAAGTGTACGGGGTGTGGTGAATTGAGAAGGGGCTTGGAGAGATCTTCTTCTGCACTGGGAGGCTGCCCATCCCTCGGCCAAAAAGAGAAGCCGACTCTGCGGCCCCTATGCATTTCTTTGTTGCATCATCCACGTATATCAGATCGTCGATTCTAGCCATGATGTTAAAGGCCAGGCTCTCCATCACCCTTGAGTAGCTCTCAAGGATTGATTGCCCTACATCCTGCAACAAGAATATATGATTCTTCTTCAATTGCTCAGAAATTTGCAATCAAACACCTTGTAATGGAATTTTTTTTTTATGTTTTTATAATTTATCATGATACTGTGAGAATTTTAAAAAAGAAAGTATAAGTGCATTGATGTTGAAAGAAATGCAGGAAGAAAGACCTTGTTATACTGAATCTTGTTCATGTCTAAAACAGTCTGTGAGAGGCCAGGGTACTGAAGGCGTAAAACCTGCAAAAGACTCTGTGCCCGTTGTGCTAAAAACTGACTCTTTTCTGTGTCCCCGACGAGTCCTTTGACCTTTCCACCCCATGATGACTTCTTGGCCTTTGAATGGTGCAATCCTTTTTTCTGATCTTTCAGCCTCCACACATGTATGGCTGCCTCAACCCTGTTTGCGATTTCTAATGTATGATGCTCTGATGACAGATCTAAGAAGTCGAGGAGGCATTCTGGTGAGAACTGCTCGGCTGTTATGTAGCGGTAGATGATGTCACCTAAACAAGATTTCCCATTCTGAGGGAATCAAGCAGCCCGTAATAAGGTTGATTGATATGGATTATTCTTCATAAAGAAAAACAAACATTATACAAATGCTTGTAGCAATCCATTTTATGTAATAAATAGCCATGTATTCATCATAACATGATGCAACGGGAATATGAACATTGATAGCATTTAGATGTATGTGGTATTGTAGTGCTCTTGGCACAATACCATTATGTTGTTGCAGAAGCAAACTTTAAAACAAATAGATATGGGCAATTATAAACTATCAGGTAGTTTAAAAGACAAGCAGTGAATATAAAAACAAAACTATTGCAGACATAACTCATTGATCAATATGAATTCTCTTTTACCCAGTGCCCAGATTCAACTGAACAGGAAAATTGAAATGGCATTCAGGAGCAAAAAAGAACCAAGAAGAGGAACGGGGAACATCAGATCTTTTCACAAACCATGAGCTTCCTTTGAAAGAGATAATGGGCAAAGGATATATCTGAACAATGAAGAAGGCCAAGAGACCATAATAATCATCTCAGTCAAAACATAACCTCGAACAATATGTACATACATTTGATATGCTACGCATAGATTGTTCCTAAAATGATACATGGTAAAAGGAAATCCATCAGACTTGTAAGTAAAAATGGAAAACTTAAGAAAAGGTGCATGATGCAAAAGAATATAATCAAAATGAAGTTCTCAAATGATTAGAAGAACCTACAAAGGATCATGCAAAAACATGCAACAGTAATTAGTATGTTAGAAAACTGATACTAATTCAACAGGCCAGGCTACACTGATAACCTCCTTTCCTTCTCTTGATCATTACTCACAGTCTAGGTTTACTGTGTTTAATACCCATGAGGTCACGAGCTATTGAAAACTATGACACTTCAAGTTACAAATCAAGCCATCAAGGGCAGTTATGATCTGCATTCGTGGTCCACAAAATCTTATCAAAGCAACTTGGGATTATTTTTCATTGTATCCAAATTAAAAGGGGGTTGTGGTGTTTGTTTAATGGTGCTTATTTGAAAGCTAATTGATCCTAGGGAGTAAAAATTTAAATATTTTTTCCTTTGCTCTTACATACAATGCAAATGTGACTAGGAAAATTTGAGAAATCAAAAGCATACAAAAGAAAGTGGAGAGATTTAGATAGCTAGGAAATTTAAAAAAGCTCACAAGACTAAACACATCCAGTCAATATTATGTATATCAAGTTGAATAGATAAAACCACTTTGTAGAACAAACTTATTCTGAGGCTGGCTAGGGAATTGCATCACAGGTCGGATTAATGGTGTCTTATCCATCCTGGAGAAATCCTTTTAGCAAAACTAGAAAAGAAGGCTTTAAAATTCTAGAAGGGAAGCTAATGCTCTCCCACAACATCAATGAGGAGCCAAAATAAAACCAATTGGACAATATAAATGGCTCAAAAGAGCACAACATGAAGGGAAACCTATGATGCACGTCCCTGTAAAATCAGACCGCAAATCACAGTAAAGGCAAAGAGAAGAAACACCAGCCCAAATAATTTGCTCAATTTTTCCACGCAAAATATGCAAAAGTTCACATGAAAAAGGGAGCAATTTACAGATTAAGCATGAGGTCACACTAGGAATGCACCATCAACTTCCCAAGTCAATTGAGACCTGCAGTCATTGCATTAGAAACAAGCACCAAAAGCACATACATCACATATTCCACAATTAAAATCAATTTCTATCCAATTATACCTTCGGCAAAGACTCCAAGTAGATATCTGGGATCTCCATTTCCGCCAAGACCCCACTGTTGATCGCCATGGCTGCCTTCAGTATCTGGTTCGCACAATCCCTACATTGCTGCAGCCTCTTCCTCCACTCCTCGCTCAGCCCCTCTGTCGGGACCCGAGGGCATGGCAACCACCACTTCTCCTCCTGCCGAAGTGAAGGCCTCCCCGACATCGATGACGACGGGTAGCCCCCCTCACCATCATCAGCATCAACAATTATCCCTCGATCAACATACCAAAACTCGGTCTCACGGAACCCCTCAAGCATCCCGAGCAACATCGCGTCAAGCTTCTTTAAGGCAGGTAGGTTCATATAGAGGTCCGACCGTGGCCTCGTGACCATCACTTCGAAGGTCCCTCCGCCAGGGAACTCCTGGACGGCCGGTATGAGCTCCACAATCGAGTCACTGACGCACAGCAGCCACTCCATTTCGCGACACCACATCGCCTTCTTCTGGGGCGCCAGGGGCTCTAACCTCCACAGTTCACCAAACACAGTGGCTACGGAGAGATAGAGAGATCGACATCAGAAATCGAGCGAAATCCAACAATGGAAACCAAAAATCGAGAAAAAGCAAACACTCACCGGAGAGGTTGGTGATGGCGTTCGAGATCGCGAGGGCCGTGCAGACCCCCTTCCCTCCGCCGGACATGTCCTCTCCCAGGAGGAGCTTCGCGAATCTCTCCTTCATCATCTCCACTTCTGCCAAACAAATCAACAGCAAAATCAACATAAACACCATAAACTGAAGTCTTCGGTGCTCTTCAGGGCTTACCAGAGACGTCGATCTCCCGTTTTGAGAGCTTCCCCTCCCAGAGCACGACATCACCGACACCGCCTCGGTGGATCCCCCCCGCGCCAACAGCCGGTGAGGACGTGAGCGAGCCGGAAGCGTCTCCGGCGGAGACCTCGTCGTCGTGGCGGCGCCCGGAGGAGCCGGTGGAGCTCTCGGACTCGCTGACGTCGGCGCTGACGCTGTAGCTCCCGTACCGCTCGCTCGGCTGCTCATCCGACGAAACGCTCCCCAGGAACCCCTCCGATGCAGTATCCATAGGTCGACCTAAACCCTAATCACAATTTCCTCTCCGATCGCTCTCATTACCTCTCCTGGGAAACACACATAGAAAGAGAGAGGGGTCTCTGCATCTGATGATCAGATCAAAAGAGGTCTGTTAGAAAAACTAAAAAGAAAAGCAAAGATGTCTCTCTCTCTCTCTTACTCTCTTTCACCGGTCAGATATACTGTGCAGTCACAAAAGCAAAAGAGACGCCGCACAGTGTGTCGTCGTGTTGGGTTTCCTTTATTCTCTTCTCCGGATCGATGGTCCGTGCTTTTACGCCCAACGATCAAATTTTTTCCGGGCCAATTAGTGCCCCTCGCTTGCGTCATTATCCACGTCGGATGATCTGACGACGTGGACGAATTAATCTCGTACACTCGGATTATTTGGGTGAATTGCAAAGATGCCCCTTGACCGTCTTATATATTTTTCTACTGGACCTTTTTTTTAACCTTGTAATGTTATCTCATTTTTTTTTTACCTTGGTTTTTTTATAATATCTGGACTATATCTTATGTACAAAAGTTGTGAAAATAGAGAAATATAATATGATATATATATAAAAATTATATACATAGTACAAATATTTAATATTTACTTTTAGAGAGCATGAATTTGGAAATATATAAATATCAACAATTATAAGATTTTCATAAAAGCATCTCTTGATCCATGTTACACATACAATCACATATTTCTTATAACATGCGTGAGATGACAAGTTATGCGAAATGAAACATTCCTTTACAAAGTGCAAGACCATTAAGTGTCAATGTAAATAATTGTTCATAATAAAAAAAATATTTATCCACTTCACTAATGATTTCATTTTTACACTCACACATGTAGCGGGTCGTGAGAACCAGTCAATCATTTTCCCTATTTGCATGGACATACAATGAAAAGACAAACTCGCACATACAGATAATGATATATCTGTAAAATATATAACATTATATGTAATTAGTTAAACATATTATGTAATTTTATATAATATGATTGTAAGCTAAAAAAAATAAAATGGGATAATATAAATATCAAAGTATGATATGATACTGATAAAGAGTAAGAAATAATTGGACCAGACTGCAAGATAAAAAATAATAGTCCAGGGACAAAAAAAAAAAAAAAACATTCCTGAAGGGCATCTCAACAATTCACCTTATCATTTTGTTTTTTTGTTTTCTCTTAGCCGTGACGGACAAAAAAGACGGTTAATTAGGATAATTGAAATGTCGATTGTGCCCCTCTAGGGGGGAGGTTAGGGTTATAATGGTGTCCGACATGACACGTTCGGCGCTGTGTGGGCCTGGTTTGGGTTGTCGCGGCCTCGCGGGTGGGGCCTGGTTCGCTTTGCCACGTCACTACACGACAAGAATCATAGGGGTATTTTCGGAATTGTATTTTTTTTCTTCCGATAACAGCCCTGTTTGTCGATTACGAAGTATTTTCCACTGGAGATGTAGAGGTGGTCAACCACGGTTAATCATGGGAGTGAATGGTGACCGTCGGATGGACGGGGGCGGGAATTCCGATGCGAGTGGTGGACTTTTATTATGGGAGTGGTATCGGTTACCGAGGACTATGGATGGGTTGGGTTTCATCGGGGTCGTACCATCGGACGGTTGGGGATGTTTTTGGGAGGTTGCGTGAAGAGGAAATGAAAACCGTACGACCTTTTTTTAGAGAGAGGAATCAAAGGGAGTTGATTGTTGATTGACCTCCACGTGATCTCGAAGGGGCTGTAATTTTATAGTTGAGTCCTTTATGGTTGTCAATTTTGTTTAGCGGGGCTAGGATCAATTATGCCAAATAAATCTTCGATGGATGTGACTTATGCCGATGGAAGTGTTGTACATCGGTAACCGTTTATTAGCATTAGATATATATGGGTAATTAAAAGGAAAAATATTCAATTTTTTTTTATATATAACTATTCAAAATACTTCAGTTATTTTTAAAAAATTTATTTAATAAAATATTCTTTCACAATTTTAAAAAATAAAATGACTTAATTATTTTTATATTATCTATTATTTAAGCATCATTACACATATTTAATTGTTTAAAACCAATTAAATAACATTGATAATCAATAAAATATTTTTTTATTTGTGAATGAAGTTTATTATTATTTGTATATTTAAATACATCATTAAGAGTTAAATAGTAAATAATTTAAAATTTTATTATAAAATATATTTTCAGGTATTTCAAAACTTTATAAAAATTTTCAGTGCAGTTATATATATTTTTGATAATATATAAACAAAATCTTTATGTGAGACATTTATAAGATATATATAAATAACAAAAAAATAGAAAAAATAAAAATAAAAATCTTGTAAATTTAAGATTGAGAAATTTGAAAATATTAACATTTTTGTAACATACTTAAAAATTTTTAAAACATATAAACTACTCTCAAATAAAAGTTATTTCTTATATTAATAATATTTTTTAGTTAAATCGTGATGTAAATTTTTTTAAATATGCTAAAGAAATTTTAAAAATGATAAGAAATGTCATTTGCGTCATTTTAGGTTATGAAATTATTAAAAAAATACTTTTTGGGTATTTTTCTAATTTAAAATGCAATACTCATCGGGCATATATTTTTTTTCGAGTGAGTATAACAATATTTAAATCCATTCGGATATGATATTAAATATCTATATATGGATGAAAAAATTCATGTATATTATATTATCATATTATTGTTTAGGATTTCAGTGATTGTAAATGTAAAGTTATTTAACCCTGTTTGATAATCTATTTTTTATTGTTTTTAATCTTTTTAAAAATTAAAAACTACAAATACATTACCAAACAAGTTCATTTAACTCAAAAAAATGTTCTCATGATTACATAAAACGGATCATTTTATTTCCTCGCGTGTGATATAAGCATTGATGAGTGATTATCTTTGTGGGTACACTACTCGTCAATCGATTATGGGAGGACTTGGGAGAATCCATCTGTGATCCTTCTCTTGCCATTAATTTACAGTTAACTTCTTTCTTTTTATTTTTGGTTTTCAAAAAAAGAACTCCTTCCTTCTTATTTTTTATCTTCTTTAAATTAGGAATACACAATCTTACCATTTCGATAGTTTTGGTTTATAAGAAAAAAGATTCTAATAAATTTCACGTTTTGGGGTCATCCGGAATTCGGAAATATCTTGAAAAATGTGATTTTATACAAAGTAATTTAATAAAACACTATTTTTAGAAAACTTTTTTTTTATTTTTGAAATACAAATTAAAAGATGAAATAAATTTTTTTATCATGCATTTTTTAATAACAGTTTAGAAACACATTTAACTTTTTTAAAATTTTGGTGTCTTTGTCTTGGACAAATTGACTCTTAAAACAATTAGTCTCCGTTTGGATAGTGGAATTGAGTTATTCTGGATAGATAATTATGCCAGTATAGATAACAAATCTACATGAATAAGAGATTTTCTGTTTGATTGTGTTTTTTTTATTCTCATTGAAAAACGTAAGAATAAATGTTGAATTATTTGGTTGATAAATAATAAAATATAAATAAAGTGTAAAAAAGTTGATTTGACATGTGGGCCCTTTGATGTATAAGAGGTGTTGATAGCTGATTTGATGTGATAAAGTTTAAAAAGTTGATTTGACATGTGGACCCATGAGAATAGATAAAGTGAGTATAGCTTATCGTATGAGTTATTTAGAATTGTTATACTCTCTTATACTCGTTTAAACTGACTTAATAATACCAAGTTATACTCTACAAACAAACAACCATTTTCCTTATCCATTCTTATACCACCCTTATACTACCCTTATACCCGCTTATTCCGCTTCCCAAACGGGACATTAGAGATTTAAGGGTTTCTTTTATTGCCTTGTATCTATAAAAGGAATAGATGGGACGGGGTTGTAGACAATAATTAAGTTTGTGGTTACTTATAATAAAACTCAAAATCACTTTTCTCTTTTATTTGAAATGAAATTTTAGATTATTTATAACTAAATTGAGAGTTACAAAAGTTTGAAAATGACTCCTTTAATAAAAAATTAAAATGAATAGGAGGAGGGAGAAGTGTTCCCCTAACTCGGAAAAACCTCGGGTAGCAAATATTTTTTTTGAAGAAAGCTCCGGTAGCAAATATTAAAGATGTTGAATGCTCTTTTTTTAATGCTTTATTGGTTTTTTTTTTATTTAGGGTCAGAGACATTTTAATGTTCAAAATTAAATGTATAATTGACAAGTACCTCTCACATAACCAGCGTGGGAAATTAAATGCCTCTCACATGCCTCTTATTGTGATTAGAGGTGTATAACGGGACGGGCCGGCACGGCACGGCCCGTGGCACGGCACGGCACGGAACGGGCCGTGCCGTGGGCCGGCCCGTTTTAGTGCCGACGTGGGGTGGGCGTGCCTCCCGGTCCGCGTGCCGTTTCCGGCACGGCCCGCTAGGCCCGCGGCACGGTTTGTGTCGCGGGCCCCACCTCCATCCAACGGCTAGTTTACTAGCCGTTGGTGGGCCAATGGGCCGTGCCGGCCCGTTCGAACAAAAAAAAATTAAAATTTACAAAATTACCCCACTCACATCCAAAAAAACAACTATATTCAAGGGTATATGGGGTAATTTTCATTCAAATTTTACCTATAAATACCTCACTCCATCCACTCATTTCTTCATCAATTCAATCACAAATCTCTCTACTCCTCCACTACTACACTCTCTTCTTCCTCTAAAATTTTCTAGTTTTGTGTTGGAATTTCAAGTGCTCTCTTTCTCTCCAAGTAAAAACTTCAATCAAATAGAAGTGGTGGTGGAAGCTCTCTCTCTCTCTCCAATCTCCATTTCTTCAAGGCTCTTTCTAAGGGGAAGTTCACTCCAAAAGGTGACAAGGTTGAAGGCTCCAACTCTCCAAGCCTAAAGGGGACTAGGGGAAGCTCTCTCTCTCTCTCTCTCTCTAGTCTCTAATCTCTACTAGTCTCACACTCTCCATCTCTAGTTTCTACACTCTACACATTTGAAATTTCAAATTTTACAAATTATATTTCAAGTTTTAAATTCAAATTAATTATATATTTCAAAACCAAAGTGTATTTTAATTTTAAATTTCAAATTTTAACTATTCAAATTTTAAATTTTAAATTCAAATTTCAAATTCTAATTTTAAATTCTAATTTTAAATTCAAATTTCAAATGGCCAACCCAAACATAGAATATTCACACACTGATGATGAATTTGACAATATCGATAGCCAACCACATGATTTTCCCCAAGACCAATCCCAAGCCCCCCATGAATCAGTTGGAGGTGATGTTGGTGCATCATCTAGTCACCCCCCAACTGGAAAACAAAAAAAACCCTCAAAAAGAAGTAGGAAGTCTGAAGTCTGGGAGCACTACATAATACAAAATATTAAATACCAAGGTAGAATGGAAGATAGAGCTGTTTGTAAATATTGTAACAAAAATTTTAGTTGTGCAAGTGCGGGGGGTACCGGACATCTCAAGAGACATGCTGAATCATGTCTGAAAAGACATCAACAACAACTGAATCCCGGTACGCAGTCTCAGATTGGGAGTTTCGGTCAAACAGGTAGTACTGAATGTACAATTTCTACATTCACTTATAGTCAATCTGGTATGAGAGAAGGTTTATCTGTATATATAGCTGGTGATGAACAACCATTTACATTTGCTGAAAGTAAAAGATTTGAACGTTTTCAAAGAAGGCATATTACCACAATATAGAGGTGTTTCTAGAAATACTATTAGATTAGATATAATTAGAGTTTACAATGAAATGAAAAATTATTTAATTCAATCATTCATGAACATTCAAAAAATTGCATGCACATCTGATTTATGGACCGGTAAGAATGATTTATCTTATATTTGTGTTACTTCACATTATATTGATTCTCATTGGATGTTAAATACAAGAATGTTAGCTTTTCGTCCACTTCTATATCCACACACCGGCACAGTAATTTATCAAGCAATAATGGATATTTTTAGAGAATATAATATAACTGAAAAAATTTTATCCATAACTTTTGATAATGCTAGTAATAATAATAATGCTATTTTAAAATTTAAATCTTCTTTGGGTTTACCTTATGATTTTGAATTTTATGATTGTAAATGTGTTTGTCATATTATTAATTTAATTGTACAAGATGGATTAACTCATATTGAAGCATCTTTAGGAAATATTAGATTAGCAATAAAATTTATTACTTGTACACCTTCTAGAGTACAAGCATTTGGTGATTTTTGTGCAACACGCAATATTCCCCCTAGAAAATTTCCTCTTGATATGCATGTTCATTGGAATTCTACATATATTATGTTGCAAAGTTGTGTAGGTTATGAAAACTTGATTATTGAATTTAATGAAATGTTTAACAATCGTGTTGATATTTCTCCTATTGATTGGCAAATTTCAAAAGTTTTTGTACAATTTTTAAGTGTTTTTTATGATGCTTCAATTGCTTGTTCAGGTGTTTATTATCCTACATCAAATCTTATACTTAGACAATTATTTAATATTTCTTGTGCATTTAAAGAATATAGAGATTATAGTATACTTCAACAATCTATTATTGTGGCGGCCCGTGCCCCGAAACACCGACACGAGCGCGTCACGTGCCTAAAACCCACCATGATCTCTTTTTTTTTTCTAAAACAAAACATCGAAATGTCCACCCTATATAATCACATATGATATGGGATAACAGATAATCAACAAGATATGTATAATCACCTATATCACAACACACCCAGGAAAGTTTAAGCAGTCAACAGAGCATCTAACACACCTCATATACAGTCATCCATATGTACAGAGCATTTAACATAGGCATGGTTCACTAGACCAGCCTCTACCAAAATAATCATATACAGATCCAAAACATCAAACTATACACATCTATATATACCTATCACCAACTGGACGTGACACCAAAAGAAGACTAAGCCAACGTCCACCAACCCCGCCTCTACTCTGCAAAGTAAGAGAAAATAGAATGGAATGAGCGAAAGATGCTCAGTAAGTAACTCAGACATTCCACGCACAAGGAAAACAAGAATGACATCCAAAGTCAAGCTCAGTAATCTCAATAAACATCAGGTCAAAGTATAATGACAAATGGAATCACTGTATAAGCATCAGCGGAGAACAATAACATCGCTGATATATAAACATAGGAATGAATAGCTCAAACTAACACCTCACAACTGATAAGGTCAATTGAATATCATCAAGATGTATCACAATTGGACTGAAAGCAAGTACTCTGAAATTACCCATCAATCAAAAGAATGTTAATCAAATCACTGATGGCCCTGGAAATGTCACAATGCTACAAGAATGATAAGGAAATCACAATTCTGGTCCCCAAATGTCCAAAGCGTAGGATTGACCATCTACACGACCCCACCATCTTGGCCCCTATGTCCAAGATATCTACATACCTCGCGTGTGGCCCTCGGAACGTCCACCGCGGATTCACTACCTGGCCCTCGGAACGTCCAGGCACGGCAGGGTATTCTCAAGTCCCCCTCGCTGGACCGTACGTACTTATGCGCGCTAGGGAGGCAAACCTCAACCCTCACTGTAAGGTCTATGATCATCCAACTCCAAGTACACAAGAGGAATATAGAAGCAACGATGTCAATCACACTACAAGGCTTCATGGTCAAACAACACGAGCATATAGATCATAGGTTCATAGAAAGACACTAAGATGGATACATATCATGATCAAATACAGGCTCACGATACTAACAAGTCAATTATAAGCTCACGAGATATAAATAAGGAAAGTAAGCTGGAATCCAATAAAGAATAACTCCAAGATACCAATAGACCAATTATAAAGAATAACTCTAAGATATAAATAGAACAATTATAAGAATATTTTAGAATCTCAAACAACCACAGTCTAACAACAATGAAGGAATATGTCTCAATAATAGACCATTTAAATGTGGTACTCACAATCAAAATCATATGGATTATCAAAATAAAATTGAATAGCCTCAACAACAATAAAATGTGGGGTGGAATGGAATGAGTAAATGTCGAATCAACAATACCACGCGGAACAGAATTGAACAGATAATGGAATGGAGCGAAACAAGCAAATATCGATCAGGTTACTTACAACAATACAACGTGGAATGAAATGGAACATGCAAAAGTCAAATGTGTTACTTACGATAATACAACGTGGAATGGAACAGAACAAGCAAAGTCGATCGGGTTACTTACGATAATACAACGTGGAATGGAACAGAACAAGCAAAGTCGATCGGGTTACTTACCTCACAATTCACAATCCAAGCTGGACTCACCCTAACCCAGCTCCTAAACCACGCAGACAGGAATTCACTGATAAAATTATAACCTCAATCAGATACTAAAAATATAACCCTATTAATCAAACAATTCCCAAATCTACCAAGACAAAAATGACATCCCCACTACAAACCCTAAATTGATACTATAAAATCAACCATCAAATACCTATTTATCCAGCCCCAAAAACATAATCATATTCCAGCCCCAAATCACAAATTTGATTCAAAACTGAAATAAAACAACCCTAGATGAAGAATAACAATGAAAAGAACAAAAATCTTTACCCAATGTATCGCGAAAAATGCTCCACGAAGCTTTTTCCAATTTTTCTATTTTTTCCCTGATTTTTTCCCTTTTTTTCCCCTCGAAATGAAATTCGGCGACACTCTCTCTCTCTCATGCTATTAATCCCCAACACCACCGACTCAACGATTGATTAAAAACTATAGGTTTCGCCAAATGACGAAAACGCCCTTCCATTAAAATCTGCGCAGCCTTGACTCAAACAGCCATATCTTCTCGTAGGGAAATCCACTTCACATGAAACAACTTCTGTTGGAAAGATAACGAAAATATCTACAACTTCTATGCTTGAGCCAAGATCAGAAGAAGCCTCCAACTATATTTAAAATAACGACGAACAGAAGACCTCGCGATTTATTCTTCTAGGGGCATAAATGGTAAAACAGGCATAACTTTTCTAATATAATTCCAAATAACGCCAAACCAATTTTATATGAAAGGTAACTAAAAAATGAAGCCTTCATATGTTTAGCGCGAATCCAAAATATGCCTTGAAGGTACTTTTCAAAAATTAAACCAAATGTACGACTTCAGGGAGAATAAAGACCAAAATCCCAATAACATAAAATTATCCTCTCCTGTAAACCAAACATGTAAATATTAGCATAAACCGGCATAAGAGGGTCCCGGCTATTACATCCTACCCCCCTTAAATAGGATTTGGTCCTCCAAATCCGCAAAGTATACCTTATGATGAAAATAGGTGAGGATAACGCTCCCTCATCTCTGCTTCACGCTCCCACGTCGCATCCTCGGATGTCTGATGTTGCCATAGGACCTTAACCAATGGAATGGTCTTAGTCCTCAACTGCTGCTCTCGACGTGCTAAAATACGGATGGGTCGTACCTCAAATGTCAAATCCGCATGAACCTCTAAAGGTTGATAATCGATAACGTGCGACGGATCCGGATGATATTTCCTCAACATGGACACATGAAACACATTATGAACGCCTCCCAACTACGGTGGCAATGCAAGACGGTATGCCGACACACCAATCCTCTCTAGGATCTCAAATGGACCAGTATATCTAGGGCCCAACTTGCCCTTCTTCCCAAACCTCATCACCCCTTTCGTCGGTGATATCTTCAGGAAAACGTGGTCCCCAACTCGAAACTTCAAATCTCTCCTTCTGTTATCGGCATTGCTCTTCTGCCGACTCTGAGCTGTTCTAAGCCGATCCCTGATGATACGAACTGTGTCGGTCGATTGTTGCACGATTTCTGGTCCAAGCATCTGTCGATCTCCCACCTCCTCCCAGCAAATAGGAGTCCTACACCGCCTACCATACAATGCCTCAAAGGGTGCCATCCCAATGCTGCTATGATAGCTATTATTGTAGGCAAACTCCATCAACGCTAGGTTCTTTTCCCATCCACCCTCAAACTCAAGAACGGATGCTCTCAACATGTCCTCAAGAGTCTGGATGGTCCTCTCAGATTGACCATCGGTCTGGGGGTGAAATGCTGTGCTAAACTGCAATCTAGTCCCCAAAGCTTGCTGTAGACCTCTCCAAAAATGAGATGTAAACCTTGGATCACGGTCTGATACGATACTGACAGACACTCCATGATATCGCACAACTCCATCAATATACTTAGCCGCCAGACTATCCATCGACTGCGTAGCTCGAATAGCAAGAAAGTGGGCTGATTTCGTTAGTCTGTCCACGATAACCCATATGGTATCGCACCCCTTCTGGGATCGAGGTAAACCGCACACGAAATCCATAGTGACATGTTCCCACTTCCATTCTGGCACATCCAATGGTTGCAACAGGCCTCCCGGTCGCTGGTGTTCTGCTTTGACCCTTTGACAGGTCAGACATCTCCCAACGAACTCCGCAATATCCTTCTTCATGCCTCGCCACCAGTACAAGCCCCGCAAATTCTGGTACATTTTCGTGCTACCAGGATGCATAGTGTATGCAGAATGATGTGCCTCCTGTAGGATCTCTCGTCGGATATCCTCATCTGATGGAACCCAAATCCTTCCTCGGAAGCAGAGCAATCCATCTGTCCTCATCTTCCACTCTGAATCTATTGCCTCAGACTCAGCTACACGACGAAACTCTTCAAACTCGACATCCTTCCTCTGAGCTTCTCCGATCTGAGTCAACAAGATCGGTTGTACCCTCATTTGGGCGATCAAAACTCCTGGCCTTCCCATTTGCAATATCACATCAGAGTCTCGAACTTGCTCGAGCAAACACCACTCATGAACCATTAGGTGCGCTACACTCGCAGCTGACTTTCTGCTTAGAGCATCAGCAACGACGTTCGCCTTCCCGGGATGGTATTGAATGGTGCAGTCATAATCCTTCAAAAGTTCGAGCCACCGTCTCTGACGAAGGTTCAATTCCTTCTGTGAAAATAAATATCTTAAGCTTTTGTGGTCTGTGAATACTTCAAATTTCTCACCATAAAGATGGTGCCTCCATATCTTCAATGCAAAAACCACGGCTGCCAATTCCAGATCATGGGTAGGATAGTTCTGCTCATGCGGCTTCAACTGTCTCGATGCATAAGCTACTACCTTGCCATGTTGCATCAATACACAACCCAGCCCTCTTTGTGAGGCATCACTATAGACCACAAAGCCTCCTGTACTATCAGGAATAGTGAGAATCGGAGCTGAAGTCAAACACCTCTTCAACTCCTCGAAACTGGCTTCGCACTGATTTGTCCACTCAAATCTAGCATTCTTCTGTGTTAGACGAGTCAGTGGAACTACAATCCTCGAGAAATCCTCGATAAATCTGCGATAGTAACCAGCCAACCCAAGAAAACTACGTATCTCTGTGGTATTGGTGGGGCGCTTCCAGCTCATCTCTGTGGCATTTGTCTGAAGGATTGGAGTGACGCTGATGAAAGAGAACAAGAATTTGTAGATAATCTTGAGGTGGATTTTACAAAATTCAACATAGATGATGATGAATGAAGATTTCACATTTAAATCTTCTAATTATTGTATTTTTTTTATTTTTTGGAAGGTGAGTTGCAAGTGATTGATAGTTTTAATAGGTGCCAACCTAGTTGGGATGTATTAAAAACTGTAGTGATGCAATTATCACTCACTTTTTATGTTATATTAATTTTTTGTATTTATCAATGTATTTTTTAAGAATTGTATAATTCATTTTATCATTTATTTAATTAATGTTCAATTGTTCATGTACTCAAAAATTCAATATTCAATCAAATAAATACTTGTATTCTTAATTCCTTTTAGTTTTAAATTTTTATGAATAATTTATGTGTATTTCTTTTATTTTTCAACTTAAATCAACTAGTAAATTAAACATGGAATTAAATATTGAACTTTAAATTTTTTTAAAAAATGAGTATATAAACGGGCCGGCCCGTTGGCCCACCGGGCTGACACGGAGGGCCGTGCTGGGCCGGCCCCCTGTGGCCCGTGCCGTGCCGGCACGGCACGGTAACATTAAACGGGTCGTGCCGTGCCGGCCCGTTGGCCCGGTTGGCTAACGGGCCGGGCCGGCACGGCACGGCCCGTTTTACACCTCTAATTGTGATGAATGTGCCAATTTCTATACAACATCCATAAATTTCCTTCTTAAAACCTAATATTTGCCTTTATTTGTGATTTTGATTTTAAAATCCAAATACTCATCTTTTTATTTCATATATTTGCAATCAATTTTTTTTTCATTCTCAATCCCGGAGAATTCAAAAAATAAAAAAAGGAGAGAGAACCAAATTTATAGTAATAAATGATCAAATCCATATGAATATTAATAATTAAAAAAATATAGTTTGAGAATCGATGTGTACACCCTCCACATTAATGTGAACTAAATGAGATGATGCAGCTACCCTACAAATCTCTCATACAAATTATACAATTGTGAGAAATCCTAGCAATGAATAACATGTTGGATTTTTATCCATAAAAAAGCTATATTTTAAAATAATAATGTTTTAAAGAACAAGATGTGCCCTTCTTTTCATTTTAAGAATTTGTATATGAAAAAGGATTGAAAAATTCGAGATCCTTTGTGCATTATGTTTTATGAGTCTCTTACACATCTCAACATAATTCTTTCATCCCTAGAATGATTTATTTTTCAGTGCCCAAAGAGAGTTTCTAAAGTATTCTGTGTTAATGCTAACCTGTAAAAATCCAAAAATATCCTTCCAGTTGATTTTCATAGTTGTACAAAAGTTGCACTTTTAACCCATAATTCTGTGTGTTCACACTTGACACGGGGCACACCACACGCTCGGTGTTAATCATCCACGTTCATTCGCATGTCCACGTTTCACGGACAAACAGTGAAAGAATCCATGTTAACTTGCCCCGCCGGGTGTAGGGCCATGCATTGCAGTTGCAGATGAACGCTGGCGCTGTTTTAAAAATATATAGCTAAGGTATACTAGTTTTAGAAAATAATTTTTTATTTTTAAGTTCTCATAAATCAAAGGATTTAGTGATTGATCGCTCATTTTTAGTCTTCACATTTAAATGATATATTCATTTTTAGTCCCTGAAAAAGACGTACTATTAAATTATTTGATTTTCTTTTTAATTTCTGGGAGAGACTAAAAAGGAACATATCTTTTAAATCTAGAGATTAAAACTCAAATATAAAGAAGTGAGGGATCGATCACTAAATTCTATGGTTTCTGAGGACTTAAAAATAAAAAAACCCTTTAAAAAATTTATAACACTTGCAGACTGGATTTACCGTTGAAAAATGGGTTGAATGTAACATCATCCCTCCATCAAAACCCATATGAACACTAACAACCCGGCCCAGTCAAGTTTGAACCCAGGCACAAGATAACCAGCCCAATTTTGATAACAGCTTTCAAACCCTTAACAACTTAAAAAAAGAAGAATATCTGAGTTATGACCTATCATTTACGATTCTATATTTAATTTACTTAGATTATCTTTTAGGCAGTACCTAAAGTCATCTCTAGTTATAACTTAAATTTATACTAAAATTTTACTAAAATTTTCAATAAAAGTTTCATTTGATATGGTGTTTCCAATTATTATATTCAGGGCCGGCCCTGAAATTTGAAAATTTGGGTAGGGCCTAGACGATCTTTTAAAATGGGCCCTATCACCACAAAAAATTTTTTTTTGTTTAAATATAATCAAGAGACTTGAAATCAAATTTAAAGAACAATAAAACCTGATTTTCGGCCTTCTCCAATATCCTCAACAAGTATTTGTATATTGATTGTTGGAGTTCTGTAAAAAAATAAATTTTGATTAATAAATAGATAATGAATATTTTATGTTTTTATTAGAAGTCTTAAAAAAATATTTAAAAATAGGTTACACTTCAAAGACCATGTTTGTTGTAAAAGGGGCTACAAATAAGAATTATAAACATATATCAAAAACAAAAAATAAATAAACAAAATTAAGAATAAAAAAGGGGTTACATACCTTGTAATGGAGATTAATTTGTTATAAATCTTTTTATACTTTGGAATCTTGATTACTTGAGGGGTTTTGAGAGATTGAGAGAGAGAGAGAGAGAGAGTCAAGAGCCTTATGAGAGATTGAGAGGGAGAGACCGAGAGTGATAAATCAATTGAGGGAGAAAAAAAAATTAGGCTAATTAAAGAGGCTAATTAAGATATCTATTCACCTTTCTAAAAAAATTTAAAAAATCAATTATGTATTTATGTATACATATTTGTAGCCGTTGCAGTTTTTATCTTCCCATATAAGGCTTGGGACGAGTTAAATTTGAAAAAAGTTAGTTCTGTGTTGGGTTGGGCAGACGAGACTCATAAAAAAAAGGTTAAAAGGGTATATAAACATAATGTTGTTCAGTTGTTGCATGTGACCATGTGGGCTTGGGGGTCCTTCCCTGGATGGGGCCCTGCCTACTGGGCCTACATCCAGGGCCGGCCTGATCATATTGTATTTTACTCAAATTTAAAAAAATGTGGAGTTAGATGAAAAAAATAGCTAATGAAAGATTTAAGTAAAAGTTTAAGTCTCAATTGATTTGAATAAACATTTGAGTAAAAACTTAATTTAATATAAAAAGATTTTTATGTAAATTTTATCTAAATTTAAATATAATTACATATTTAGAACACATATGGAAAGATTGGTATAGACGCTCAAACATTGATTTAACAAGTTGAACACAACATTCTTTAAAAACCTAATACTTTTATCGATTGCACTGACAATCCGGGGAACACACTCGTTTTAGATTATCTGAGTATAGTCAAAATCATCTCTTGCGACAGCCAATGAATGACTGCCAATAAGTGTTCTGATTTACTAATATAAGGATAGAGAAAGCCCAATGATAAAAGATTCATTGATCAACCCTTATTAACTTTGAAGCATATACCTTATCATGAATGCAAGTGCATTCACACCTACCTTTTTGAATACTAAAAACACGAGCTCTTCCATGACCATCAACATCATGTAAACCCAAAAAATACGGAACATGATATTCGAAAATCATGGACTAAAAGGACCACATAATGGCAACATAATGTGCAAACAATGGCGTCACTCACACCCCCTAAATTCCCGCCAAATCAAACTCCACCATCAAACTCCACCTCTCCCATGGAACTCCAGCCTCACAAGACAGAAACCATGTTCACATCCTCCCGCCACGCTTACAACATCTCTCTTCCCCCGCCGCCAAATCTATTTAAAGTCCTTCGCGCCTCTTAAACCACAAGCAACGACAAAACCTCAACATGGGCTCCCTCTCCGACTCCACCAGAGACCTCGGCCTCCAATACCCACTCGCCTTCAGAGACGAATCCGTCGTCGACGACTACCACGGCGTCTCCATCGCCGACCCCTACCGCTGGTAACCCATCCTCCACTCTATCGATTTCTATGTTTTTTTTGGGAGGTTTCATTGATGTGGGTGGGTCAGGCTTGAAGACCCAGACGCGAAGCAAGTGAAGGAGTTCGTGGAAAAGCAGGCGTCTTTGACGGAATCGGTTCTGAAGACGTGCGAGACGAGGGAGGACCTTCGGAGGACGATTGAGAGACTCTTCGATAACCCCCGATTCAGCACCCCTTTTAAAAAGGGGAACAAGTACTTCTACTTCCACAACTCTGGTCTCCAAGCCCATGATGTTCTTTATGTTCAGGTATGGATGGGAAGTGTTTTTGATGAAATATTTTGAGTTGGGTGTTTTAGATTTTTGAAAAAGGAGGCATTTTTATATGACCAATGTAGGATAGTTTGGAGGAGGAGGCGGAGGTTCTGCTTGACCCGAACGGGCTCAGTGAGGATGGGACAGTCGCTCTTAACATGATGTCGATCAGCGAGGATGCGAAGTACATCGCGTATGGTCTTAGCTCGAGAGGGAGTGATTGGGTAACTGTTAAGGTTATGAGGGTCGATGACAAGGCAGCAGAGTCTGATTGTCTGTCTTGGGTGGGTTTCATTTACTTTCTATGTACTTGTGAAATGGTTATATGTTAGTTTTATTTGATTATTTGATTTGGGTATCGCAGGTCAAGTTTTCATCGATCAATTGGACCCATGATGGGAAAGGATTCTTCTACTGTCGATACCCGGCGCCAAAGTAAGCGATGCTTGCCATAATTGTAGACAGAGCGGCCTATATTGTTTTTTTTTTTTGTGGTGAGCATGGATGTTAAATTTGTTATGGATTTGATAAAAACAGGGAAGGAAATGATTTGGATGCTGGAACTGAGACGAATATTTACTTGAATCATGAGGTTCGCTATCATTTCTTGGGGACAGATCAATCCGAGGATATCTTGTGTTGGAGAGATCCTGACCATCCCAAGTGGACTTTTGGGGCTCAAGTCACTGATGATGGAAAGGTTTGAACACTGCCTTGGTATATCATTTAAATTTCCGTCCAGGTTTACAGTTATTTTAGTATCAGTTCGATGTGCACAAACATTTATAAATTTGTAATTATGTCTTGGTGACGAACATGGAAGACTTGAGGAACCATACGATAATTGGAACTCCAATTTAATAGTGACTATCAATTGAATTTTATTAGAAAGCCATAAATTGTGAGCGCATCACTGGTTACAAAATTGTATCTGAAAGTATGCCGTTCTCTGCTTTTGAATATGAATTGTAGTACTACTTTTTATTATGATCGTATGTCTGCATTTACCAGACAGCCTCAATTTCATCTGATAATATCTTGCATTCGTATTCATTTTTATACCCTTCTGTACCCCATTCTTATTCTTTATGCGCACCCCTCACTGCTTTTATTAGCAGCCATCCGAATTTTGTCATTTTTAGGAATCTTTGCAATCATTTTATGTTATTCTTTATGCATGAAACACAGGACAAAAAAACAGAACTTCTTAAAATTTATTATTCAACTGGATGCAACATCTTTTTTTATTTTATTTTCCAATGAATTAATCTATGTTGGTTTACATGATACAAAACTAGCTTAATCTGATTTTCTTGAGGACTTACTTGTTTGTTAGACATGCAGTACCTTCTTCTGTATATAAATGAAGGCTGTGATCCTGTTGAAAAGCTGTACTACTGTGACTTATCTGCCCTGGAAAATGGATTGGAAGGTTTTAGGGAGAGGAGCAACATGCTTCCCTTTATAAAGCTTGTTGATAACTTTGATGCATGTTACGGATATGTTGCAAATGATGAAAGTGAGTTCACTTTTTTGACAAATAAGGATGCTCCAAAATATAAGCTAGTCAGAGTAAATATCAAGGAACCAGAAGAATGGGTAGATGTGGTGCCACAATCCAAAAGAGATGTGCTTAAATCAGCCGAAGCGGTTAATGGAAATCAAGTTTTGGTTAGTTACTTGAGTGATGTCAAGTATGTTCTGCAATTGAGGGACTTGAAAACAGGACTTTTGCTCCATCATCTTCCCATAGACATTGGTACTGTCAGTGGAATTTCTTGTAGGCGCAAGGACAATGAGGTTTTTATCTGCTTCACAAGTTTCCTTACTCCTGGAATCATTTATAGGTGTGAATTAGAATCTGGAGTTCCAGAAATGAAGATTTTCCGAGAAATTGTTGTTCCTGGATTTGATAGAACAGCATTTGAAGTCAGACAGGTATGTTTCTTCAGATATTAACCAGGAAATAATTCGATGGGGGCAGAAATTTACAATTTTCAGAAATATTTTTTTTTCACAATAATAACTAAATTAATTATGGCAGGCAAAATCATCAATTTTAAATCAAATACATGAGCTCCCAATGATGTTATAACATAAAAATAAAAAGGCTCATGTGTTCAAGTCGTAATATTTGAATTTAGGCAAATTATTCAATTTAATACGCTAATCATTGAGTAAAACATTTATCGTTAGTGGGATGTAAATTGAACAGGAATTAAACTTTTAACGGAAGTGCACATTTAATACATAAAGTAATCAACAGTTTAGAGCACTAGGTAACAAGGCCTGAATCTCATCAGTGTTTCTATTTGGACATTGCAGAGATTTGTGCAACTTTATTCTTTCATTAACTTTTACACTGCAGGATCTTATGTTATCATCTTTTTCTATTTCTATGTTTGCAGGTTTTTGCATCTAGTAAAGATGGTACCAAGATACCAATGTTCGTTGTCTCTAAGAAGGACATTCAGTTGGATAATTCACATCCATCATTGTTATTTGGTTATGGGGGGTTTAATGTAACTATCACACCATCTTTCAGTGTGGCTCGCCTTGTTCTTATGAGGCATCTAGGCATTGTGTTTTGCATAGCGAACATACGTGGTGGTGGGGAGTATGGCGAGGAATGGCATAAAGCAGGATCGCTCTCGAAAAAACAGAATTGCTTTGATGACTTTATTGCTTCTGCTGAATATCTTGTTTCTTCTGGTTACACCCGGCCCGATAAATTGTGTATTGAAGGTGGAAGCAATGGCGGGCTTCTTGTTGCAGCTTGTATAAATCAGGTTTGAATTCCTTGGTTGAATATAGTTTCTTCTCACATGTTGTACTTTGTTTCCTAAATTGGACTCCTTGTGAAATGATCTATAAATTCGGCGTTGGCAGCGACCTGATCTATTCGGCTGTGCTCTCGCTCATGTTGGTGTTATGGATATGCTGCGATTTCACCAGTTTACTATAGGTTCATCCTTTTTTCCCCTCCGGTATTTTTATAATAAGTTCTTGTTAGTTTCAGTCATGTTCACCGTTACCAGTCTATTCCCAGGCCATGCGTGGAGTTCTGATTTTGGATGTTCAGACAACGAAGAAGAGTTTAATTGGCTCATTAAGTAGGGAACTTGATTCATGTTTGATTTGCATATTTTCTGTAAATGAAGCTTGAGGAGTTCTATATTTTCTTGTTGTATAGGATTCAATTGCTCTGAAGTTGAATTTATGGTTCCATTAAATTTAGTATATATATACTCCCAATTGTTTTTCTTTCCACTCTTTCATTTGTAATGCCCCTCTCTCTCTTCTTCAGATATTCACCACTTCACAATGTGAAAAGGCCATGGGAAGAGATTGCCAATCAGACCCTCCAATACCCCTCTACAATGTTGTTGACGGCTGACCACGATGACCGAGTTGTGCCATTGCATACCTTGAAGCTATTGGCAGTAAGTTCTGTTTATCAGTTGATCGAATTATTGATACATAGACAAAGTTAAGCCACAAAGTGATTTCTATATGGAATAGAAACTTTTTACTGTGAAGTATGATTTTTTTTCATCTTTATTTGAACAATTGTCAGACCATGCAATATGTCCTGTGCACGAGCGTTGTGAACAGCCCTCAAACCAACCCGATCATTGGTCGCATTGACAGAAAGGCTGGCCATGGTTGCGGACGTCCCACTCAAAAACTGGTACTCCTCCCTTGTTCAATACAACCACATATATGATAATATGACATGGTTATCATTTTATATATGGTTTTCTTTCATCATAGATCGATCAAGCTGCAGATCGGTACAGTTTCATGGCTAAAATGCTGGAAATCTCCTGGATCAACTAGGCTTTGGCTTTATGGATGGATGATATTGAAAGAAAGAGTGCAATCAAATGCGTTTGCATGTTATCCAGCTTAAATGCATTGGATTGGAAGCCATTGCAGGAGTCTTTTGGGGAGAAAAACAAGAGTGGTTTCATTATGTATTCTTTAGCATTGTATTGGGAAAGGCATACAAGCTTGGGCAAGTTTATAGTTGTAATTTTTATGTCTGTTTTTATTATGAAAGAAAGCTAATTAAATTGTAAAGCTCAACTTCACAACATCTTATTATAGAAGAATCCGGTTTGTTGTGTTCTGGTTAAGATGAGTTTAATTTAAATTTATATATGTATTTTTTTGTGTGATGCATGATGTTAATAATGTGATGCTACAACTACTCCAATTTGCATGGTTCCTTCATGTGTGAATAGTGTGTATTTATAATCACCTTCAAAGGGCTTCATCAAGTTAAAGTTTTAATGGACAAATAACATGAAAGTCAAGTCTTTCTGTTTTTTTTTCTGACAAATTAGCTTCTTTCATTACATATCTGCAAATTGAATTCTTGTAAACTCTTTTTATATCTCAGCATGTCAAATTAGCGATAATTTTTTTTTGTTTTGGTGTAGAGTGATAAATTTTTTGAATCTCATGTAGATGATATTTAATTAATTATAATTCTGACAAGAACATGTTCAGACTGATTTTCAAATATTAATAAAACAAAATAGATTAAAGAAATAAAAAAAACACTTTCACTGTTTAACAAAAGCACCGTTCTTTTTTAATAATAAAAAATAGAAAAAAAAACATAACCCCCTGAAAGTTTCTTGATATCCAAATCAACCCCTCATTTTTTAATATCCATGTCCTCTGATTTTATCATTGTTATCTGCAAACTTTGAGGGGCCATATGCATTTTTTTTTCAAAATAATAATATATTTTTTCTCTTTAACCTCGTTTGGTATCGTTTAAAAAATGTGATTCCGTTTTTAATTAAGAAAAAAGTTAAAAAGTGTTGTAAAACACATTCTAAAAAACAGACTTAATTAAAAAGTTACTTATAGCTTTTACTACAAAAAAATCATTTTTAAATGCGCTTTTCAGAAATCAAGTCTATTTATAAGTCATTTTATTCAAGATCATATTTTTTAAGCGTGTCCCAAACGGTCAATTTAGCCCCTGTTTGAAACGGGGATAAGATTTATAATATGATATACATTTATCAAAGCATAAGTGAGTATAAATAAGGATAAATTGATTTTGTATTTGGTTATGTTTTGAAATATTCTCGTGAAAACGTAAGAATAAATGTTATGTTGTTTGGATAAAATGTGAATAAAGTATGGATAAAGATTTAAAAAGATAAAAAAATAGTGATAATTGATTTGACAGATGATTTATAAGATGTGATAATAATTGATTTGACAGTGGATTCACATATTTTTTTGTGAATAACCTATGATAACTTTAATTCCAGGGATTGATTGGAATCCATAAAACACTTTATACCAGTTTATTATGGTATACTTTATTAGAGATTATTCGGAGCAAACAAACACATTAAAATTCTTATTCGGGTTATCCAATGGCTTATATCCAAGACAAATAGAAGGCCAAGAGAATCCTCAGTGGAGTAAATCAAACGGTCCGGGACGTCCCATTTAATAACCTATATAAATATCTCCAAGAGCCCAACAAAGTGAACCGACTTGATCCTCGGGCACTTGAAACCGTCCCTCGCATACCGAGCGAACACAGACGAAAGCAGAGAGTCTAGAAACTCCAAAAGAGATGCCGCCGAAGAAGATGGGGACGAACAGCAAGTCCGAGGCGGCGAGGGAGCGGAAGTCCGCGATCGAGGCGGAGAAGAAGGAGAAGGAGGCACGCGCGAAGGAGGAGAGCTACTGGCGCGAGGCGGAGGGCTCCAAGTCCCGCGCCGCGCGCAAGAAGGAGGAGGAGGCGGAGAAGCGCGCGGAGGCCGCCGCCCGCCGCGCGGAGAACAGGAGGCTCGCCGAGGAGGAGGAGCGGCAGATCGAGAAGGAGTCGCGGAAGCCGGACAAGAAGGCGTCGCGGGTGTCGGTGCCCGTGCCGAAGGTGACCGGGGCGGATCTGGAGAAGAGGAGGGAGGAGGAGATGGGGCGGATCGCGAGGAAGGAGGAGGAGGAGCGGAAGAGGAAGAGCCGGACGGCCGAGGAGCTGGAGTACGAGCGGACCGTGCTTGTCGCGAACACCAACCGGGACGACGATGCCATCGAGGCCCACTCGGTCGGGGAGGCCTTGGCCAAGATGAACGTGTCGGAGGCGCTCCCACCAGATCGGCACCCCGAGAGGCGGCTCAAGGCCTCGTTCAAGGTATCAATTGGGAGTCACTCCTTCCTTTTAATTTTGAGGCCATTTAGGGTTTTTTTGGTGGATGATTGGCAAGGAAAATCCATGATTATTATTGTAGATGTCTTAATTAGTATTAATAATTGGAGTTCGATTGAGATGAAGACGCCCTTTTTTGCTTTGATGTTCATCTATTGTAAGTCTTTACTGCAAGATTTTTTGACATAAAATAGGCAAAACTGTCCAATATTTCTTGTTCAAGGTTCTGACGTTTTGTATTTGGTTAGATATGATGCATATGTTTATGACTGGAATAATCTTGGCCGATAGTCATTTCTGCAATCACTTTTGTAGTCCCCAACACGCTTTGAAATTTCTTTTGAAGGCATATACTTTTCTAATGGAATATATATCTTTACAAAAAGTTGAAGTATTTACTCAAATGCATGTCTTTTTGCATTTTCATAGCCTAGTACAAGCTAGTTAGAGGAAGGTGGTGACTACAGAATGATGCAAGAGCTAATGAATGTGAATTTGACGTGCTAAATGAATTATTTTTATTGTTCTTGGTGAATGTGCATTGTGCAGGCTTTTGAAGAAGCAGAACTTCTTAAATTGAAGGAGGAGAAGCCAGGTCTTACTCTTACCCAATACAAAGATTTGATATGGAAGCTCTGGAAAAAATCTCCTGACAACCCTCTCAACCAGGTAAGTTCTAAAAACACATCCTGTAACTGATCATTCATTGCTATTCTTTATTAGGTAATCCAGCACCCAAATCTGTTTCTTTATGTTTTTCTCTCCTCTAGACATGTATTCCTTGATGTATTAATTTTTTCTTTAATTTCAAAACATAATTAGAAAATAATATAGGCATGACATGCAAATTTGCGTATCTACATGAGCATGAATACATTTCTAAATGTGTTTCTGTTTATGCACCTCCATATTTGTACTTCTATGTATTTATTTTTTGCATGACTAGATAATTATAGATGGATGCGTACTAAATTGAGTGTATTGGGTGCAGGATAAATTAGTCCTCAAAATTTATAGCATATCTATCTGCATGGCATCATGATATTGTTGAAAGGCTCTGTCATGTAGGTTTCAGTTTTTCACATGATAATATAATTATATCTATAACTTCTGAAGTAATTGTTACAACTAGAGGCACGGGCATCTCTTAAAGATTCCACTGAAGCCGCGTCCTCCCTTTCATTACTCTTGGGGAACTAAAGGAAGGGTTTCTTAGTCTCTAAAGACCTTTACGAATTTTGCTATTCCTTTTCTTATACAGTTATACCAAACCCACCCCTCCCCCTGCTTCACCAACCTACCCATTTTTATCTCCCTCATCCTTTGCCTGTGTGAGGGGGTTCTATGAACCTCATAAAAAGGTAGGCAAGGGTCAGGGTCTAGAAGGAATGCTATTATAAGTCAAGATTTATGTGCCATGGGTTATTTGTTGGACGTTTCTATCCATTTTGACATTAACATTTCTTTAATTCTTTCTTCCTTGGGGGATGATGAGAAACAATGACCTGAAATCATTTGGTCTTGATGAAGGAACAAAATATTGGAACCAGCATTGTTGTAATTTGTCTGCCTAGAGTTTGACTGGAGAACTTGGTTCTTCATGGGTCGGTTTTAGTCTAGGAACAAGATCACATAAAGAACTGATTTGAATGACCATTTTGTTGAACTGTTCATTTCAGAAGTGTATGAGATGTTAATCAAATATTTAATCATCTTGATCACTGGAATCTTTGATAGAATCAAATTTCACAGATGTGCGAAATAAGACCTATAGATCCTGGGGGAGTGATAGCCTGCTCGCCATCATAGATGGAACACTGATGCCTTGCTTAAATGAACCAATTAAAACGCGTTTTTGAATGACACACACCAACACCATCAAATATGATTGCTATCATGCAAATGGTTTACATACAAATAATTGAAAGGTTCATATTCTACATCATCATGAATTTATTTGTATTAATTCAATGATACAATTTTAAAAATTTTGACGAAAATATAAATGGTCAAACTTTGTAGGAATGTCTCAATGTGATGTTTATTATGGTTTAACATTCCATAGTTTATAATATTATTGGTACGTAGACTAGTGAGCAATCATAAGTTTGATCATCGGTGAGGATGGGACCTAGTGAGGTTTTGAGGGCCACAGCCATCCTCTATAGACAAATGGCCAATTATTATTCTACAAAATTAAATATTATTGTTTACTATTTAAGAAAACCTCTGTGGTTACCATTATATATTTATTCTCTTTTCCTGTGTGTTCCTAAGAATTTTCAGTAAACCCAACATCTGTTCTAAGTCAATTTATTTTCAAGGGACTGACTGCAAAGCTGCTTGTACAGGTTGCCGAGTGATCAACAACATGTACACTCATGATCTCAGGCAAGTTTTTTTTGTTTCGCTCTTTTAATCCTCACCACCTGCTTTTTGCTATTCTAAATTACTAATTCTACATGGGAACTTATTCAATTCATTCTTGCAGATATCATTCAATATCAGAACGCTTCAATTCCGGTTTCCTCTCTAATTTTATCTTGTCTGAGATACTTTAAAGATCTCAGCTGGTAATAAGCGATAGTGAGTTGTGCATCCAAAGTTTCAGCATATTTGATGATGGCAGCTACAGAGTTCTATTTATTAGAGACATTACTAGTGCATAAGTATGTTTTTGGGTAAATTGGAGAAAAAGTGATGAGAGAGATCAAATCTTTGAGTCTCCAGGCCACATCTGCAGAGGAATTGATTGTTTGAATCTTTTCTCAAAAAACAGCTGTATGTATGTCATGTTATTTAGTAATCGTGATTAATTGAAAATCTTCTTTTTTTGGTTTCCCCTATGTTTTAGGATCTGGGAAAATAGAAGCTTGGAGATCTTTAAAAGGGTGTGCTCGTGCTTTTGTTGGTCACATGAAATTGGTTTGGGTCATTTGCGGTGATTGTTAATACAGCTTAACCAGATTAGAATTCTTCTGCTAAAGATTGGCATATATTGCATCAATGGTACTGCCCCGATAGGGGTTTATGGATCATGAACCAACATAAACATGAAATGAAGATGGTACAAAACTACAAATGATTGATCCTTGTACATTTGCAGTTTTGCATTCACTCTTCTGTGGTACAAATGATTGATCCTTGGTACATTTGCAGTTTCGTACTCTATAGTCACCGCACTTTATAAACAAGCCTCAACACAAAGTGGTTTCAGTAACTACAAAGTATTGCTAGCAAGATGGACCATTCAATGAACAATGTGAACTGTGATTTGTAGCCACACAAAGTATTATTGGACTTGACTACAAGGGGGTTTGCCATTCACAATTCATGTACATGGAAAACTGAAAAAAAACACTCATGCTATTGAACGTTGAGATTTAATGTGCTTCAGAACAGCGCTTGTCGATTGTCGAGCGAAAAATTTCTGACGCAGTCGAACGTAAGGGTACCCCATGAAGGATAAGAAGTGTGCAGGCTTTGAGAAAGAATAAATCTCGTACCACACCTGGTTGTTCACATCCCGTTCCACTGAGAAGCACTCCTCTCCAGCCTGCATCCAGTATATTGTTCCGATGCCAGATGGTGATAAAAATCTCATCATGCAAAGAGATAAAGAGTTCTGGGCAAGTGAAGGAACTAAGAAACAGAGATGAGTAGATCATATTTATTGGTCTATGGTACCCCATGACAGCGTGATCAAACCAGTATCACCCCTCCCCCCATCTTTTTCCCCTCTGTTGTCGATGTTTTGGCTTCATGAGTCCTATTTAACATGAGTTCCCACCCAAAGATAATGTTGGACTTATGGTTAACTAGTCATGAAGTACACTTGCAGCTTGATAGGCATTTATACCCATAAGTCTAGTCCCATTTCAAATATTGCTGCAGGGAACTGGAGGCAATTGTGATGGAGCCTAAGGTATGCAGACAGGCATTGATTACAAAAATATTTGTCTACGCACAAATGCGGATGTAAGAGTGATTCCCCAAAATGACATAGTACAGATGTTATGGTAAGGATGAAGAAGGTTCCTCAACAGTGGACTGTGACAGCGGATTCTCTTTCTGAACACGAGAGACTGACATTGGAGATCACGGTTTATTGCATACAAATGTTTTTTTTTTTTTGCTTGGTAAGTTGGGACTTGAACTCCCGACCTCTCCTTGGAGGAGGGTGCATCTCGACCACTCCCTCTAGGAGTGTAAACACTTCTAAGACTCAAGTAAGTATGTGTTTTACTCAAACCTATACTCAAATTTAACTAAACATTTGAGTAATGTTTTATTTGATATGGTATGCCTTTAATCATCACTTTGTGTTTTACTCAAAATTTTTTAAAAAATATAAAGTTGAAGAAGAAAAATAGCCTTTGAAAATTTGGGTAAAAGTTTAAGTCTCCCTTGATTTGGGTAAAAGTTTGAATAAAACTTGATTTGATATGGTTACGAGTAAATGGTTGGAAAGATTTTGGAGAGATTTTTACTTGAATTTAAGTTTTGGTACACATTTGGTTATAGGATTAGAGATGCTTTTACACTATTTATACTGCATGACACTAAGTTTCAATTAATACTCAAACATTTCAAATGCAAACATGCAATACAGAGACAGTGAGGAAGACCAAAAGTTAGGTTTTTCTGATACCAATAGGTGGCCGTGAAGTGTTCCGCTGCCGAACCCGAAAGAGGAGTCTGAGCTGTTGACGTAAGCGATTTGGAGCGGAAGAACAACCCACGGCACCACCATCTCATTCACACACGCACAGAACTTCCTCCCCTTCTCTACCGCCGTCTCCGGATCAACGAAAGCCCAATTCAACCCGAAATGCCTTTTAAGCCGAATCGAAAAAAAAAAAAAATTTGAACAAAACGAAGATCAAGTGAAACAATTGATTTGAAAAAGAATCAGCGGGACCTCCAATTGATGAGAGCGGATTTCGCGGAGAGGAAGGTTTGGGGGCCGGAGCCTAGAAGGACGCGAGAGCGGTTGATGAAGAAGCCGTCTCTGGTTAGGTTTTCTTCTTTTGATGATGATTCTTCTTGTGACGGTGGTGGTGGTGTTTGGGGTTTGGCGGAGTATCCGATGAATCTGGGGTCGTAGTTGAAGGAGCCTGACCTGGTTTCGTTATTTGAAGATGTAATTATTTATGGGATGAAAAAAATGGTGTTTAGAGTGGTTTTTCAGGTTTACCTGTTGATGCAGGCTTTCTGTTGTTCCTTTGATGGCCTCGTCCAGCACAGAAACACCATCTCTCTCTCACACAAGCGCACGCAGAGGCAGAGAGAGAGAGAGAGAGAGGAACCGGATTTTTTATTTATTTTTTACATTCTGTCCTCAGAGGAAGTAACATTGTAACACTCGGCGCTGATGTACAAGGAAAATGTTACAAGTTGAGATTGAGAAGGGTCCCTTCTTATCTCAGACAATGCCTTTGCAAGATGTATGGAATAGCTATGTCCGGTAAACGAGTTCAGCAATTTAGACAAATGAGTCGAGCTTGAACAATTTTTAAAATTTAGTTTGTAAACGAGCCGAGTCCGAGTCTAGATGAGCTCGTTTACTGAACATTAATAGGGGAACGAGTCGAATTTATGTCACTTTCACATGCATAAGGTGTTGTGATTTGTGAAACGTGACTTCTCAAATGTTAATCAAATTTTTTTTAACTAAATGAGTCTGAGCTGAGTCTTGGTTCAAGTTTTGGCTTGACTTGCTTAATAAACGAGCCAAACCGAGTTTCAACCAAGCTTTTTACGAGCCCAACAAGTCGAGCTTGAACACGAAATGAAATTCGATTTTGAGCCAAGCCGAGCCTGATACTAAACGAGCCGAGCTTGAACATGTCAAAGCTCGACTCGTTCGACTCGTTTACCCTAGGAATATCATTTCTTGAATGCTTTTCTTCTAAGCACTGCGCTTTTATTATAGCCATTTTTTCATCTTAATTTCAAATACTTTGAAATCTAATGTCACTCATCATTAATTTTTAAGCGTATGTTTGGCAACAGATTATAAAAGCAGTTTTTAGCTTTGAGGTCACATCAAATCAAATACATCATTATTTAAAAGCTAAAAATTAAAAGCTGTTATTAAACATGTCAACTTAAATAAATCATAATCACTAGATTTTATCTCTAAACTGCACATCGAAATCAGTGTTTTATAAAGCAGCCATCATTATTACACCATCAAATCATCATCATTATACCTCAAAAGGTGTGCATAAAGCTGCAAAAGCTAAAAACTGATTTTCAAACTGTGTTTCCAAACATGCACTTAGTTATTCATCTTTTCTCTAAGTGGAGCATCCTTAAGTGAAGTTCATATATTGTCTTGTTTTTTATATGGAGTACACTTATCATATTCGTTGGGGAATTTGATGGAGAATATCTTCAACCTCATTTAGAATGGAGCTTCATCTTTTCCTGTGGAGTTAATTGAAATTCATATGTTATTTTATATTTTGGATGGAACACGCTCGTCACTAAATATTATTCTACAAAAAAAACTTGCTTTAAATTATATTTCTTTTGACAAAAAAAAACACTCAAATCACTGAAATACATAAATTTTTATATTTTTCATAATACAATATATATTACATTAAATGATTTCACAAGTATGTTAGATGATTTGATGTGTGACCAACAACCCCATTATCCCTTGAGAAAAAAGCCCTATATTTATGTGCATAATAACTACACACTCGTCATACCTTAATAGGTGACAAATACATACTGTAATAATCATACAAATTAAGCTTACCTCTATCAACCTGCAAAGAAGTGGTTCAGTGATTACATAATTTTTTTAAAAATAAAATTGATAGATCTATCATTTCTTTGATTCAGAAAAAAAGTTGACACATATATATATATATAAAGGGGTGATTACGTGCGACGAACGGCGGGTGCGGCGTGGATCACGGGCCATCGATCACGGATCCATCGCATGGGACGGTTGGATGCGATTCACGTCGACCGTTGAATGCGATGGACCTGCGATCGAACGGCCCACGTCGCGGCCGCACCCACCGTTCGCCGCACCTAATCGCTCGCGTGTACACACACACACACACACGAGTGATTAGGTGCGGCGTGCGATCGCGTGCGGCGTCGACCACGGGCCGTCGATCACGGGTCCATCGCATCAGACGGTCGGATGCGATTCACATCAACCGTTGGATGCGATAGACCCGCGATCGGATGACGCACGTTGGATCCACACTGTGCAGCCCGCCGCACGCTATTAGGTGCGGCGAACCGCGGGTGCGGCTGCGACGTGGGCCGTTCGATCACGGGTCCATCGCATCCGACGGTCGATGTGAATCGCATCCGACCGTCCGATGCGATGGACCCGTGATCGACGGCCCGTGATCGCTGCCGCACCCACCGTTCGTCGCACCTAATCATCCCTTTCTCTCTCTCTCTCTCTCTCTCTATATATATATATATATATATATATATATATATATATATATATATGAAAATTATTAGGTGTGGCGAACGGCAGGTGCGGCTGCGACGTGGGCCGTCCGATCGCGGGTCCATCGCATCCAACGATCGACGTGAATCGCACCCGACCGTCCGATGCGATGGACCCGTGATCGCTGCCGCACCCGCCGTTCACCGCACGTAATCACGTCCCATATATGAAAATTATTAGGTGCGGCGAACGATATTCATGAAAAAATATATATATTCATGAAAATATATATATATATATATATATATATATATATATATATATATATCACTTAAACGATATTCATGAAAAAATAATTTTTTTTTAATGAAGGTGTACAAAAGCCAATAAAAATCCGAATTAATCAATTAAAGTGAATCACATCCAGATCCCCTGCACCCCCTCTGCCAATAAAGGGGATCATCATATAATTCCACTTACATATTCATACATTTCTTTTATCGGGATAATAAATATTGATTGTTATGGGGCAAGATGTAATCATTAAGATGTACTGTTAAACAACTAATGAAATGACTGTTACATGTAACTTCAACAATGAACTTGATGAGGGAAGGCTCTTACAAAAACAATGAAAACAAATTCCTTGTAGATGCATTCAGTCAAAAGAGTCCATCTTTACATCCGTGACATCCAGCTGAACTATCTCAGCTCTACAGCCCAAGATGGTGCCGATACTGCAAAGCAAACAATTACAGTTATTTCTACATGACACACATTGATTAGTTTGAATTAATGTAACCAAGGATTATCAGTTATTTCAGGTGACTTACTTGGGCTGGGTGCGACCAAGGTCTCCGTGCACAAATTCTTTGATATATGTCCCTGCCTGCACATCATGAACATTTCAGGTCCAGAGTTCCTAGAGAAATTCTGGATAGAATAATAACTGTAAATTGTCCTACAGAATGCAAATTAGGGTCGGTGCCATCTAGAAAAAGGGGCCGGTAAACCTAAGGGATACAAAAAGAATGACTTGTGATATGATTTTATAACAGTAAGATGCACAGCCTGACATATCATTGGGAAATTTGCTAAATGTCAGGATGGAACTAATGCTTCTTGAAGTCTTATCAATGAATCTGAGAAATTATACCTGAGTACAAAGATGCAACAGAAAATACTGGCAGCTTCCCGTGATTCTCTCTGTCTCCATCCTGATATTGGAAATGCAGTATTGAGGATATTGACATATTTATGTACGTGGAAACCAAGCTTGCTAGGTGTGATTTAAAAAAAAAAGTACTACCAGTGTATCATCCGTTTACGCTCCATAGGACTTCGACGATGAAGCACTCTGATAGGAGTGTTCTGCAAGATATCCTGTGGCGCAAGAAAAGAAAACCCCTCATGCCATTGAATTCTCCTAACCAGTTCATGTAGATCATCAACAGAACAACACATGATTGTGACATGAAACAGTCCAATGAGTAAAACCATTTCTAGTAATTACAGTGAGCTATTGATTTTTTTTTGATGAAAACAAACTAATGAATATTCAAACATTTCCTTCACAGGAATTGAATGGAAATTTGTGGATGATTGCCTTAACAATCAGAACAAAGCAGATGGATATGTTTCTCATGTACAAAAGAGGATAGCATATTAGATATTGCTGCCACATGATGTGAAAAAGAGAAGCAATGACTTACCAACTCCTTTATTGAAGATATCTTCTGCAGGTCGGTCTCCTCAAGTGGGCGAGAAATCCACACTAAAGCTGCATACTGCTTCTGCATTATATTAAGCATCCAGAGACATTACGATCAATTGTAGTAGTCCCTCTTATAGAAATATCAAATATATGTGACTACTAACAAAAATATGTGAACTACAGGTCAAGAGCTACTCATTGCCTATTTCTAACATATAACTTAACCTTAAGTTCTCTGTTCTATTTTAAATTCTTAGAAGTCATTTATGTCAACATTATATTCATAATACAGATTGGAAAAACTAGTTACATATAAGTGGCAGATTATAACCTGTTTCTCTGCCTCTCCTTCACGCATCAAAGTCCATACTTGACTATCAACTATCTTGAGGTTTTTCACTTCAACCTATATAGAAGAATCACATTTTAGTGGTGTTCTGCCAGCTGTAATATATTTTACCAACCAAGAAAGCCGACAGATGCTACAATCAAACCTACAAAATGATTCTCAGAGTTGTTGATCTTGTCAGCTATGGCTTGAATGTCTGACAGAGAAGGACTGATGCGTGCATTTAAAACTTCAACCAGGAATGGGCGACCTGAACCTAACATCCGAACCTGAGTGGAAAATTAATTCAAGTTATCTGAATGCAATTCTTCAAGAGATAACCTCTTAAGAAGCAAACAGGTTTGTACATCAATATCTTCTCTACCAGCGGCATGGAACTTGTAGCTGTCACCTTTACACACAGGTAGAACATTGGTCCCAATTATCTCCTGAAGGAAAAGTAACTTATCAGTGAAGTCAATGCATAACCTATAATTACATACATTAAAAACATAATACCTCAACAGATGCTTCTCCTATTCGCTCACCATCTACCATCCAGCATGTTTGACTAACCTTTCTTGAATACTGTGGCATGAAAGCAAATAGAATACAAGCTGGTCAGTGGTCATTATATGGCATGAAACAATTGTTTCACGTGAGACATAGCAAGCGATACCAGACATATTAAGTTGGTTGAATAATATAATGGGGAAACCAGTGAACAGAAACTCAATATTTGAAAACTTGAGCAATATGTGCTCATATTGCCCTTCAAATTGTAACTCTACTATTGATTTTTCATAGAGCACACAATTCAAGACTGCCAACAAACAAGGCAGTTCAATTTTCTAGAAGCAATATAATCCAAGAGAAACTGGACCTTGGTATTTAGACACAGCACCAACTTGCAAACACCCCATCCAGAGAGGTTTTAAATGATGCATTGACACTGATATATCCAAATATATATCATTTTTAATGCCTCACTGTCGCCAATGTGCCAGACGTGATTTGGTTGACTAGATATCAGTAATAAGCTAATTATAAATCCCTCATTCATGGACAAAATATACCTTCATATATCTTCCACATACGTAGATAGGCATTCTACAACAATTGCAGTTCAAATGGCATGGCTCAGAGACCTATAAGAGCAACAAATGCTACAATCAGTTGCAACAGAAAAGGCACCACAGTATATGCATGCCAGGGCAAACACTGAAACATTACCTTCTCTGGTGGCAATGGGAAGAGTTCAGCAAACACTTGATCTTGCAAACCTTGAAGAGTTCTACATATAGCTGCTTCAGATTCACTGAAGGATGGTTCACTGCCTCCATTGCCAGTACTCATATGTGAACCATTGGCACCCGGCCCATTGTACTCTGTTCAATTTTAAAACGTAAGGCATACTAATAGAATTGCTAGAAAATTAAATCAACACCAACTCAGAACCCGCAGATATCTTGAACACTTTCATAGACACATAGCTAATGTTTTCCTGCTTGATCAGTGTGATGAACCCCAGAAATAGTTTCGTCATATTCACTATGGGAATGACCTTTGCATCCATTGCCAGTTACCATAGGTAATCTATTTGACATCCTCCCTATTATCATCTGTTCATGCTCAAAAGATAGTTCATACACAAGGCCCTGAAAGAAACTCGGGCACTGATTTTTAAACAGAAATGGGAGCTAAACCAGAACCCATGGATATCAGAACATTTTGACATACAGAGAGAGTTATTGTTATAGTACTACCTATTCAGCTGTATAGGGGCTTCTCCTATTAGCTTATGCCTTAAGCTTAAGTTTGGCTCTTTCAGGCCCTTCAAACAATGTCCATTTTCAATGAAGGATTTCTTGAACTCTGGCATTGACTTGTAAATATGTAGTGAAGATAATTCAAAATATTGTTTGAAGCACTGAGGTAAACAAATGATACCCTCCAAAGGGGTAAACTGGGATTTGAGTATTTCTCTACCAACACCCATCCCCACAAGCGGGTCGTCAACAAGAATTATACAACTATAATAAATCAAGGAAGAGAAGAAACACGATAACAAAAGGATACAATATAAGCAAAGCATAATGCATCCATTAAATGCAAGATGAAACTTAACACCACACTGCAAAATTTACTTAAAAAAATGCAGATATAAATATATGCTTTGATGTTAAAAAGTATTAACCAAGATTTGGAATTATGCAACTTCTTTTAAAAATATAAAATATATAAGTGGAACAAAATCCCGCTGATCATGATCCGCACATACCTGTTTTCCTTTTCTTGCAGGCAGAATCTTTTGCACTAAAGTTCTGAAGCTTCAAAGAAGCTTTAGAATGAGAATATGTCAAGCGAATACGGAAGGATTCGACACCACATTTTATAGCCTGCACAGCTTTGAAAAAGGTTTAAGATTGTTACACAATTTAACCTGGTAAAACTTGCAACATATGTATCAAATGGAATATAAGAAACTTAAGAAGGGTATGTTGGAAATATATAGAAAGAGTACAGATCCAGAAGAATAGGAGAAAAACCAACTTACCAAGTGGTTTTCAAATGAGTGAATGATTGAAAGTTTCAAGGCATCCTTCACTGAAATATGTTCATTTACCAGCTTTTCGTGAAACCAGGTTTCTGATTCATACTTTCTTTTCATATACAATCTATAAAATTCAGGAATATTAGGCGGGCATACATCGTTCTATATGCTATGAGAGAAAGCATAAAACAAACTTGTTGTAGCAATGGTGCATGTGCTCCTCAGATTTCCAAACCCAGAGGGGTGAATTGTTATTTTTCAATAATTCCAACACAATTATAAATAATATCTATATTTTGATGTTTGATACAAATATTACCAGAAAAGGAAAATAATGCAGAACACACATTAAATATATCAATGTCTAAAAAATAAGAATCAGTATCAGGTGGATCCAAAACTATACATCATTTGTATCATTCATCGGCTGATACAAAACCTATATGAAACATGTTTCAAAACTTTTTGTCAGCATTTTAAAAAAAGAAGTAAAAATATGGAAACTTAGTAAATAACATAAAACATACTTGCAGAGCAAAAGTAAAACATTTGTATATAGTGAAAAATCAGTTTCATGATCCATATAATATATAACACAATAATACAAAATGTAAAACAATATTTAGTTATTTACACCCATTTATTCATGTCTATATAACTCTAACAAGTTGATGCAATAAGCCGATATCAACTAAGGGGGAAGGGGTAGAGAAAGGAAGTTTGTTATGCTTTAACTCTAAAGTCTAAACAAAGTTGAGCCTTGGGCCTTGAGTTCTCATCAATTGGAATTGTAACTTCCCAGAATTTCTTGAATGTAACTTACTTCCAAGAGTGAGGTAACTTCCAACATCTTTTAGGCTGAAGTAAGACTTCTCACCCACTTCTCGTAGCTCTTACTTAGTTGCTTTCATAAATTCAGACCTTCAATGAATTCATGTCCCCCCCCCCCCCCCCCCCAGCCAAATAAACCTTCTTTTTATTACCGAGAGTCCTCTTACTACCAACCAGAAAGTGTCATAATCTGCTTACTTCTTGCCGGTATCAACAAAAAAAAAAGGATCACAAACATCTTCCATCTATTTTGTTAGGAAAGAAAACTAAAGAATCACCTCAAAATTTGTAATCAAACATAAGGTAGCAACCTTTTGAAAGCCGCAATGAATACCAGTATAGATCAATAAATATATAATTACTGAAATATAATGGGACAAAACAGATTATAAAAGATAGACAGACAAGATAGAGTTGAAAGGATCACTTTTACGAATCACATGTTCTAAAAGCTAGTTTGAATTATCAGGTACATCAGTCACCAAGATAAAAGTCTATTACCGGATGGCACGCTCGTTAGCCAAGATAACTGGTGGTATAGAGATTTCAAGAGAAAAACCATCAATCTGATGGCCTTCCCTCTTTACTAGTTCAGCAATCGATGCAGTGAAGTCATTCATACGAGATTCTTTTTTGCAAGAGGATATTGCTTGCTCCTGGTCATAAGCAAACTGTAATATGCCAAGACAGACACCGCAAAAGAGTTGATCCTTATGTGGATCTTGAATAACACAAGGAGAATGGACAACTCCATTTATAGGGCTGCCATTTCTCTCAGTTCCACTATCATCTTCAAAAACTGAACATAAAACTGAAGCGGAGAGAGAGGAGCAAGAATAAATTGGTCCCCTGACCCCAAATAGTCGGAAGATGCATCGAACACAGACCTGAAATTAACAATCACATGAAAAATATAAATGAAAATCTGTCGTCTCATCTACTAGATCTACTGAGAATATATCAAGGTATCTACTGCAGTATTGACCTACTAATCATTATAGCTTCACAAGGACTAAAATACAAGAACAACACTATATTATACTAACACCCTCTATCTGTTGGATATTCTTTGGATGGATAAACATTGTTACATAGTTGTCTAGGCGGCCAGGCGAGCCTAGGCGGTGGCCATGCGCCTAGCCGCCTATCTGTGCTCAGCTGATGCACATGTGTTTTTAAGATGATAATTTATCAATGATCTGATTTTATTAACGATAATTCTCTAATTATTCATGCTTTTTTTTTACAATAAAATCCCAGAGGAGAATACTATATTTAAAAATGAAAAGCATATGGAAAAATACAACCCAAAGGTCGGGGAGGACAAACCTACTATTGAGCTACAACTTTGTTGCTTCTTCTATTTGTTGTTGCTTGTTGGACCTCAAAAACAGAAAAATCAATACCCTGATGGACATGTCCCATATGACTATTAAA
Organism: Acorus calamus; assembly: GCA_030737845.1. Classification (NCBI taxonomy): domain Eukaryota; kingdom Viridiplantae; phylum Streptophyta; class Magnoliopsida; order Acorales; family Acoraceae; genus Acorus; species Acorus calamus. Next base: position 3,220,445 of record CM060872.1, on the reverse strand, counting down.
ATTATGTGAAAGATAGCTATCATGACAGTTTCTGATTGGTTACATTTTTCTTATTCTAACATTATTTACACCCCCCCTCTCCCGAATTACTATCAGGATTTATACTAATTATCCAGGCATAGTTATCGGCCATCATTCCCGCTCAAAAAAAGGGGTGTTTTTTTTGTTATTCATGTTAATCTGGCTCTCATTCCTCACCCCAAACGGCGCTACAGATTAAACAGACATACAAATTCAATGTCTACGAAGAACAAAATAAAACCCTAATTATTTAACAGATTTGAGGAGAGAGAGAGAGAGTCGAACCCCAACAGACAGCAGTTCCTGCACGGCGTCGCGAGGAAGCGAACGGGCGGCGGCGCTTATGATCCGCGCCTCCTCTTCCTCCTCCATCCGAGGTGGCGGCGGATGCTCTGTTGATTCGCTAGCCATCCTCGACGAGGCGCTCGCGCAGTTGGGCTATGTTTCGGCGCCTTTCCGAGGAAATTTGTGTCCGTACAGAGTCTTAGAACCCCGTCAAAACCCAACTCGTGATACCTGACCGTCTGATTGAACCGCACTGTCAAATAAAAGTTCCAGTGATTTGACGGTGATAAGGGCACTAACCCAGCATCAAGCGGATGAGAATTCAAGTAAGGGTCCCAAAAGGCTCCGGGCCGAAAGCCCGGCCCGGGCCTATTCTGGGCCTGGGCCTAACCCAGAGGCCCGCCCGAACTAGGCCCGTTCAGGCTGACCCAGGCCCGCCCACTGCCCTGCAATAAATGAATCACATGTAATTTTATGTAATTTTTATTTGAATTGTGGTTCAATATACAGATTATTGACATTTATGTAAATGTCAAACTAGTTAGGTACATGTAGTTTTTAGTTTTTTAATAATTAATTCATTTAGTATTTTTATTTTTGAAAATTCAATAGATGTAAATATGTTTTTCAACATTATACTTTCAATTTTGTGTTTTTTTACATTTATATACAAATGAACAACTTAAAATTAACAAATCTAAAGGAAATAAGATGTTTAAAATGTAGACCGACCTGGCAGGCCCATTCAGTCTCGGACCGCTAGCCAAGCATGCCTGCGGGCCTAGGTCCTGTTTCAACGGGCCGTCCTGGCCCGTTGTCAATGCGTAAATTTAAGTTCCCGTTTCAACAGAACCTAATGATCAATATGATGAACACACGTTTACAACAGGCGGGTTGGGTTAGAAAAACCTATTCAAATCCAATCCAACCCGTCCTATTTATTTTAGATTTGGGTCTCATTCAGGTTGAATCCTGGTTTGACTTGGAAACAATTTTAACTGTGACTACTGTTGCTTCTTCAAAAAACTGATAAAGTTGTAAATGAGAAGTCTTTATAGCCTAACATTTCAAAATGTGAGTTGCATCTCCAAATCAAAAGACTCAATATAAAATGAAATAAAAATATCACAAAAGATTAGTTTCTGAAAAACTTAATGCAAAGTCTATTTATTACAAGGCAAAGAAATGGCCCTACCTTTTCTATTGGATCATTGAATATTTTCTGCTTTGACAACTGTTATCTATCAGATTTGAACGACTACTAATTTGTCATAGGATAACTACCCAAAAAAAAATTATGATAAGAGAGGATCTAAAACTCATCAAATTTGTTTTTACATGGTAAACTACATCATTGAAAATGATTCCATAATTTCTTCCAGTTTAAACTCATTAAGAATGGTTAGTTTGGGAATCAATTGGGAGAACGTCAGGCATTAACACAGATTAGCTAAAACAATCAGCACCATTTAGAGTAGACACTTTGACAACACTGAATGAACACACTTTTAAACTACACACTTTTCGGTAAACAAATCTATGTACACACTTACCCAATACATAACTCTCAGTCTCATTAAACAAATAAAAGATTACTTACCAATTAAACATTCCATTAAAACTACCTTTATGAATGACTGTCCATTCTTGTGGTAGAGATATTTCAGTTTGTCCTCATCCAAAGCGTTCCCCGCACAAGCTCCAATGCCAAGGGCATACAGAGCCACATCCCTGTTTCACACACACACAAAAAAAGGAAACAGTCCAATTTGTAATTCATATAACACCAATGTATGTCGATATCCTTGAGTGAGTTTCATGCAGTTGTGTACCTTTCATCGTACGTGAATGTCGTCTTCAACGCAATAAGGCATAACAAACACAATTTGTAATAAAAAAATCAGTTCTTTTGTTTTTTCAAGGGATAATAATCAAAACCATTCAGTAAAGAAAGAATAGTCAGCCGTTCACATCATGGAATTTATGGGAGATGACGAGCCTGGGATCAATCGCCAACAGGGGCGGCTTCAAGGCTGCCATGGGAGAGCTCAGAAGTTCTGGGAAGTGAAGTTGGAGAATTCTGAAGATTCAGATTTTGGAAGTAAAAAAAAAAAACGCATTAAGAGAGAGGACAAGGTATTACAGTGGATGATGATGGATGGATCATAATTAATTCATGCATGAGAATTATTTTTTATACAAATTGTGTTTGTTATGCCTGATAGCTTTGAAGACGGCATTCACTTGCGATGAAGAAGAAAAACTTTGATGTACGACATTCACAAACATTGAAGAATACAAGGTTTTCAAATGAAAAGACCATTTCTTTGCTGAATAGCTGGTAACAAGGCCACTAATCCAACATCACAAGCAGACGAGAATTCCTTATTTCTCACGCTTTGAAAACATCTTTATATTTCAAGATCACGCAATTCCACAAACACATGTTCAACTACGAATCTCAATAAATAGTGAACTTCCAATGTTATCACACATGCCTCAAACATACCGAGTAAAATTTATTCCTTGACATGGAAACCGGCATACAACATATGTTTTATCACCAGAGGATACTGTTTATTATTTCCAACTCTACAGAATGATACATGTATAAATTACAGCATTGTCTTTACAAAGACGAAATTATTCGATTGAGGACAACATATCCAGAAAGCACAGTCCGATTCCGTTCCTTCACCTTCATCTGATAAATTACTCTGCACCATATGCAAACTATAAGGATCTGTTATATATCTTGTGTTTTCGAATGGAAGGAAATTAGGAGAGTAGTGTTTCTACCTGGACCCTTCCAACCACATCTCAGTTATCAAGGTCTCCCCAGGATAGACATGCAGAAGGAATCGCCCCATTATGCTTTTCACTGTGGTCGGATCCCCATTGCAGATACACTTAACTATCGCCCTAACTGCGAATCCAAGCGTGCACAGGCCATGCAGAATGGGGCGAGAGAATCTGCCATGGAAGCAAACTATTCTTTAGGCCAATTGCATGGAAAAGTGCATTACAAGCTTACAACCTGTTTAAACGCAATGGGTTAGATTCACGAACTTAATAACATTTGATTACCACAGGTTATCCTGACTGCATTGGAGTTTCTAAAATAATCCCGCAGATCCAGATAAAATTGGAAAAAGGATATCCCTTAATGGAAAATTTTCTACTTGGGTTCAGAACTGAAGTTTCAGATTTAGGAGAGGAGGTGAATTGGGAATCAGAAGTTTTCTGCAACTACAGTGAAAGCACTCAGGGTTTTACAAACTGGTTGGATTTATATTTGAGGAGTCTCTCTGCGGATCAGACCAAATATTCACAAAATATTAGTGGGATTTGTGGGCAGCTCAGATTCATGATCCTAAATCCTGAATCTTCACCTAGTCTAGAAAAATTACATCTATGTCTATAAAACAAATCACAAATTTCAAATTACATGTAGCAATTCAACATACCTAATGGCTATTCATAAATAAAAAAATAAAAAAAGTGAAGCTAACCCATACCGATAAAAGTATTATCTAATCAAATCTTTATTTGGATCTAGATCTTGGTGAGTAGAACTGGGTACAGATATAATTGTTCATAAGACCTGTTAATTTAATATATGCACACTATATCTGATGAATAGGACATTAAATTGGACTATGTTTTAGCCATTTACACCTTTGCATTAGGCCAAATTTAGCACACTATGAAAGGAGAAAGCTTGTACTAACCCTGCAACATGTGCCACTGTAGGATCCGAATGCAATGGATTGTAGTCACCTGACAATCTGTACAATAATGCCTGCACAATAGCACCCAGCAGTTGCAACAAGTCATCAAAAAATGGAACATAAAGTAAATTTACCGAGACAAGATATTGTAGATGAGCATAGATTATAAATGATTCAGAAAAATTATGGAAACATACTATATAAGAGAAGAAATAAAATGGATTGGGACTGAAACAATAGCCTAAATAGATTTAACAAAGGGCATTGGCACAAAGGTTTCACTAGGAAAATAAACTGTTTCAATTCAAACAATCCACTGATATTAATCTTATAGGCCCCAGTGATTGGAATTTCTAGATCGTAGATAAATTTATGAATTTCCAGTTGTCTTGCTGCTATATGGCAATGATAGACTACCCTTGCTCCCACAAGAGAATCAAACTCATCCAATCAGTTTACAGACCTGAGATTGTTGCATGCAGTCTTCATATACTTTAGAAGGTTCTCGAGTGGGAATTGTCACACGAACAACCTGACCAGTAGGATAGTTGGAATACGAATAAGGAGGCGATGCTTTTGAAAATCCACCAGCACCACGCAAGTAGATAGTGCTCCTGCAAAGTTTAATGCTTCATAAAATTAATATTTTCTTTACCCCACTGAATTTAGAGTCAGATAACCATGAGAAGCCACACTAACCGATTCATGCACAACACTTCACCAGATTCCTTTTCATAACTGATGGTTTCAAGCTCCAAAATAGTTGCTTTTCCTGAGAATAAGGAATTGAATTCAATAACTTAGATTTTGAGAAACTCGGAAGCAAATGTCATTGTTCATAAAAAGGGACACATCAAAAGAACCTTTTGGTCCGATACTGTTTGCCCAAAAAAATCTTAGTTTGAGATACCCACAAAGTACAAAATATTCTATATTGTTAATTTAAAATGTGCACCTCAATCATTCATTTTCTGACCACAAGGAACTAGCATATAAAACTGGAAGAAAGGTTAAATTTTTTTTTTTTTGAAACCTGTTGCAGTAGTTATAACAACAACAGCAACAAAAATATAAGAATAAATACAAGCATGACAAAAATTTTCACTATGAATCCACTCTGTCAGATGTATAAATTATTGTAGGCAATGAGATAGTGATGCATTGGAATTAGAAACGACATACCTTTGTCGTGTAACCCTGCAATTGCTACCTTGTTTTCTACCTATTAAAAAACACACTCGTGAGAGTTCACTCAAGAGTTAAAAAATCAGAAGGAACAAAGTTCAGATGAAAAACAAATTTGTAAAAACTAGGCCAAATAAATGATGAACAGTTGAACACTGAAAAAAGAAGAGAAAATGAGTTTGAATATTACTTCAGAAATATTAAAAAAGGAAAGTCGCAGTAACATATGCCCAGAGAAAGAGGGAGAACGACAGGAACAAATACTTCTCTCTTCAAGCTACAGTTTCTTCACTTGAATACAGAATAGCCAAAAAGGATATGATACTTTTAGGTTACAAAAATTCGCAATACTTAATGTTCCCATAAGTCTGATGAAATAAATGCATATATAATAGGATAAGACCGAGTAAGATGGGTTTAGAGTTGATAAGTCTCACGTTGAGACCCAGTTTATACATTGGAAAAACAATCTTATCAAACAAGAAATTTGAGTTGAGACCCAGTTTATACATTGGAAAAACAATCTCATCAAACAAGAAATTTGATAAATTATAATGTTTTTCATATGTAAATTTAGAATAATACTACCCTGCAAGATAGATATGAGAAAAAAGGTATTAGCATGGGAAAGGCATCCAAGTAAGTGAGTAAAGTCAAAATCTTACACAGGCATTTGAAGGAAAAGGCTTGTAGATCTCCATGTATTGCTGGCCATGTAATAACAATTTTGGATCAAATCTGATGAAAAAGTCCCACACAACAGTAAGATGACACTAAAGGTGCTCTTGATACAGAAAAACTACAAGCATACAACCTAAAATCAGGAGCAACTTCTATTTTATATCACTGTCCGATGAGAATAAAAATATCCACGTGGCTAATATTATAAGAAGCTAAATTGTAACAGAAAAATTATTACCGCAGACCTGCGACATCACCCACATCTTGTTTGTTTCGAAATGGAAACAGAGCAGCAAAAGTTGGCAAAACCTGCATAAAAAGAACTCCAGTGACAACTCCATTTATTTTATTAAAAAGAGAAACAATCCAACAAATTAATCACTATTCAGTACTTTGATGGTGATTAATACACACAAAACATAGAAGAGATTGAGTAGTCATTCAACATATTATCTACGGAAGGGACAGCGAAGAGACCTCATGACATCTCATGACTATTATTCAAAGTAACCATAAGAAAAAATCCATGAACCTTTCTCAGATTCAAGGAAACAACGCATGAGAAGACTTCAATGCTGAACAGAAGGGTGGGACTATATCTTTATAGCTGAATATTACAAAATGTGAGCTTCATCATCAAATCACAGGAGACTCAATAAAAAATGACGAAACATACATCACAAAAGATTTCTCTCCAGAAAACTTAAATGTATCTGGATACATTAATTACACGGCAGAGCTTTGGCCTTGCCTTTTCTATTGGATTATTGGATCTTTTCTGCATTGACAGCCAGTTATCCATCAGACATGATTGATCGCTAATAAGTCATCGGATAACTACTCATACTCAGTTTTAATAAAGTTCCAAAATTTATGATATCTGAAGATCTAAAATTCATCAACTTTGTTTTCTATTTGTTATACTGCATCACTGAAAATGGTTCCATTATTTCATCCAGTTTCTTATCTGGGAAGCAGGTCACTAGGGAGAACCTCAGACAGCATGATCAGCTAAAACAATCTACACCAAAAAATTAAACAGTTTCACAAAACCGAATGAAATTAATCACTATGTCCACACTTCATTCAGAATCAATTCATCCAATTCAAACAAATAAAAGATTCCATTACAAAGATACCTTGACGAACGACTGTCCGTTCTTGTGGTAGACGTATTTCAATTCGTCCTCATCCAAAGCATTCCCCCCACAAGCTCCAATTCCAAGGGCATACAAAGCCACATCTCTGTTTCACCCAAAAAAAGAATGAGAATCGCAAATCAGTCCAATTAGTAAATCACATATCACCAATTGTGACGAAATCGTGAGTGGGTTTCATGTGGTTGCTACCTTTCGTCGTACGTGAATGTTGTCTTGAACACAATCAGGGATAACAAACACAATTTGTCAAACAAAATTACGTCAGTTCTTTTGTTTTTACGAAGAAACAATAATGAAAACAGATCAGTAAAGAAGTGATCGTGAGCGGGCACACATCGGGGAATTTATGGGAGATGACGAGATCGGGATCGATCGCTGACAGGGGTGGATTCGAGGCCGCCATGGGAGAGCTCAGAAGATTTTTTTTTTTTTTTTTCTGGGAAGAGAAGTTGGAGATTTTAAGTCAAGACGGACATTAATGTCGATGATGTTGATGGATGATAGTGGGCCGTGTTTTCAAGGATTCGTTGCCCGTTGGATTCCCCCATAAGCCCATAGGCCCATATATTTTTTCTTAAAATATATAATCCTCTAATGTAATACATGTGATTATAAAAATTAAAATATATATTTAGATAAATCAATATTTTATTTTTTAAAAACATATTTTTTAATTTTTCATCTAATGTAAAAGTGGAATATATATTATATTAGGACAATAAATACACCATTTAGTGGAGTGTATGGAAAGTTAGAAAATTATCTAAGAATTACATAGTGGTGCAAAAACGGACTGATTGTATTAACATTTCAATGAAAAATGTTATTACTCAGAATATTTTGTAATTTTTTTGGAGTCTACACATATTTTTTAATTTTTTAAAAGTATATATTTTGACAAAAGAATATATTCTAGTGTGTGGATTGAAATGCGCGCATGCACATGCGCATATATTTACATTTTTCATAATACTATATATTGACATAGGTCCCAAATGGTTTATATTTGGATAAAATTTGTGTTTCAAAACACAAACATGAATTCAAACAATATTTTTATTTTTGCGTCTTAAACAATATTTTTTGGCGTTTTAAAATCTTCGAAAATAATGCTTTAAAAAAAAATGGTTTTTAAGATTTAGATGGTTCAACTGCACATTCAAATGAGATCACAGTGGAATAGATACAAGATTATATAAATTACATTAATGAACAAATAGGACTACAAAATTAAATGAATGTATATATTAGATGAGAAAAATACAAGAAGGTAAATATTTGATTTATGTGAGTATATATTTTATATTGTTTATTTTATATAAAATATGTTTTTTATTTGATGATTGAACACTAATCAAATGGCTACATATAAAAACGATCATAAGAGTCATTGTCTCTAATATTTTTTAACAATTTTTTTTATCGAGGCAATATCGTTGGTTGCCTATCTTTATATTTTAACTCCTGTGTAATACAATTTTTTTTTAAAAATATAGTGTTTTGGACGGGACCGGATCCGGTGAGTACCGAACTCGATCAATTCTATCAGTACTGAACTGTACCACGTGCAAATCAAATTGCACACAACCAATTATTGGGTATATTTTTTACTCTCTTATTAGATTTAATCAGCTATCGGAGAAAATATGAATTCCTAAGTATCATTAATATCAAATAAGAGAGTGAAATATATACCCAACAATTGATTATACAGTTCGATTTATAAGTGATACAGTTCGATTAAACGTAGTACAATTCGGTACTGATTGAACTGACCGAGTTTGGTACTGACCGGATCCGGTCTCATTTTGAACACTAAGAAGCTTCCTGCAGGTCTTTTAAACATAATATATGTGATTACTTTATTTATTTAAAAATTTTAAACTCATCCCATTGAGCAGAGAATCCCTTCTTCAGCGCATCCCAAATTCCCAACTTAAATTCACTTTTGAGATACATTTATTGACATACATATAATCTCTGCATGGATATCCAGCTATATATCAATCCTCTGCGAGTTGCTTGAAGTTGATCGGAGTGACGTATTTCGTCAAGCCTTCATAGAGCGTTGCAGCCGCAATCCTTGAAGCCTTTTGTGTGGGGTGGTACCAGTCCCAGAACAAGTACTCATCGCGCTTCGGGCAAAGCTTGGCTGATGGTCCGATGCAAAACGTCTTCCCATTATATTTTCCGAGACCGCAACACGCTTCCTTCACCTCCTTCATCTCTGCGAAGGATAAAAGAAAAAAGAAAAAAGAAAACAAAGTCTTTATAAGAATGTATGTCAATAGTGCGCTACTACACACAATGATCATGTTTGCTACAATTTTAATTTACATGGTATAAATTACTACATACAAATGATAAGTTCTAATTTTTTTTAACAGAAGAAAACATGAAATAAGCATCACTGAATTTTTGCTTAAACAAACTGTAAAATAATTTTTTATAGTGTAATCATCAACATATATCTTATCTTTTATTAGTGTATCGGTAAAAAATGGACACATTTTATTATTAAAAAATGTAAAGAATATCTATGTAAAATAAAAATTATTTTAAAAACTTAATAAGTTATCATACCATAAACATCATTTACTCAATTTTTAGATTCTGAATTTTTTAATTTGTTATGAACTTAGATAAACTTTAATAAATTTAAACAAAAATATAATAACCATTTGTTTTAAACAAAAAGCTATAATAATAGTGTTTGTAAATTTTGATAAATATGTATATTCTCATTTATTTCCCATGTGCAATCCGAAGTATTCTTATTTTTATAAAAATAAAAACTTCGTTCACTGGCACCAACATTTGTCATGCTAATAACAATTTTAAAGCTTACTGAATGGTCCCGGATTCTTGATGATGTCGGCGACCATCTCGTACCCATTCCCCAGAGAGTACTTCATCCCGGGCAGCGTCGATTGGAGTTCTCGCAAAACTTCCAACATCGCATTATAGAATCTGCGAGACAAGTCGTTTAGTTCTCTGTCACACTCTCCACTGTTCAGCCTCTTCGAAGGACAACACCCTACTGGGGGCACACTCACTATGCCGAATTTCCTCGCCCCAAGACCGTAAAGGTCCTGTTCAAGTAGCGGTGCGCGTCAAAATCCAACAAAGAATGAAATAGGATTGAGTCAGTGTTATATTTCATCAGTTCTCATCATAAGTTCATAACTCACATGTTATACATGTGAGGTGATACAAGTTTTAATCATTGAGGACCGGATCCCATTCCACAAGTATAAGAGAGTACCTTTAATTGATCCTTGAATGTGCACATGAGATCGGCAATCAACTTCGCGGGTGTGCGTCTGAAAAATTCGTGTGCAGTGGATGAATTATTTGAGTATTCGAACAGGTCGTTGCTTCCGACGCTTAAGAGGAACAGAGATTTAGAGAGCAAGAGACGCGCCGCATCGGAAACCCATCGACGCAGTGAGGTTTGCGGACACCGTCGCGAAGTGCTGGACCTGGAGCCCCATTGGGAGGACCGTCCCCTGCCATGTGTGTTAAGAGTACTAATGAGGACCTTTTATTTCCTGGGAAGGGTGCTGTTACACATGTATATTTTAAAAAAAAATTGACATTTTCTGTATATGACTCATATAATTCGTTCGTATATGTATATTGTTTCATTAGATGATCATTGTTATTTAAAAAAAATATCAAAACATTCATAAAATTTCATGCATTCGAGTATAAAAGAGCTATATATGATATGATTTTTCTTTCTGCTTTAGAAAATAAGACAATTGATTCCCACGACATACAACTCCCCTAACTTGAACTTTTATAATGATAGTTTGGTCTTTTAAGCCCATATATATTTCTTTTTCTCTCGACTCTCTTCCTTGTTAGGATACGTTTAAGAGAGCTATTTTAATTTTGAGAGTGGCCATAGTTGTTTTGTGAGAACATGACAATGGTGAGGAGAGAGACTATGAGAAACATTGTATCTGACTGATAGTGAATCTATTTCTCCTCTCCTTTATAAACATAAACAATATTATCAAATCAGTTGATTAAATATCTTTCTTTATGAGTTTTTGGACTGAATTTGTTTTCATCACTGTTCTACTGTGGCTAAGGTTAAATCCCATGAGGCGTCCATTAGTGATCGATTCAAGTTGGGATTAGTGAAACTCACAAAGGATGATCCAGTATGATCAAATATTCCAGCTGCGCCTGAAGCAAAATTTATCCCTCTCGACATTTGTGCGCGCAATTCTTCGAGCTTAAGTACCAGAAACGGCGGTGGACTCATCTTGAAACCAAACTTCCTAGCTGATAATTAATCAAAGCATCCAATAACTCAAGTCTTCACACAATGTGATGAATACATACACAATTATACACACATATATAAAAATGACAAAGGGACTACGTTACCTATCTCATCAGCACTGTTGAAGCCATTACTGAACCTTCCGGTGGCGGTCCCGTTAGGGAAATCAATGCCATAATAAGGAAAGTTTGCCCTTGCCCTGGTGGGCAAGTAATCGTTGTTGCCTACGTCGGCCGTTGAATCTCCAAAGATGAAAATCGCCGGCACATTAGCTTCCGCTGCCGCCCCAGAAGCCAACACTACTAATAATGTGAGGAAGAGCAATGGAATGGTCTTGCAATCCATGGAAGTCTTAGTTTTTTTTTGTTCTTTCTTATACTGATAAGGAATGGTTACTTAGCGTGCATTTTATAAGCTTAGGCATGACTAAAAGACAGTTAAAGGCCTTCCTTAGTTATTGCAGAATTTGATATAATCCATGTAAAATATAAGGAGCAACAAATTAAAACAATTGGAATGAGAGCTATGTGGTTGATAATTTCGATGAAAGAGATGCAGATTGGAGAATATACACTTAAATAGAGAAGTGGAGATTCGATAGTGTCTTAGTGGGCATCGTATTGAAAGAGAGAGATCACTGTCGTCATCTCCCATATTTATTTGCTCTTATTGCACTTTTTCCTTTGTGAAACATTAATCTTGTGTTGGTAGTGTTAATTTATTTTACTTGTGTGCTTGTCCACAAATTTGAAGAAAAAAAATGAAAGAAAGTTAAGGAATTTGAATGAAAGAGAAAGTGGTGAAAAATAAAAGAATTTTATTTGACTAACTTTCATGATGTTTGTGCATGTCCTATGAGAAAAATAATTTTTTTTTCATTTTATCTGATAAGACAAAATAGGAGGAAGAAAGTAATGAAATTTTTTTCTATTATTTGACACAAATATTATATTTTTAGATGGTTAAATAGAAAATTTTTATTTTTCATATTTTTTATTTAATACAAACACACCCTTAGAATTTCTGATTTTTTACTAGTGTGTCTTTTTTTCCCTTTTCGTACAAGACATTTCTTACAAACTTTATAGTAAGTCAATTATGTGAAGAAAGTGTATTCGTACACTTAGGCTGTGTTTGGTTCACTCAGTTTTCAGCGCTTATTATGCTGAACACTGAAAAATCAGCGTTTACATTGTTTGGTTGACACTTAAAATCAACTCTTAAAATATCCTCATTCAGCGAATAAACCCGTCGAAATTTCAGCGTGGCGAGGTTACTTTTTTTTTTCCGGCACTTGCATTATGCTTTTCTAATCACTTGCGAAAAAACCCAACTGCCCTTGTCTTGAACCAAAATTTACGAAGATATAAACCCCTCACCCCCTCTCTCTCTCTCACCCATTTTTATCGAAACCCATATGAGAATATTTACTACCATCGCCACATGCTGAAACCCTATCTGAGAATATTCACTACCATTGCCTAATGAAACAACCCAAAATCATCCAAATCTTCCTCTAATGGCGGCTCCACTTCCTCTCCCTATCCACCTCCGTTTCTCCTCCTCCACCCACCTCAACCAATGAACCCTCTCAATTGCTCCCCCTTCCTCCTCCACCCCCTCCCCAAAACCCTTCAAAGCCCCCACTTTTAATACCAAACCAACCCAAATCCCACCGGCCCCCACTTGTGACCGCCTCCTCCGTCTCATACCCCGCGTCCATCGGAGAGGCTGAAACCGACGCCGGGGAGACCACCGAATCCGGAGAGCAGATGAAGGGGGAGGACTCAGCGGCGTTTGAATTCGGGCAGCAAAAGAGGTCTATTTTGGGGGCGGTCCTCTCCGCCCATCATATGTCCTCTAGATCGACCCCTCCATGGGTTTCGGGACCGCCTTCGTCGAGGCCATCGGAGGTCTATCGGATAGTCATGAGGCATGTTTCTGGTGTAGGGATTCTTGAAATCCCCATATCATTCCTCAATTAATCGGACCAACTAATTTATTAGGCCTTTTCTTGTTGATCATACAGAATCCTTTCATACAAGATCATGTTGATCAACAATGGGCACGAAGAGTAGTTGTCTATGTGGATTTTTTATGTTAAAATAAAACATTTCTATGTTTTCAGTTTTGTAGAATTTATGTAACTGTCAAACTCTTACAAAAGGGGCTCACGAGATTTTTTGTTGTCTTATTTTTGAATTTTAATGACGACAATTGGATGTGTTTGCAGTCCAATTGAGAAATTTTTGCAATCCTATGAGATATGTGGAAATATATAAATATCAGAGTTTTTCATGGATTAAACAAACAATCTATTGTTTTTCAACATGTGGGTATCCAAGCGCTATATTGTTTTGGCTCTTCAAATGGTAGTGGTGGTTGATGTATTTTTAACATGTTAAAAAAGAATAATCTTTAATATCTCCAAAAAAATCATGTTTTTTCCATTTCAATCAAACATCAAAATAACATTCAACACTTATAAAATGGACCAAAATACCCTTTTAATAAGCACATATGTCAACTGGTTAACCAAACACACTTATCTAAATTACTGTTTAATATTTTTCGCTGAACCAAACACTTTTTTTTCTGAACTCATCATAATATCTTTCTGCACTTAATAAGCAGCACTTAAAATCCGTTTTCCGCCGTTGCCAAACAACACCTAAAAACATAAATCTAAATGCCCCGTTTGGATGGAGGAATAAAGGGTGAAACAGGAAAGAATAAAGGAGAATAAACAAAAAAAATGTTTGGATGAAGAGAATAAGTGGATATGACTATGCAAAATTAGATAATAATAAGTTGGTATTTGTATTCCAGGCTCCTATTGAAATTGTGTTATCCCTCCACTGGTACAAGAGAATCTATCTGTTAAATTATATGTTATCGCATCAAATCACATGTCATCACCTCTCGTACATCAATGTGGCCTACATATCAAATTAATTTTTTATACCTTATTTATATTATATTATTTATCAATTAAACAACTTAACATTTATTATCATGTTTCCTAATGAGAATAACAAAAAATACAATCAAACAAAAAAATCATTTATTCAATTAATAAAATCATTTATTCCTCGAATAAATATAAATATCAAAATAATTTATGTCTCTACTTAAAAAAAAAAAAAAAGTACTAAAAATGTCATCACGTAGAGATAAAATGATTTAAACCGTACATGCATACACTGTCTTTTGTTGTAAATGAAGACATCACAAGCATTGCTATTTTTTTTTAATTTGATTTTTTTTACTACAGCCTGCGGGCTACAGGTGAGTATTCAAATAAAGTTAAATTGTGTGATCGTGATCATTCATTCCATGTGCTCTTAGGACATTGCGTTAAATGAATGGTCTTGATCATATTACATTATCTTTGCAAGATTAGTTTACATTGAAAAATATTTTATTTTTATTTTTTCGTGCCTGGCGTGAAGCCCGTGCTCACCCGACGGACCCGTGGGTCGGGCCGAACCAATTTTTTTCCCTCGATCCAGGCCGGCCGGGCCAGTTGGCTAGACAGGCCCGCGGACATAGGCCCAGGGTTGGGCTTGGGTCATGTTTTCAAGGGACAAAGAGCTCGCTCAAGTCGTTGCCGATGCCTACTCTAAGGGACTGTTTAATTTGGTCTTTTCGTAGGGGGACCAAGAGGGCGGAAGGCGTCTGCTAAAAAAACAAGTGAACTTATGGTGCTGAAATTTTGTTGGTTTTTTTTTCTGGAGGAGGAATAATTTCAATACTTATAAGGGCTTCAACCAAACGATGATCTGGACGAATAAGCGCTGAATTTTAGCTTTAAGTACAATAAGTGTTGAAAAAAGGTTTTACCAAACACCACCTAAATCTTCGTATGATTGGATTATTTTCATGACAGTCGTCGAGTATATATCAAATGTGAATGTATATCAAATCTTTGAAGATGCTGGTTGATAACCAAAAAAAGAGGGGATCAGCAGATTTAGCACAGGTTATACAGTGAATAGTTTGTAGGAGTTTGATTTGTCTAGTTAGTTTAGTTTACGGTTTGATCCTCTTATGTACGATTTTATGCCTTTCATGGATTAATGAAATTTCTAAGCTTTCAGTGTGAAAATATAATTAACATTTGATTATGCTCATTGACGTCATTGTTGAGAGATATCAATTGATAAAACTTAATCTAATATCCAATGACATTTAGACAAGGTGTCAGCGAAATTTTTTCATATCACTACATATTGACGAGAATTTCATCCGACATACTTGAATGGATGACATGGCGTCCATAAAGAACATTTATATGATTTATACATGTGTTTTTTCAGTTGATGAAATGTTTTGAAAGTTTGATAAACACGTGTCATCCAAACTGTTTGATTATATATATTATCTCATAATATATGTAGTGTATTAATTACACGTGTAATCATAAGCACTTGTATATAAAATGATTAAACCCAAAATGTATACAAATATTTCCATTATTTCATACAAACATTTACTTATAATAATCTCATCCCTGCATTAAACAATAAATACAAGAAAATCTAATAACATAAAATCTGCATCATCCATGTATTATTTCAGTAGCATGAATGAATATTTTTTGAGCCCTTCACGCCATCTGAATTAAGCGGTCAATTGCTTGAACGTGACGGGGCCGACGAACCTCGACGAACCAGCATAAAATGCCTGAGCGATTAACTTGTGCGTCGCTTGTGTTGGGTGAAACAAATCCCAGAATAAGTACTGGTCGCGGTTCATGCAATACGTCGCATTTGGGATGCATGGGCTCTGTCCATTGAACTTACCTCCTCCACAACATGCACTCTTTAGCTCCTTCAATCCTGGATAGAAAACAAAACCAATTAACCAAACATGTTTTTTTTTTAATTTCTTGTGCCCATACGAAGTGTGCATACACTATATCATTCTTACCATATCCTTTGCAACCCCCACTTTAATTTCATTAACTTGTACATGCTAAGTTAGAAAAATGAAAAAGGATATTAATTCATTTTATTAAAATATATATTTTATTTTTTATTAAAATTTAAACAAGTATGTCTTATCTTTGAAAATAAGGCAAAAACATTGCAAAAATAACGAGAAGAATGACTTTCTTAACATTTTTTTTTCATTTAAATTCCCACTTTAAAAGCTAAAGTAAGTTAAGACTAAAGTAATGGACAATTTTGGAAATCATCTCCACTAAATTTTTAAACCGTAAGATATAAAACTTACTGATTTAGATCTTTTGACTCCTGTTAAAAAAAGTTTGTAATATGTAAATTTTGAAACGTAAGTTGGTCTTACGTCCTCACTTTGAGTTGAAGAGCATACATATATGTATTTCATGGTAATTAAAAAGAGTGTTGATACACGTAGTCCGTTTGGAGCTTAGTTTACAATCCGATATACTATGATAGCGTAGAATATATTGCGCTATTATAATATATAGCTTCTATCATATTATATTACACGATTTTTTTTTTTAACTTGAAAAAAAATATACTATTATATCTCAGTATATACATTATTTCATATAATAACATAAACTTTAAAAGGAGAGTGTGTGACTTTTTTTAAAAAAAGATATGAACTGTCATCAGGACTGTTATGGAGACTGGATGCATTTTTTTTTCATTTAAAACAAGCCATCTGACGTGATAGCCCAACCTTGATAAGAGGCCCATCAAGAGCCATTTAATTAACGGCGTTGTTACACCCAGATTTTTTTGCAGCCCCAATTCCAGTCCTATATGCGTCGATAGATTTCTATCGACGCATATGTTTACATTAACAAGGCATATGGTTTGAAAGAATTTTTTTACATTTTCTATAAATGCATCTATGCAATTCATTTTGGTATATACTTATTTTTTATAAAAGCATGTACCTCATTAAATAATGTATACTATTTTTAAAAAATTCAAAACACATGTAAACTTGAATTGAGGTTGGATATGAGATTGGATGTAACATTATCATTTAATTAATACCAAAAATGCTGATTTTATTTTCTTTTAAAAAATTTATTCACATAAAATATTCCTAAACTATTCCAAAAAAATGCTAAATTTATTTTCTTTTGAATATTATTTTCGTAAATATAATTATTCCTAAATTTTTGTAATCCCTTACCATACAAGTGTGGGTGGTCCACTATATCAGAAGCAACCTTGTGTGAATCTCCAAAGGAGTACTTCATCCCTTCCAAGGAAGAGCTGAGCCACCTCAACAGGGCTTTGGCCGCCTGATTGAACTTCTGACCGTACACGTTCAAGTCCTCTATGCACTCCCCTGAATGGGTATTAGCTCTCACGGCAGGGACACACCCAATCAACCCCAAACCTACAATCCCAAATTTCCTTGCTCCAAGGCCATACAGTTTCTGTCATGTCAAGAAATCAAACATATATGTTCTTCTTTATTTTGGACTGAAACATATACATCTTCTTGAACCCAGGAAATTAACACTGTCTCCTTTATGAAAATAACTTCCTACTTGAATTTTAAAATAAGAGCATTTAAAATTAGTTCTTACCAAGGAAAAACTAGGGGCTAATGGATCGAACCGACCAACTTTTGGGTGTGTTTGGAGTTTTGAGTTTCAATCTTAAAACCCACAATCCAGTTTGAGCTTGGGTCGAGAGATTAAGTTATGGAGGTCTAACCTGAAGATGAGTTTAATGATAAATTTAACAGATTAATCAAATTTTATTATACATTTTAATCTACAAAATGAAATATAAATTGTGTTTAATTTATTTTTATTCTAAACTCAATTTTTTTTATAATATTGTTATCTTTGCCTCTCTATCTATTATCTCCCGTGTTAAAATGCAAATTATTATTTGTTACGACTATCCTATATAGTGTTAAAAGTTACTCAGAATATTATTTAAAAGTCAATCTCGAGCTCAATCTAATATGAGCCAAACCTGATGGGTTGGATAGAGATAGAATCTCCTCGAGTTTGAGTGTGGAACAATATTAGATTGAGTTTAAGTGGATCTCTTCTAACACTCAATTTGCTCGTGTTGCAACCCTAAGAAAAACAATGACTTAATGAGTTGAGTAAGCCATACCTTCAAGTGAACCTCATATTTTGAGAGGAGAATGGCAATATATGTATCCTTGTGTGCGTTGTCCTGGGGTCCAAAATGTCTGAAATCTGCGGAGATATCGTTGGAGCCCACGCTGATGAGGAATAATGACCTGGAGAGCAAGCGATGTGTCGACGCCGGGCCCATATGGGCCGTCAGATTGGAAACCACGATGGAGAAGTAGTGGACCTGCTGCGTCATGGGGATCGGCCGGATCTCATATCCCTAATTTGCATGCATGCATGCACTAATTAGCTGGTTTGAAATATTAAAATTTGGGATCACCCTAACATTAAGGATTCAATCATATGTCATTCTCTAATTAACGATTGATATCTGTTTCAAAAGAACACATGCCATCTCATGATTAGAGAGTGAATATAATCATGAATTAATAAAAAAAATGTACCGTGGTGTCAAGGATGCCTGATCCTCCTGAAGCAAAATTTACACCGCTAAAGCTCTTCTTTTTTGTGTGTGTCAAGGAAAGAAAGGCCGGCGGACTCTCCTTGAAACCATACATTTTGGCTGAGAAGGTCACAAAGGTACAGTGTGAGTATGCCATGGTTGTATTTAGTATCATAAACGCTATATGTTTTTCAATTCATTTTAAATTATGCACGTCGTTTATATATGTATGTATATGTGAATTCATTCTTCTTTATATCCATATTTTATTCAAAAACAAACCAAGGCTTTAAAAATAAGTTCCACGGTTTTCTTGCATCCACAGTACTTCTTCAAAAATGACATATAGCGGGGATGGGTAGGCGTGGTAGTTCTAGCTAAATAGAGAATAAATATTTTGAGTATATATATCATCAAAACTTAACTTTACTAATTTATAACTACTAATTAGAGTATATGATATCGTTTGATAACACATTTGAACGATAAGATTTTGATTAAAGTGGCTCAGATAAACTCGATTCCTAAGAAGTATATTTTCTGTGCCTTTTAAAAATCAATTTTTTGTATTAAAAATTGAAATTAACTTGTTGATTAAGTACATGTTTTGAGAGGCGTTTGGTAACAAGTTTTTATTTTTTTTATTGTATTAAAAAGCAAAAATGCGTCTAAACACATTACCAACCATGCCATATAGAAAAGAATTGTTGATCACTACAACATCCTTTATGATATCTCACCCAAATAATCTACGCCGATGTAGCCATTACAGAACCTTCCGGTCGGGACGCCTCCGGGGAAGTCGATGCCATTGTGGGGAAAATTCCCTTTTGCAGCGATTGAGGGCAAGTAATTGTTGTTCCCCACATCGGCGGAAGAGTCTCCGAACACGTAAATCGCTGGAACACTCGCATCTGCAGATTGTAGGGCCAACAAAACAGATAAAGAGAGACTGAAGAGGATGATATGTAGTCTTCTTCCTTCCATCAGAGCTTCTCAAGAGACAAACTTGAATTGTATTTCTCTATTGTCTAGCTTTCAATGCCTGATATATATAGAGTTTTTCAAGAATACAAGCGTGATCAAATAAAATGTTAGACTGAATTATATTCATTAATAAAAACTCAGACCTCACGTGTTTTCATTTTTTAAAAATAGTAAACATCATCTAATGAAGTATATGCTTTAATAAAAATTGTTTATCGCTCTATTTCGAATTGAATGAACCAATTTATATTAAATGTAAGAAAATATTTAATGTAATATTTACAACATTAATTAGGTATATGCTTCATTGGATTTTTAAAATGATATATATGACTGTGTTTTAAACTGAAAAAAAAAACTGAGTGTAACAGCACTCAATCTATAACAATTGGTGAAACATTAACATGGATAAGGTAAAGTGAAAGGAACTCAAAATTATATTGCACGTAAGCATGCATGTTCACATTAAAGTGGGCTTTAGTTAAAACAATTGACATGTACTTGTCAACTAACCCTGCATATAATTGAACTAATTAAAAAAACTCTTTATTTGCATGATTACTTGAATTGTTCTAATTTTGGCTCCTCTTAATTTTTATGAGCTTCATTTTTTATTTCATTTTTTTAACATAACTTTCTAATGGAGGAGTAATGGTTGCGATGTGGAAGACAGGAGTACAGCGAATAATACATAAAAAAAACATTTGGTTAATCAAATGAGATGCCAGTGAGAAAATATAAGAAATATATTGAACTTCTTTTGCTTCTTTTTTTTTTTTAATTTCTTCTCGCTTCTCACATGACTACATTCTCTTTTTTTAAAAAAAAAAATTTGTGGGATGCCAAATAGTGCAGCGAAAACAAAACAATCCGTTTCATCTCTAGATATTGTATTCTTAAATCCAGTCTTTAATGGATAATCATCTATATTAAATGTGTGGTTTAAAATATGTACTTTAAAATCTCGAATAAAATTAGGCTTAGGGTGTGTTTGGTTGCGCGATTGCAAAATTGATTCTGCAGAAATCTGCGATTGCAAACCTGATTCTGCAGGAAGCTCACTTTCTCAGTTTTTTGAAATCGCAGCTTTTGGACACTATTTACCTGCAATCGCTGGGTTTAAAACTGTGATTACAAAACTGTTTGGTTGCGCGATTGCAAACGCAGCTTCCTGTAATCGCAATCGCGCAACCAAACGCACCTTAGTTTGACATGGTGATAAGGGGTTGGCATAAGGAAAAATGAGTTAAATCACTTGTTATTCCATATGACATAAAAAATGGATAAAATAAGAATAATTTCTATATTTTGAATAAAAAATGAGAATAGTTCTGGGTAAAAGGTGGAACAGACTTTGTCCCAATTTTTTATCCTTATTTTGTAAATAACATTTATAACTACCCTTCTAAAAAAAAGAAAAAAGTGTTCCACTAAATAATATTAATACCTCATTAATAGAAATGTAGATTTGGTATTTAAAAAAAAAAATTAAAGTTATCCCATATTTAATTCAAATGCAAAATTGAGGATAAGAACACAAAAATGAGAATAATAAAAAACATTACAAAATACAAATCTGAATAAAAATAGTGATTTTTTTATTTCCATGAATTAAACTAATTTACCCTCAAAATTTATCTCTTTACCAATGAATTTCCATTTCTGTCTTTCTGATACATGACATACAACTGCTTGATTTCGACATTATAAATGTTGCTTACGTTGAGAGCATATTAACCCCTCATCTCACAATAAAGCAGTTATTGTTGGGAGCATATTGACCCCTCATCTCACTTACTATTAATTACACATGGTTTTGGTTGTATGCATAAGCACTTACTGTTGACTTCACTTATATAATTATGTTGACCTATCGACTTCAATTATTTTAATGTCATTAAACATGACCGATAATATTTATATATAAAATTTTATATATTTATAGAAGAAAATGAATTACATATATTTCGATAGGCTGCTTGTATACATATTTATATATATCTAACATCAAATTTAATAAACTAGGAGAAGGTGGGGACTGCATGCATGACCGGACGTGCCAGACATATATGGTACATTCTTGTATTTGGGTCATGGTTAGAATATGGGCCGATAAAATGTTGTTTGGGATTATGATGATCCATTTGGTCACAGTCCATACTGATCCAACCTTTTGTGGTAGAGTCGTCCGCGTCATTATAATGTATGAGTTTTATTATAATATGGGTGTGCTTGTATACAATTTTAAAGGAAAAATAAAAAGAAAGTTATATAACACAGAATTTTCTATCATTTATTAACTTAAAAAAAAATACCAATGTATATCAGTATAACAGCAGGCCATTCCTTTTGGAGAGTGATTTTTTCTCTTGGCCAGGGTCGGCCGGGCCCTTCGGCTAGACAGGCCCACGGGCCAGACTTGGACCATGCTTTCAAACAAGCCGGCCCGGCCCGGATCGTTGCCAGTGCCTAATCTGAATCCCTGTGTGATTGGGCCATTTTCATGATCGTTGCCGTGTGTATATCAAACGCGAACATACATCAAATCTTTGAAGAATCTGGTTGATAATGAAAAAAGAGGGGATCAACACGGGTTATATAGTGAATAATTTGTAGGAGCTTGATTTGTCTAACTAGTTTAGTTTACAGTTTGATCTTCTTATGTACGATTTTATGCCTTTCTAAAATTGGATGTGTTAGTGAAATTTCCAAGCTTTCAAGTGTGAAAATATAATTAACATTTGATTTTGGCCATCGGACGTCATTGTTGAGAGAGATCAATTGATAAAAACTTAATTCAATATTCCACGACATTTAAACAAGGTACTATGAAATTTTTTCATATGAATACATACTGAAGTGAATCTCATCACTACGTGTTTGAATGGATGACACGTGTCCATATATCAAAGATTTTATATGATTTTTTTATTTTCCATTGATGAAAGGTTTTGAAAGTTTGAAGTCACGTGTCATCCATCCAAATATGTATATGAAAATTTTTCATAGTTATAGACCATGTAGGGGTATAACTTGTGCATGTTGAACCCGACCCAACCCGACTTAACCCGAATCATGAGTGGGTTTGGGTTAAGGCTTTTCCCTGCCGGGTTCAACCTGACCCGAACTAATCCAAACCTAATTTGGGTCGGGTTCGGGTTTGGGGGTCGGGTTCAACCCGAACCCGACAGCTCCACTGCATGTTAAGGGTCAAAAGGTTAAATGTTATGCCATAACAACATACCTAAACTATAATTTGTAATTTAAACCATACACATGTATGCGATGTAATCTTAACCGTCCCATCTCTTAACCCTAAAGATACTCTCTTTTCACAAATCACAACCCGTTCATCCTCTTTCCAACCCTTTCACTATTCCTCTCTTTTCACAAAACACATATCACAATCAGATCACCATCATCCCTTATCGAATTGCCGAGATGCCGACACTGACTCGCCGTCTCTCCACCCTCGTCGACTCGCCATCCCTCGCTGGCGCACACAATGGATCTATCTTCCAATCCCTTTTTAGATGTTATTATGAATAAATATGTGGCCTGATGTGTTGCAATGTTCAGCCTATATTGTAAATCATAATTTTTTTTAATCATTTCACCTCTCATTTTTTTGTGAAATCTTTTTGTGGGTCTTATATTAATTGATTGAATCAAATATTTTATGACATTTGAACATGTTTGGATAGACTTTGTTGATGTCATATTTTATATATTTTAAAATTTATTCTATTATGTTAATATATTTTATAATTACAATTTTTAAGTGTGATATTCCATTATAAGAGTGATTATTCACTTATAATATTTTTTTTTTATTTGCTACCTATTAGATCCAATCCTATTATTAATTTTAATTGTTAAACCTGAGTCGACCTGAGCTCAACCCAAGCCCGGGTTCAACCCGAACCTGACCCGAACCTGTGGGTTGAGTCGGGTTCGGGTTTGGCTCTGTGCATTGCGGATTGTGTTTGGATAAATCTTAAATCCTACCCAACCCATCCGAGTTGCACCCTAAGACCATGTCATGATTAAATAATAAATACAAGAAAATTGAAATAACATAAAATCCCGATTCATCCTGTATTATTTCAGTAGCATGAAAAATATTTTCCGAGCCCTTGGACGCCATCTGAATTAAGCGGTCAATTGCTTGAATGTGATGGGACCGACGAACCTGGACGAACCAGCATGGAATGCCTTAGCGATTAACTTGTACGTCGCTTGTGTTGGGTGAAACATATCCCAGAATAAGTACTGGTCGCGGTTCATACAATACGTCGCATTTGGGATGCATGGGCTCTCGCCATTGAACTTACCTCCTCCACAACATGCACTCTTTAGCTCCTTCAACCCTGGATAGACAACAAAACCAATTAACCAAACATGATTTTTTTTTTTTAATTTCTTGTGCCCACACAAAGTGTGCTTACACGTTATCATTTTTGCAACCCCCACTTTTACTTGTTGGGATCCATGTGATAACGTTGCCATATAGGAGGTTAATTTCTCTGTGGTAAAAAAAAGTAATTAAAAAAAATTAAACAGATCTTATCCATAAGAGTTAAAAAAAAAAAAATTTATACCGTTTATGTGGCAGCCTCTAATTGACTGTTTCAGGGTTTCTATGTGGTAAAACCACATAGAATCAGGACTCCACTTTTTTTAAATTTGTACATGCTAAGTTAGAAAAATGAAAAAAGATATTAATTCATTTTATTAAAATATATATTTTTTTTAAAAAAAAAATTTAAACAAGTATGCCTGATCTCATCTTTGAAAGTAATGCTAAACGCATTGACGATTGTAAAAATAACGAGAATAATGGCTTTCTTAATATTTTTTTCATTCAAACTCCCACCTTGAAAGCTAAAATAAGTTACAACTAAAGTTTTGGACAATTTTGGAAATAATCTCCACCAAATTTTTTGAGTAATTTTGACATCGGTCTTTCTAAACGAACAAAAACGACTGTTGATTGAGTCAAGTTATTGATGTGATAATCTATTGATGTGATGATCACATCCTGATTGAAAGGGATCAGGTTAAGTCCAACGCGATCGTGACCCTCCGATCAAATATGAAAATGTTATAATTTACTTCATTCTAATTTTAATTTTAAAATCTAACATAATATCTCAGTCATAATACACTTATAAGATCAGATGGTCACAATCGTGTTGGACTATCAAATTGTCCAACGCGTGTTGGATCTAATCCGATCTTTGATCGAAAACCTTTAAACCGTAATATAAAACTTACTTATTTTAATCTTTTGAGACTTGTTAAAAAAAAATGTTTGTTAGTCTTTATGTCCTCACTTAGAGTTGAGGAACATATATGTATTTAATGGTAATTTAAAAAATGGCATCTGATGTGATAGCCCAACCTTGATCAGAGACCAATCAAGAATCATTTAATTAATACAAAAATGATTATTTTATTTTCTTTTAAAAAATTTATTATCATAAAATATTCCTAAATTATTAAAAAAATGCTAAATTTATTTTTGTGCACTATTTTCATTGTCATTCCAAACGTGATAGTCCAACCCTGATCAAAGGCCCATCAGAGTACTCATTTAAACTAGTATAAAAAATGCTAAATTTATTTTCTTTTGAATATATTTTCGTAAATTATTCCTAAACTTCTGTATTGATCGAACAAAATTCCATCAATATAATACTAATCAGATGCGCATGTCTCAGAAAAGAATCCCTTACCATACAAATGTGGGTGGTCCACTATATCAGAAGCAACCTTGTCTGAATCTCCAAAGGAGTACTTCATCCCTTCCAAGGAAGAGCTGAGCCGCCTCAACAGGGCTTTGGCCGCCTGATTGAACTTCTGACCGTACACGTTCAAGTCCTCTATGCACTCCCCTGAAGGGGTCTTAGCTCTCAAGGCAGGGACACACCCAAGCAACCCCAAACCTACAATCCCAAATTTCCTTGCTCCAAGGCCATACAGTTTCTGTCATGTCAAGAAATCAAATATATATATCTTTTTTTTTTTTTTTTTTTGAACGGAAACATATATATCTTCTTGAATTCAGAAAATTAACACTAGCATGTTTATGAAAATAACTTCCTACATGAATTTTAAAATAAGAGCATTTAAAATTAGTTCTTACTAAGGAAAAACTAGGGGCTAATTTAAATGGATCGAACCGACCAACTTTTGGGGTGTTTGGAGTATTAACGGTGTTTCAATCTAAACCCACAATTCAGTTTGGGTTTGGATCGAGAGATTGAGTTATGGAGGTCTAATATAAAGATGAGCTTAATGATAAATTTAACTACTTAATCAAATTTTAATATAAATTTTAATCTACAAAAACAATTATAAATTGTGTTGAATTTATTTTTATTCTAAACTCAATTTTTTTTGTAATATTATTTATCATACCTCTCTATCTATTATTTCCGGTGTGAATGTAACTTATTATTAATTTGTTACGACTATCATAGAGTTAAAATTACTTAAATATTATTTAAAAGTCAATCTCGAGCTCAATCTAATCTGAGCCAAACCTGATGGGTTGGATAGAGATAGAATCTCTTTAGAGTTTGAGTGTGGAACAATATTAGATTGGGTCCGAGTGGATCTCTTCTAACACTCAATTCGCTCGTGTTGCAACCCTAAGAAAAACAATGACTCATGAGTTGAGTAAGCCATACCTTCAAGTGAATCTCATATTCTGAGATGAGAATGGCAATATATGTATCCTTGTGTGCGTTGTCCTGGAGTCCAAACTGTGTGAAATCTGCGAAGACATCATTGGCGCCCACGCTGATGAGGAACAATGACTTGGAGAGCAAGCGACGCGCCGAGGCCTGGTCCATATGGGCCGTCAGATTGGAAACCACGATGGAGAAGTCATGACCTGCTGCGTCATGGGGATCTCCTTTCCCTAATTTGCATGCATGCAAGCACTAATTAGTTGGTTTGAAATATTGAGATTTCGGATCACCATAACATTGGTGATCCAATCGATATGTCATTTTTCATTAAAGATTGATATGTGTTTCAAAAGAACACATGTCATCCCATTACTAGAGAATGAATATAATTAATCAACCAAAAAAATGTACCGTGGTGTCAAGGATGCCTGATCCTCCTGAAGCAAAATTTACGCCGCCGAAGCTCTTCTTTTTTGTGTGTGTCAGGGAAAGAAAGGCTGGCGGACTCTTCTTGAAACCATACATTTTGGCTGAGGTCACATACGTATAGTAGTGTGAGTATGCCATGGTTGTATCTAGTGTCATGAAGGCTGCATGTTTTTCAATTCCTTTTTGTCTGGCTGCTAATATTCATTTTTTCTTTTAAATTTTTTTTTTTTTTTGTGTTTGTCATATTATATCATTGTAGGTAAATAAGCACGAATAAATTATACACATCGTTTATATGTATATTGATATGAATTCATTCTTCTTTATATCCATTTTTACAATCAGGCTTTAAAATAAGTTCCATGGTTTTCCAGCATCGACACTTCAAAAATGACATGGCCTGGATGGGTAGGCGCGGTGGTTCACTGGTTCTAGCTAGATAGACAATACATATTGAGTATATGATCAAAACTTCAACTTTACTAGGTTATAATTAATTAGAGTATATGATAGTGTTTGAAAACACATTTGAATAATAAGATTTTGATTAAAATGACTTAAATAAACTTGATTTCTCGTAAGCGTATTTTCTGTGTTTTTTAAAAATTAATTTTTTATACTAAAAATTGTAATTCACTTTTTAATTAAGTATGTTTTTAGGAGGCATTTGATGACAAGTATTACTTTTTGCTGTGTTAAAAAGCAAAAACGCATCTAAACACATTACCAACCATGCCATATAGAAAAGAATTGTTGATCACTACAACATCCTTTATGATATCTCACCCAAATAATCTACGCCGATGTAGCCATTACAGAACCTTCCGGTCGGGATGCCTCCGGGGAAGTCGATGCCATTGTGGGGAAAATTCGCTTTTGCAGCGGTTGCGGGTAAGTAATTGTTGTTCCCCACATCGGCGGTAGAGTCTCCGAACACGTAAATCGCTGGAACACTCGCATCTGCAGATTGTAAGGCCAACAAAACAGATAAAGAGAGACTGAAGAGGATGATATGTAGTCCTCTTCCTTCCATCAGAGCTTTTCAAGAGACAAACTTAAATTGTATTTCACTATTGTCTTGCTTTCGATGCCTGATATATATGTAGTCTTCAAATCTATAAACAATCGGTGAATCATTAAAATGGATAACGTAAAGCTAAAGGAACTCACTATTATATTGCACGTAAGCATATTCACATTACAAGTGGGCTTTAGTCAAAACAATTAATTGACATGTACTTGTCAACTAACCCTACGTATAATTGAACTAATAAAAAGAAACTCTTGACTTTATTTGCATGATTAATTGAATCGTTCTAATTTTGGCTCCTCTTAATTTTTATGAGCTTCATTTTATTTCATTTTTTAAATATAACTTTCTAATGGAGGAGTAATGGTTGCGATGTGGAAGACAGGAGTACAGCGAATAATACATAAAAAAAAACATTTGGTTAATCAAACGAGATTCCATTGAGAAAATATAAGAAATATTTTGAACTTCTTTTGCTTTTTTTTTTTTTAATTTCTTCTCGCTTCTCACATGACTACATTGTCTTTTTAAAAAAATAAAAAATATTTTGTGGGTCCAAAATAGTGCAGCGAAAACAAAACAATCCGTTTCATCTCTAGATATTGTGTTTTTAAAATCTAGCCTCTTCATCCATATTCTATATGTGGTTTAACATATATGTACTTTAAAATCTCGAATAAAATGAATTTCCATTTCTGATATATGACATGCAACTGCTTGATTTAGACATTATATGTGTTGCTTACGTTGAGAACATATTGATCCGTCATCTCACAATAAAGTACTGTGCACTTGGGCTATTAATTATACATGGTTTAGGTTGTGTGCATTTGATTTCACTTATATATAATTATATATATATATATTGACCTAACGACTTCAATTATTTCAATGTCTTATGGAACCATGTCCCTTTCGTTTTTAATTTCTTATACGGGGAAAGCCAATCGTGATCATTAAACATGACGCATAATATTTATAAGACTCAAATTTTTCAAAGACTTGGGATCTGTCAGAATGCTCATGCCCCTCTCTGTGGAAAAAAAAAAGATATATGTTTTTTATTTGATAAATTTATTATATATTTATAGAAAAAATGAATTTTATATATTTCAATAAGCTGCTTGTATGCATTTTTATATATATCTAACATCAAATATAATAAGCTAGGAAAGGTGGGGACTGTATACATAACCAGATGTGACAGACAATATGGCCCATTCTAGTATTTGGGCCCTGGTTAGAATATGGGCCGACGTGGGGTTATGATGATCCGTTTGGTCGCAGTCCATACTGAACCAACCCTTTTATGGTGGATATACTGCGTGTATAAGTTCGACATAGTGAATGACACAAAATTTTCTATCATTTTTTAATTTAAAAAAGTATATATTAATATATCTCAGTATAACAACATGCAATTCATTTGAAAAGTGACTTTTTTATAAAAAAAAAAAACTGATGTGAATTGTAATTAAGGCTAGAATGAGACAGAACGTATCATTTTCCTTTGTGGTATTACCTTGTAGGGCCCATTTAGGACCAGGTTCTCAACACTCTTGCGTTGGGTAAAGCGGCTGACGGTTCTGAATCGTTATTTTTCAGGCATCTATAAAATGTGAGTGTTTTTAAGCATGATTTTCATATGCAATGCAAACACAAATTTTTTTGTTTAATGGATACGTCCTAGTGTTATGCAGAGTATTTCACAGTAGAATCTACCCACTGTTGATCCAAAAGAGGTTTTTTAAAATTATTTTACATAAAATAATATTCACTAGTTTATGTTTTATAAAAATATTTATGTTACTTTTGCAAAAATGAGAACTAGCAATCAAAATATTTTTCACAGAATTTTAGTAATTCTATTTCCAAGTTCGCCTAGATATATTTATCGGGTGGCTATAAAACCATATTTGTGGACAACTGGTCAGCTCAGACAATATATATGAAATAATCTGAACACTATATATCATGGGTACATTTAACAAAATAAAATTCGGGGATTTTAACTTTTTAAAATGCTAAAATCTAAAAGTTGTTATCAAATACATCAATTTACTTGCCTAAATAATCATTGATAAAACAGTCAAATGTCTCCTTAGTGTGTGTGTGTGTGTGTGTGTATATATATATATATATATATTTGGAGCCGATTCAGTGCGGGAATGCGATCGTGCGGGAAGCGATCACGGGCCGTCGATCACGGGCCGTCAATCACGGGTCCATCGATCGGACGGTCGGGGGCGATTATCTCGACTTGGATGCGATGGACCCGCGATCGAACGATCGACGCCGTTTCCCGCATTCCCGCACTGAATCATCGACTATATATATATATATATAGGGATCCGATTACGTGCGGTGTGCGGTCGGTGCGGTGCGCGATCACGGGCCGTCGATCACGGGTCCATCGCATCGGACGGTCGGGTGCGATTCACGTCGACGTTGGATCGATGGACCCGCGATCGAACGGCCCACGTCGTAAACCGCACCGACCGCACACCGCACTAATCACGCCATATATATATATATATATATATATATATATATATATATATATATATAAATAATACGGGGGCGATTACGTGCGGCGTGCGGCGGCGACGTGGGCCGTTTATCGCGGATCCATCGCATCCACGGTCGACGTGAATCGCACCCGACCGTCCGTCGATGGACCCGTGATCGACGGCCCACGATACGCCGCACCTGCCGTGTAATATATATATATATATATTATATATCTTATTACAGAGAAATATAAGGGGCGGAAATACATATACGAGTATACGAGAAGGCAAGAATGGGTGCTCGATGCAAGGGGGAAAAAATGTTTGTCTACGCATTTGCATCCGGCGGTGCCACTAACGCCTAACGTTCTGTCAACGGAGCCTAAAACATATAACGTGACACCTCTAATTAGATTAAAATCATGTTAAAACGGAGCCTAAAATCATGTTGTCATTCAAATCCCATCACATTTCTTCCCCGTTTCTTTCGTTCGATAAAAAAAGACATTAAAAGTTTAAACTCACTATGTTTTATTTAATCAAAAACTCATTCAACAAAGTTCAACAATGGCATTCTAACTGTCATCTTCCACCAACTCTTTGAAAAGTGATGGGTGTGACGAAGGGGTCCGACCCTGTATAAAACGCTTCCACGGCCGACTTGGATGTCGCTTGTGAGGGATGGAACAAATCCCAGAACAAGTATTCATGCCTATTCAAGCAATAAGTGGCATTTGGAATGCACGGAGACGCCCCGTTCAACTTCCCATTCCCACAACAAGCCCTTGCGGTCTCCACAAAACCTACAACGTCCAAAATCACATACAATTGATGCATCTCTGCAATGATATGTGATACATAAATATCGATTCGATATATACATACCTAACTTATGTGGGTTCTCCATTATGCTTGAGACAATTTGGTATGTACTTCCAATCGCGTACTTCATCCTCTCATTGGTCGTGCAGAGTTTGCGCATCAAAGCTTCGGTTGCCTTATTGAACTTCGAAGCATACACATTTAAATCCTTGATGCAATCCCCAGTAGGATTTACGCTCCTCTGTGATGGGCAGCAACCAATCTTTGGGACACCTACAATGGCGAACTTCCTAGCTCCAAGGTTGTAGAGAGTCTGAAAATCATTAAAGGTCAGTCTAGTAACTCTGGTTTAGAAGGCGACTGAATGTTCCATCATAAAAAGATTGAGAATGAACATCAAACTGGTTTTAAAACTAAATATGAAATTTATGTTTTACCATAACGTGATCTTCGTAGTTGGAGATGAGATCATGAGTGGCCACTTGTCCCTCTGCGTGGTGTTCACTGGACCAAATCGAGCAAAGAAAGCGAACATGTCGTTCGCGCCGGTGCTAATGACAAAGATGGACCTGGAGAGTAGCTTGTCAACCGACTCAACCCCGACTCGAGCCGATATGTTGGAACTACCTATGGCAAATTGTTTCAATTGCATACTCGTGACTGTGCTTCCCTGTAGAGGTTTTTTTTAATGGAATTATAAACAGAGGCCTCATTGGATAAATAATAATAGAATTGAATAGGATAACAAAAACAAGATTGATATTTGTACCGTGGAGTCGAGGATGCCGGAGCCACCGGAGGCGAAGTTAACGCCTTTGAAGATGTGTGTGTGGAAGGTCTTGTTTGTGAGGGACAGAAAAGGTGGTGGGCTCCTTAGATGCCCCATTCCTCTGGCTTTACCATTCTTAAATTGATGTGAAATGATTAGTATACACGTTATACCAAGTAAGACCTACTGATGAAAAATTGTCAAAATAGATGGGACACAGTGTTTTTGAGTACATGCATTGATTTTACATAAATAACATGATAGAAAAGTGGTTTTTTCTTTCTTGAAACTCATTTTTTTCCACCTATGTGACAATTAACAAAGATCTTTTGCGGTGATCAACTGGTTCATCATTGGCATGTTTCGAATCAATTTTTAAAATGATTTTTTTAACCACTCACTTTATTATATTAGTTGTCGTGTTAGAATTTTAACAAGTAGAAACTAACTCAAATTATAGTTGATATTAGACACTTTCCAAAGTCTCATCAAAAGTATGCACGCCTATTCTGAATTTTTTAAAAATTTTAATAAGCATTATCGGATAAGATATAAATTTTTATAAAATATAATATATATATTAATATTTTTAATCCATTTTTAGAAAGAAAATTCTGAATGATGCATATAACTTGATGTGTGTAATAGCACTCAAAGTCTAAAAATACTCATTTGTAACATTTCATTTAAAAAAATTGAATCAAGAAAAGCAAAGTAAACGTGGGTCCGGATTCTTTGGTGTGATTTTTGGTGCTGTGATCGTGCTGTAGTTTCGCTGAGCATCCGCCACGTTTTAATAGTTCAATCCAACAACTGAAAATCAGATATATATTTTTATAGTGGGTCCCACTTCTTTTTTAAAAAAGATACAAGTCTTGTGTGGTGTTTGTTTGTACTCGGGCAACGACCCTTCACCTGTAAGCAATATTCATTTTGTGTATGTTAAGATTTTTCATGTGTGTTTTTAAAATTTCTTCTTACCTATAGTTTTACAAAGGATACTGAGGTTGCTCATAGTATCGATGGTTAAATATGATGTTTCGTGTAAAGTTAAAAATAAAAAATCTTTTTTTCTTTTACTTTGAAATCCCATGATCGGTGCATTCTTGATATCGAGCCGGTGGAGGCCGGCGGCAACATTTAATGGTGCAGTGTCTCTCACTCCAAAGTCGCAGTAAATAAATCACATGATACTTTTGGCCTTCATTGTTGGTTGTTTATGTCATTACCCATAGGTGAGTGAAGATGACCCCAACGTGATGTCACCATGTGGGGATCCGTCTTTATATATGCATCAATGCCTGAGATCCAAAAGGGTGATGCTGTCGATGTTAAATGTATTAATGATGAAGATCAGACCTTTAAATTTAGCAGGTTCACTACTTTTAATTGATGTGATTGAAGTGTACTTTGCTTATCTTTTAATGATACATTCATCATTTCAGCCTCACTGTACTTTTTTTTTCTTTTTTACTAATCACTTACTCATCTTATTGTTATTCGTGATAAAATATATTTTTAAATTTACATAATATGATGGTTTGTAAATTATATTTATATCAATATAATAAATTAGTGGAATAAATATTTTAAAAAAACCTTAAAAAATATAGTTTATTCAAACTATGTAAAATAGTTGTTTAATTGTTTATTACAAATAAATGTTTTTTTAAAACTTATTCATCCATATATGTTTCATCATATTCTGCCTCTATACTTTTATCTAAACAATTTTATTCTTTTTTAATTTTCAAAGACACGTGTTAAAAGTAAATAGAATATGATTTTTCTCTTTTTTATTGTTACCATGTGTAGCTTCCATAATATTTTAGACTTATCTAATGAAGGTTAAATTGGGATCCAGAGGGTGCACCTTAGCCTCTCACTGAAATAATTTAATTAAATATAAAATATATTTGATCCGAATCACGTGGTACGTGTTTAATTCATAGTACGATTGTGCTGTTTGATTCAGCTTTAAATTACAACAATCATGCAGGTGTCTGAAACACGCCATCTTGATACCTTGCTTTATGTCTTTCTTTTTCATATTTCTATTTCATGTGATGATGCGTTCCATCGTGCGTAGACTTTTTTTAAAAAAAAATTTAACCCTTTTTTGCAACTTAAGATTATTCATATTTAAAGATTATAATAATCTATGTTAAATATGTAAATTTTTGTTTAGTTATATTTTTCATTATTCTAATTTATAAATGTAAAATTGATTTTTTTGTTATTTGTTTCACATTAAATAAAGTAAATATAAGTAATAGATAAGAGATGGATAAGAGTTTATAACTTTTTAAATGACAATTATATCTTTCCATAAATTATTTGTATTTCGGAATAAGTATGAGAGATGTGTGTTTGATATAATAGATGCAACCGTTTTTGGAATGTGTGCAGAGAGTGTTATGTTAGATAAATTTTTTAAAATGACAAAGAAAAATATTTTTATCTATTGGTATAGATAAACCCTAATAAACAATTCTAACATTTTTTTAAAATAGTTATTAGATCTTATCTTAACTTATCTAAATATAACTATCAATGTTTATTCTAACAAAACAAACAAATTTTTTTTTTACTATTCTCTTGTATTCTTCTCTATTCCGTGCTTATGTTCCACCCCAAACGGGGGGGAGGGGGTAATGAATAAAAAAGTTGATTAAATTTTTAATCTTTAATAAAAAAAAAAAAACAACTAACATTTACAACACCTCATGAAAGTAATAAAATGAGATGAATTTTTATTTCTGTTACCTTTTTTACTGAAAATTAATCAAATTTAGGTCTCAGGATTAAAAACCCTTTCTTTGGAAGGGACTAAATTTTGGAAACCACGCATGCACCTCTGGATGCATATATAGTTTTAAAAATGACTAATACAGCTCTCTTAAACCTCCATTTAGAGCCCCAACTTGTATGGAAACTGGGCTTTGGCTCCCTTGTTCATAAAAAGACATTTTGAATTAACCTTTTATTGATGGTACGGTTTTACCGAGATTCAAATCACT
Source organism: Acorus calamus (assembly GCA_030737845.1). NCBI lineage: Eukaryota > Viridiplantae > Streptophyta > Magnoliopsida > Acorales > Acoraceae > Acorus > Acorus calamus. The sequence goes on along the minus strand of CM060872.1, from coordinate 3,185,309 downwards.
TTTTTAGCATTTTATTTGCGCGCACAAGCACGCAGAGAGAAAGAGAGAGCGAGAGAGATAAATCCAATACCGCTTCTTTTTGCTACTGTGTTTTTTTCAATTCAATTATACTTTTGATTAAAATATTCCTATTCATCATATTGATTTATTGGTTGGTGGTCTAAGATCACTAGCATGGTATGTAGTTATGAATGAGAATCAACTATGATGCAAGCAGAAATCATATAAATACATGTTATCACATTAGCATTTTATGAATTAGTTTAATTGAGAATGTTATTCCTCCCGAAAATTGTGATTTAGGCTTCAGTCCCATGTTTTTGATAGTTCAATTAATAGGGGTAGTCAATTAGGATTTTCATAGACAAATTGTACATATCCATGGATTTGTAAATCTTATGTTTTTCAATCAGGACATTGGTTCGTGGACAAAAAGTCCAGTGTTATTCAATTGAGACAGTATTTCGTAGACAAAAAGTCCAGTGTTATCCGATTGAGACATTATTTTGTGGACAAAAAGTCCAGTGTTATTCGATTGACACATTATTTCGTGGACAAAAACTCCACTGTTATTCGATTGAGACATTATTTCCTGGACAAAAAGTCCAGTGTTATTCGATTGAGACATTATTTCATGGACATAAAGTCCAGTGTTATTCGATAAAAACATTATTTCGTGGATAAAAAGTCCAATGTTATTCGATAGAGACATTATTTCGTGAATAAAAAGTCAAGTGTTATTCGATAGAGATATTATTCCGTGAACAAAAAGTCCAGCGTTATTCAATTAAGACTCTTCATAGTAGACATTTTGTCTTGTGTTATTAAATTTAAACAGGATTTGTGAAGACTTTCATAAGTGAGATATTTTTGTGGAATTTTGTAAACTTTAGAAAGAAAAATACAAAGGAAAAAGTAATTTCAAAATCCCACCCAAATGAGTGGGATTCTCATGGACTTTTATTCTAATATTGTAAATATTTCTTTTTTTCTTTTAACAAAATTCTTTTATAATTTTTATCTCATGTCTTTCATATTTTTATTCACATTTTTTTCTTTATTTATCATCTTTTTTTCTTCTGAATGTCCATTTGTATGAAATATTGCTATCACCTCATATGTTTGCTGAATATATGCGAATAATAGATTTGCTTGTGTTGCAATCAATCATTGCATTATTATCTATTATATAATATATGCTTAAATCATGCACAATTATTTTCTAAAATATAGATTTATCATATATTTGATTATATGTATAATGCTTGATTTGATTTTCTTTGAAGATGTTTATATTATTGTACAATATACATGCATATTTTTTTGTATAATGTTTAGACATATATAAAAATAAAATTAGGCATATGTATATATATGACTAAATATACTGATTGCTTTTATTTCATTTTTTATATAAAGTAATATAATAACTACTTTTATTTATTTTTATTTTAAATAATATAAATTATTATTTTATTTCATTATATTTGAAGAGATGTAATATATGATTTTTATATAATATATATATTTCCTTATTTTTTATTGTCTTCCTAATTAAAAACTCATCCTTCCCCTCTATAAAAGCTTATGAAATTATCTCTATAACAGAAAAAAAAGTTAGCTCATTGTAGATTTTTCTCAATATAAGATATTTTTTTCTTTTTTTTACATTTTAGATTGATTGTTTTTAATGAAGAAGAATTTTTTTATGAATGTAAATATATATGAAATATTGATATCGACTCACATATAGCTAAACGTATGTGGGATGACCGTGACATCAATATTCATGGTGAACTAATGTAATATTATCTAGTTTAAAATGATTTTTATTAATATTTATTATATTAAATTATATTTTATGTTGGGTATGATGAGTTCTTTATTTGTTATTTAAAAATCCAAAAACATTATTGTGTTTATTAATAAAAATTCATATATAAAAAGAGTCACTATGTTAAAGTTTGTTAAAGTGTGTAAAAGTTTATAAAAGTCTATGAGAGTGATTTGTAAAAGTTTGCAAATATCTGTGAAAGTCTGTGAAAGTCTAGGAGAGTGATTTGAGAAAGTCTACAAATGTCTATGAAAGTCTATGAAAGTTTATGAAAATCAATATGTGAAAATATGCCAATGTCTATGAAAGTCTGTGAAAATCCATCAGAATCGATCTGTGAAAGTCTGCAAAAGTTTGTGAAAGTTCGTGAAAGTCAATCTACGAAAGTCTGCAAAAGTCTACAAAAGCCTGCAAAATCTCAAAAGTCCATCACTTAAACAATGTCCATAGAAATCTATCAAAATCCGTATCGACTATCTCCCCATAATATTTCTTGGGCTAAAGTGCTAAACAGAGGATATCCCAATCCGAGGAGAGAACAGGGGGGATACATTACCAACACTAACCATAGACATCAGTGGACCAGTAAAACATATTCTAGGGACAACTTTGGTGATCAGGATTTGAGTTTATCCTATCATACCATTAAAAATTCACAAAGGAGTGCAAAAGGTGGAACCATCAAAGGGCATGCATTAATTTATTGAAGCCTAGCATGTAATGCTGTGTAAAGATTCTACTAGCCTCACTAATGAAAAAAAGAAAGAGATTAAAACATAGCTAATCAAACATAATATGCAATAAAGTTCAACAATGGGATACTACTAGTAGTCAGCTACTATTCCTCCACCAACTGTTTAAAGGCAATCGGGGTGACAAACGGCGGCGATCCACCATAGAAGGTTTTTGCGGCCAACTTGGAAGTCGCTTGTGTAGGGTGAAACAAATCCCAGAACAAATATTGGTGCCTATTCGGGCAATAAGTGGCATTTGGGATGCAGTATGATGCGCCATTGAGCTTCCCACTCCCACAGCAAGCGCTCACGGTCTCTACAAAACCTATAAAAGATTGAATGATGAACTGATGTGTTATTAATGTGACATTAAATGACAAATATTAGATAAAGTGAAATGCATACCTAATTCGTGTGGGTTCTTCATGATATTTGAGACAACCTCGTATGTGCTTCCAATGGCGTGCTTCATACCCTTGTAGGTTGAGCTAAGTTTGTGCATCAAAGATTTCGTCGCCTCGTTGAACTCCGAAGCGTATGCGTTCAAATCGTTGATGCAATCCCCAGTGGGGTTACTACTTCTAATAGATGGGCAGCAACCTACATTTGGGACGCCGATGATGGCGAACTTCCTAGCTCCAAGGTTGTAAAGAGTCTGTATCAACAAAATTCAACAACCAATTGTGTTTGTCACGTGTTAATCTTTTATTGGAAACTGATCAGAGCTGAGAGTGAGACTAGTCACCTTTATGTGGTCTTCGTAGTTGGAGATGAGAGTGGCCACGAATTTTTCCCTCTCGGTGGTGTTCACGGGACCAAATTGAGCGAAGAAAGCGAACAAGTCGTTCCCGCCGGTGCTAACGATGAAGATGGACTTAGAGAGAATTTCATCGGCAGCCTTTTCACCGACGCGCGCCGATATGTTGGAACGGACTGTCGAGAAGTGCTTCAATTGCATTCTCATGGTAAGGGTGCTCCCCTGTTTGAGATTTTCAAAATCATTCAATTAATGTCTCTTGGTAACTACAGAAACCAAGATGAAGCAGAGCTGGAGAGAGTACCGTGGAGTCGAGAATGCCAGAGCCGCCGGAGGCGAAGTTAACACCTTTGAAGATGTGCTTGTGGAATGTGGTGTTTGTGAAGGAGAGAAAAGGTGGTGGACTCCTCAGATGCCCCATCGTTTTGGCTTCACAATATACACAACAATATGATCATCAGCTCATAAGTTATTCATCAATGGACAAGTATTAAACAACATTAAAAGGGGGGGTAAATAATATATACCAATGAAATCGACCCCATTGAAGCCATTACTGAACCTCCCCGTTGCCTTCTGGTGAGGGAAATCAATCCCATTGTGAGGGAAGTTCGCCTTGGCTGTATTTCCGGGCAAGAAATTGTTATTCCCAACATCAGCGGTCGAGTCGCCGAAGATGTAAACCGGGGGAACGGTCGACCCACCGACAACCCCCAAAAGAAGAACAAAAACAAGGGAGATTATTTTTAAGGCCATTATTGATGGAGCTCATGGAGGACCCAGACTGGCTTTTATGCAGTGTTAAAGTTGAGGCACTTTGATAGGCTTTAGATGAGCTCTGACACTTCAAATGTGAAAAATGAAAAACATCAAGGAAAAGTGAATTTTACTTCTCCTCTGACAATGTTTAAAAAACAGAACAGTTCAGTTAATCAGAAAAACCATCGGGTAAAAGTATCATCGGGTAAATAGTTGGATCAATTAAATTTGCTATAATATAATAAATATATTAATTATCAACGATTTAATTTTTTTTTAAAAATTATTTCAAATATTTTAATAAAAATTACATGAAAATTTTATTAATCTTATAATAAGATTTTAATATATAAAATTTAAAATTTTTATTAGATTTCATATTTTATCAAATAATTAATTATAATTTTTAAGATTAGAAATTGTTGTTTAATCAACATGTGTAGGTGCACAAAAATTGTCAGTTTAATTGGTGGGTTTGATTGAGTTTTACTGATTTTTATATCATTAGATTTTAAATGTACATTCAATAGGAATTCAATACAGGTGAAGATTTTAACCGGTTGAATCAGCAAGGTCGGGTTGGATTTTAAAACACTGCTACCCGGTGGCTGTGACTAATGTGGAAACTAAGGGTACAACTTTAGTTGATTAAATCGAATCTGAATCGATTTAAACCAATTTTTTTTAGAGTTTGGGTCCATAATTTTACCCCCCATTTGGATGGAGTAATAGGGGCAGTATAGGCTAGTATAAGCATGGATAGTGAAAAAAGGTGTTTAAAAACTAAGAATAAATGGGAATTGGTATGCTAGTATAGAGTGGTATTAATATCCCTCCCCCATGGAATTGCTTATTCCAGCTTTATTCATTCCACTGCATATGTGGGCCCCCAATGGTTCCATCAAACCTTTTTCCCTTTCTCTGCTCATCCTCTCGTACGCATCTCCTCTGATTACTCTCCCTGCAACACACACCACCATTGAATCCTCCACCTTTTCCATGTCTGTCCACCACACCAGCACCACCAGTTTGACCGCCACCATCACCAAAATCACCTCCATTTTCAGGTCTTCTTCCATCCGATCTAGCACCACTTAGACCGCCACCACCACTGGCACCCCCGCGGGCACCAACCTCCAGGTCCACCACGTCCAAGTCATCGTCCACCCAGACCGCCGCCACCACCAGCAACTCTGCGACCGCGGGCACCAAAACCACCACAATGTCTGGTTTCTTTCCACCCACACCACCACCCTCACTTATGATCTTTTTTTTTAATAAGATGTGTATATAACACACAAACACACAATTAAATGCATGGGGGGGTTGATTAAAATGTAAAAATAAAATTATACATTTTTATTTACATCTTATTCACACTATCTATCCACAATTTATTCTTGATCAATCAAACAACAAAAATTCATTATTACTTATTCTAATGAGAATAACTAAAAATACAACCAAAGAAAAATTATATATGCGTCGTTATTCGTTTTACTGTCGAAAAAGGAGGGCACCTTATCCATCAATGACTACCGCCCGATATGTTTGGTGAATGGAGGCTACATGATCGTCGCTAAGGTGCTGGCTGCGAGGATTAAACGAGTGTGCGCGTACCTTGTCGACGATAACCAGTCTGCCTTCATTCCTGGCAGAAGTCTTCAAGAAGGATTCATTCTCACGCAAGAATTGATATCCAGCCTACAAAAAGATCAGTGCAGCGGGGCCATTATCAAACTTGACTTCTCCAAAGCATATGACCGGGTGGAGTGGAAATGTCTGTTCAATGTGCTCTCTCGGCATGGCTTCTCAAGGAGTTGGCTCGCGATGATCTCCTCATGTATCACTACGGCCAGGGCCTCCGTCTCGATTAATGGGGAGGTTTACGGTTTCTTCCATCTCAACCGTGGATTGCGCCAGGGCGACCCGACCTCGCCGCTACTTTTCGCCTTGGTCGCAAACGTTCTTAGTCGAATGTGCGCAAAGGCGAAGACGGCCGGCTGGATAGAGGGACTGGCATGCAGAAGGGACGGGGCCTCCATTACGCACCTACAGTACGCCGATGATACCATGATGTTTGCCAAGCCGACGATAGATGTTATCGCGGGCATCCGATTCATCCTGCATTGCTTTGCACTGGTCTCAGGGCTTCATATAAATTGGTCGAAAAGTGCGCTGATCGCGGTGAACGTAGAATAACATCTGGCGGCGGCATTGGCGGGCATCCTCGGCTGCCAAATTCAAGGACTCCCGATAAGGTATCTGGGCCTTCCCTTGGTCAAAAACAAGCTCCTTAAGAAGGACTGGACACCGTTGATTGAGCGCTTTCAAAGGCGGTTGGGGGGGTGGCAGAATAAAATCTTAAGCAGCGGGGGAAGGTTGACACTCCTCAGCGCCGTTCTTTCAAACCTCCCAGTATTCTACCTTTCTATTTTCAAAGCACCGTTAGGGGTGTTGCAGAAGATCGATAGCATTCGTTGCCGTTTCTTCTGGAATGGGGCGGCTCAAGAATCAAGCAAACCATGCATGATGAGATGGCAAAAGATTTGCTCCCCCAGGGGCATGGGCGGCTTGGGAGTTCTCGACCTCTGTATGATGAACTACGCATTGCTCTCAAAATGGTTATGGAAGTGGGTTTCCAATCCCACATCCCTCTGGTCACGCTGCTTGCGGGAGCAGTACGCCACGCGTAGGGGCGAGCCTCTGTTCCCTGCGAACTCGCCCAAGATGTTTGGCATTGCTAGAGGATGGTTTGAATTGGGTAGGGACTTCGAACAGGGCATTGCATGGCACTTGTGCAGGGGCGATCGGATCCGCTTTTGGATGGACCGATGGTGTGGGGACACGCCACTGTGGTCTAAATTCCCTCTACTCTTTCACCTGGTAACAACAAACAATGAACGGGCAGGGGAAGTGTGGCGGGCAGAGGCAAGCTCAGGGGCATGACACTTGAATCTGAGAAGGATTTCAAATGATCTCCAAGTCCAAGAATGCGCCGAGCTCCTAAGCATGCTCGAAGGGAGGGAGGTCGTCCTCGACAGGCCGGACGAAGTGGTTTGGGGACCAAATCCTTCGGAGGGGTACTCGGTGAAGAGGGGTTACGCGTGGTGGTAACGAGACAAGTGCAGCGACCAACTACAAATGGTAGTTGTCACTTCGAGGATTTGGAAATGGAAAATGCCATGTAAAATCAAGATCTTTGTTTGGATGGCGCTACAGAACCGACAATTCACCAAAACATATCGGGCCAAATGGAGGCCGTTTGATCCTATTGAATGCACTTTCTGTAAGGCGGAGCCCGAAACGACAGAGCATCTCCTCCTGCGGTGTCCCTTCGCGGCAAGACTGTGGCACGAGCTGGGTTGGGCAACTGGGACACGGCTTCAGTGGCAGACAATGTCCGAGTTACGGGACGCGCTATCCTCTGCAGGTACGTCGACACAAGCCTTACTCGTCCGGGTCACTCAGCTACTCCTCCCCGTGGGCCTGTGGGCATTATGGCGCACTCACAACGAGGTCTTTTTCCGGAGCCAACACTTGTATTTCGAGAACCTGTGGGATATCGTAGTGCATCTTCTAATAAACTGGGGAAGGCATTTGGCAGGAATAAACCGAGTGTTTGTTTCGGGGGGACATTACGATGCAAGAGATAAGGCAATCGGATCGTGGAGGACTGGGGACAAGTTCGGGCTCGGATCTCTGCCGACCAGAAGGCAGCCCTGTGTCCCGAGCTTCCCATTTGGGTCCTCCGCAGGGTATTATATTTGCTTTGCGCCCCTCTCTCACCCCTCCCGCTTTTCGGACCATTTTGTAAATTTTTTGCTAGTTATAAAACGGCCTAACTTTGTCAAAAAAAAATTATATATTCTTTATCTATACTAGTACAGTTATTTATCTTGAATAACTCAATTCCTCTATCTAAACGGGAGCTTATGGTTTGGTTTGGGTATGGATTAAAAATTAAAAAACCGATCTATATTAATTTGGGTTTCGTTTTACTTAAAAAAAATGAATTAACCAAACTAAAGCGAATTAAATTTAAATACATAAATCTTCATAATCAATATTCATTTAGATCAATTTTTTGTATTAAAAACTATATGATTTTATACCGTTAATATTCATAAAAAATCAATATACTAATTTATATAATCAATCATAGCATTTTGATATTTATGTAAAGTTGTAAATCTAACCCTAAAAAAACTCTAACCAATCCATCAATCTTTAACAGTTCGGTTCAATTCAGTTTAGATCAAGTTAACCAAACAAAATTAAGTTCGATTCAATTTTGAATTTTGAATTTTGATTTGGTTCGATTTTGAATTATATGTAAATATAGTCTGATTCAATTTAAATTTATAAAAAATCAAATCAAACCGATGGAATTACACCACGTGGAAAGCAGTCTATAAAAAAAACATGTGGATGCCTTCAATAATGCATGTGGTGGGGCACGTTGGGATACTCATTATCACTTTCAGGAAACTTCGACCCCATCATATAATAGAGTTTCAGTTGTCTATGTCTGAAATAAAATGTTATCCCAGTCCGCATTATTGTTCCACATTTAATCAAATTTTTAGTCATACTTTAACATCACGATGATTTCTTTCCATTGAATAACTTTCAAATAATTATATATATGATCACGAGAATAAATATGAAAATAAAAAATGACCGAGTTTATTAAAGACTATTGTTTTATTATAGTGTTATTACATTCAATTTTTTTCTTATTCTGAAACTGTCATGTCATGTTATAAATCCAGTGAATCATATATCTCGTTAAATGTTTCATATACCACATTAAATATATTTTTACGCTTACTAAAAATAGGTTCATTCAATTAAAAATGGAGCGATATGCACTTTTAATTATAGTATATATACATCATTAGATAATGCTTACTATTTAAAAATTTCTCACATTTTTTTTCTTATTATATGATACAATTATAGCCCACGTCTTCAACAGAAAAGTGAAAAAAAAAAACATTGAGTGAGAGATCAGGAAAAAAAATGGTTATCACTTGTCTGTTATATTATTTAAAATTTTAAAATATTAATCCATTTGTTTCTCACTTATTTTTGTGTAATTTATTTATTTTACTCTTATTTTATAGGAATTTAATTTTGTTGCTTTAGTTTATATATTTTTCTAGCAAATCAATAAATGAAAATAAATCCAAATAATTTATTATTATTATTATTTAAAATTTTCGATAAGTGTTCCCTTTTGGATCATGTGTTAACTTATAGATTATGTTTTATTTTTTATTTTCTTTTTTTTGTTGTTTTCTTTACAATTAAGGTTAAAAATTGTTCAAAAACTTTTATGATGATACTCACCACATATATATATATATATATATATATATATATATATATATATATATATATATATTTTAGTGCGGATTCATTTGGGGTCCCATTTTAGAAATTAATATAAGATGTCATTTAAATTCTCTAATGGGAAAGCAGGGATGTAAAATGAACTTGATATATAAACTTATAATTGTGTTTCAACGCCCTACACAAAATTATTCTTGGTAAAGATGGGGCACTGTATACGTCATTGACTCTTTTTAATAAACAATGATTGATTGAGACAGATTCTACGCTTACTATATTAATAAATATATCACGATCCTCGTGCTTAATCTATATTATATGATTTTTTCCATTCTCCACCAACTTTGTCATTCATTTTCAATTTGACTTTTTATTTTAATTATTTCTTTCATTAATTTGTTAGGTTTCAATTTATTTACAGTTTGCAACATATAATTATTAAAAAAAAATTTAGCATATTTAACTTATTAATTTTTTTCTTACTATGAATTTATTATATTCAAGCTCACAAAACTTAATTTTGGTAAAGATAAAGTACTTTCATTCATCAATTTTTTTAATTTATAATCAGTTAATTGTTCTTCAAGATTTTTTATTTTATCCAAAAAGTTGTAATAAAAAATCGCTAATCAAACTTCTACTTTATCAAAAGAGGTCTAGTATAATTTTTTTTTGTAGTTGTATGATCTCCACTTGTCCTCCATAAAAGGTGATCTACTTGCACTTTGAGGTTTTTAAAACAAAGACCCAATTAGAGATTCTCTAATAGTTCAATCAATCATAATTTCACGGATGAAGGAGAAGATATCTCACCAATAGGGAATATATTTTACAACCATAAGGTTCTGTAACAATATATTCTAATCACAATTTTGTTCATCAGGGTCACGAGTTTATCCTACCATATATACCATAAAAAAACTCAATTGAAGATAATATAGAAGGTGGACCCTGCAAAGGGACTCACCCATTCATTTATTATTTGTTGAAGCATTAGCACCCACAGCTGTGAAGAGAATTTAGCCTCTCAAATGAAAAAAATTGTAAAACATGACATCCTATAGTACTACTAGAAGTAAATTAGTAGTTGTCATCTTCCACCAACTGTTTGAAGGTAATCGGGGTGACGAAGGACGGCGATCCACCGAAGAAGGCTTTGGCGGCGAACTTGGATGTTGCTTGCGTGGGGTGAAACAAATCCCAGAACAAGTATTTGTGTCGATTCAAGCATAAAGTGGCGTTTGGAGTGCAGGCAGATGCCCCATTGAGCTTCCCACCCCCACAACAAGCACTCGCGGTCTCCACAAAACCTGTAATATAATTATATATGAATATTGATGCATTGTTGATGTGACATTATTAAGCAATTAATAATCAAGTAAAATATATACCTAGTTCTTGTGGCTTCTCGGTGATGATCGAGACAACCTCGTATGAACTTCCAATGGCGTATTTCATACCCTTGCAAGTTGAGCTAAGCTTGTGCATCAAAGATTTCGTCAACTCGTTGAACTCCGAAGCATATACGTTCAAATAGTTGATGCAATCACCGGTGGGGCTAAGACTCCTCATCGACGGGCAGCAACCTATCTTTGGGACGTTGATGATGGCAAACTTCCTAGCTCCAAGGTTGTAGAGATTCTACATTATCAAATCCAACCATCAATTAGTCTCTTGTAACCACATATTTATGTGACAAAACACACAAACATTTTATTGTAAAGAATCACCTTTATGTGAGCTTCGTAGGTGGAGATGAGAGTAGCCACGAATTTTTCCCTCTGCGTGGTGTTCACCGACCAAATTGAGCGAAGAAAGCGAACATGTCGTTACCGCCGGTGCTAACAATGAAGATGGACTTGGAGAGAATTTCATCGGTTGAATTTTCACCGACGCGCGCAGATATGTTGGAACGGACTGTGGAGAAGTGCTTCAATTGCATTGTCAGGGTAATGGTGCTTCCCTGTTTTGAGAATTTCAAAATAAATTCAATTAATTGGAGTACTATATTGAACATATGTTGCTTGGTAACTATTTCAACAATTCAAGATCAAACAGAGATGGAGGTGGTACCGTTGAGTCGAGGATGCCGGAACCACCGGAGGCGAAGTTAACACCTTTGTAGATGTGCTTGTGAAGAGTCGTATTTGTGAGGGAGAGGAATGGATTTGGACTCCTCAAATGCCCCATCGTTTTGGCTATATATACCATGTACACAAAAATATGATATCACCTCATAAGTAATGAGAAAAAAAAAGTGAATCTAAAGTATAACCATTTTGGTGATCCACTGAATGCACCTTTATCACTGGTACAAAATCAATTTGATCATCAAATTAATCAAAATTTAGTATCATTATTGTGTCAAGATACTACTAGAAACATCATTATAAGGGGTTCATAGAGAATACCAATGAAATCGATGCCATTGTAACCATTACTAAACCTCCCCGTCGCCCTATGGTGAGGGAAATCAATCCCATTGTGAGGGAAGTTCGCCTTGGCTGTTGTTCCCGGCAAATAATTGTTGTTTCCTACATCGGCGGTCGAGTCGCCGAAGATGTAAACCGGGGGAACGGTCGACGCACCGACAACCCCCAAAACAAGAACAAAAACAAGAAGGGAGATCATTTGTTTGGCCATTAATGATGGAGCTCTTGAAGGTCCCAGACTACAGCTTGTATATGCGAATTATATGCCAAAGTTGAGGCTCTTTTGTAGGCTTCAGACAACCTGATCCTTAGGCTTGCCGGGTTGAAATTGAGGGCCAGTCTTCCCAGAAAAGTTTGAATGCCTCCAATGGATGCATGTGGTGTGGAAACTGGAAACTTCTGAGTCAATTATGGAGTCTTTGTTGATTAGGTGGAATGGTTATCTCTTTTGATTATGTCAAAAATAGACCCACATTTTAAAAAATATTAAAGAGTGTGTTCTAATGTGATTGTATTCAAGTGCTATCCAGATGAACATAATTTTCATGAACATCCTATCCTGATTATTACTGTAGATTTGTAATTATTTTTTGAAAAATTGATTTTAGATATTATGAACATCCTATCCTGATTATATGTGGTTTAATTTTTTTTTTTTTCTGACTTCGCATCTAAATTATTAACATGGGAATTCTGATAAATAATAGTCTTTAGTTGCGTAGAGATCTCCAGAGCCCCTTTCTGCAGTCTCCACTTGACTTTTTTCACTTGGCTGTTGAATAATTTTTTTATAAAAATGATTGGATGTTGTAGATGGATGATTTTGACCCATAAATCTACCATCAAAAGAAATATTATTTTAGAAACGTGTGGTCATTACATTTTCCACGTGGTTTGGCGAGCTTGGAAAGTTTTGGCTGGTAGTAATAATTGTTAACATTTTTGTATATTAGGTGATATTTACGTATTAACTATTAAATGTTATTTTATAAGAAAAATATTTATGAAAATAATAGGAAGGTGAAACAATTAATTTATAGTATCCAATAATGTTTTATAGACAAATAAAACATCTGTTGTAATTTTGAGATGTTTCAACCTTCATTCATGTACAAAAGTAAATTTCATTATAATGTTCAATGGAGTAATGAAAAAACTCAATGTCTTTGATAGTTATGAGTTATGAAAAATCAAAGGTTATTAGAAATCAGTATATAACTCATGGATGAATGGAGAAAATGAGTTATAAAAACACTAAAGGGTATTAAAAACTCATGTAAGTTATGGGTTAATGGAAATAATGAGAATACTAATTTCATTTATAACTCATGGATTAATGAAATGAGTTATGTAAATTCTAATGATCTTTGATGGGAAGATCAAATGATGATGAATATGTCTATATATGGGTGAAGTCCCAAATCATACTCTCATACTTACACATCCACACCTTGTGTAAAAAATTCATACACCACTTTTGTTACCCATTAAGGTAGGTGAGAGCAGCGTTCTGATATGCGGCATGCGGTTTACATGTGGCTAGGGTATCGCAGATAGTATATGCTGTATGCGGGAATATATGCGGTTCTATATTTTTTATTAATAAAAATTAAATTGAACATTTTGGACCCTTTCTTTCTTTCGATCCATGAGCTTGACATTAAATTGAACAAATACAAGTCATTTAACTTTTGAACTTCAAATTTATTTCTTGATGTTACAATGTTACACCATTACCAAATACCAATACATCAAATTTTCATAATTAATTTATTTCAAACAATGATACAATCATACAATGAAAGAGTTTCAAACAAATACAATCATACAATTATTTCATATAAACATATAATACAAATATACAATGAATCAATGATACAAACCATACAATCATTCAATGATTCAATGGCATTGTAGAAGGTTTTTGGAGTGGCTGTGATGTAGATAGAGTATGGCATGGTAGAATTTGAATGTATTAATGGTTGGAGGCTTGAAGCCATGAGACTGATTATTTCAAACAATAAAGGCCACTTTCCGTTTGAGTTGATACACCCAACTCTAAAAAGCTTCTTTAAGCTTCATCATAAAATGACCCACAAAATGTTTGGCAAACGACCTCACCCAAACAGAACAGAAAAAACATCACCAAACACAACACACCAATGCCCATATCACAATCTCTCCTACCACACTTTTTTCTTTCAAATACCAGTAGATTTGAACCCTCCAAATTAGAATTAGAAATTACTCAAATCAGAGAGGGGGGAGGGAATGAGAGATAGATTAAGAGATAGCACTCCCGAGCGGCTGAGCCTGAAGTAGTCGCTGAAGGAGGAATCGGCGTTGAAGAAGAAGATGATCGAAAATCGATTCAAACGGGGAGGCTGAAGGAGGAATCGGCGCTGATTCGCTGAAGGAGGAGCTGTTGAAGAAGATCGTTGAAGAAGGAGACGAAGAAGAAGAGTTAGGGCCGGCTGCCCTTTTGTTTTTTTTTCTTTTTCTCCTAATGCTAAATGGGTTCAGCCCGTTTAAAATGTTAAACTGGTTAACCCGTTTAAACTTTCCATTCTTGTGCGCCCGCGTAAGCGGGAATGGGCCGCATATGCTGGCCCAACCCTGGATATGTCCGCCTGGTCCCTGAAACGGTTCGGTCCAGGTTCGGTCAATGGACCGAACCGCCCATGCGGACCGCATATGTGGCCTGCATGGGCTGCATTCCTGAACAGTGGGTGAGAGTAGTGACTTGAAGATCCTCAACCAAAGAAAGTCAAGTGTTGAATATTTTGGCATACCACTTACGTTAGTATCATGGAACAAGATTAGTAATATTTTATGTAATTTTGTTTAGGAAAAATTCACTATGTTTTTATGCATCAAAATTGTATTTTAAAAAATTCCGCATAATGATAAAGTTTTTAACAATAATAATTAATGGTTTTATCTCCGTAACTACGGTGAGTTAATATTATGAATTTCCAATGGATAATGTTATGTCCAGTCCTATTTTCAGCCCCAATTTCAGACTACATATGTTTTGAATTTTTTAAAAATAATATATCTCATCTAATGAGTTGATGTTTCTTCCAGTTCCCTACCTTATGTTTTCTTTCTTTTTTGTTTTCCCTCGTGTATCTTTGCTAAATCTGTGGTAGGGGGGAATTTGGGGGATGGGAAGCCTGAGGCTAACTATGGTGTTTTTTCCTTATCCTTTCTTTACCTATTCTCTCCCTAACCCTTTATCTCATTTGGACCTTTTGTAAATGCTTTGCTCAGTTATAAAAGGTCCTACAAGGTTTTTACCTCTTCAAATTTTTTTTTTAATGAGGTATATGTTTTTATATAAAAAAAATGAAGCATATATTCTAATGAATTGCATGAATGCATTTATAAAAAATGTAAAAAAATTCTTTCGAAACATATGCTTTACTAACGTGAGCATATGCATAATGTGTTGTTAATTTTCTATTGATATATAGGTTTGGAATTGGGTTAGAAATAGATCTGAGTGTAATAGCATCCATTTGCAATACGTCGGAGTAGTGCTTTGACTTTTCATATCAAGAATATTTTTGTTTCTTATTTACAAAGATCCAACAAAAACGACAAGGCTATCCCTCCCGGCTGTGGCTTAGTGGTTGAGGACATCACTCCCCTCTGGGGAGACCGGTTTCAGGCCCTATTGACTGTCGAAAAGTTTAAAAAACCTCAGGCTTGCCTTCTTGGCTTTAACCCATAATTAGTTTATGAATCTATACTGACCCCCAATCTGTATTAGTAAAATTAGGGTGAGATGTTGTAGCCCCTCAGAAGCCTTGCGTATAAAAAAAAAGGAACAACAAGACTCCAAAAATGAGACTTCTACACATTTTTTTAATCTTAAGAAACATTTGAAACACATATTGAAATATAGCTCAACAATAAAGCAGCTTTTTAACATATTTTTTTACAATGCCCTTTTTTATAGTGATTTTCTTTTATCTCAAAAATCACGTTTATTACTGATAACATTAATTATTTTTACACACTTGAAATTCAAAAAACAAACTCAAACTGCTTTAAAAAACACAGGCATGAATTAACACGAATCCGGCGTCTTTGACAACCCGTTTGAAATTTTTTTACTTACTAAAAAGCAAAAGTTGTCAAATGCACCCTTATTTGGCCATACTTGGTACACTCTGCATCCATCATGAATTCATGATCCCCCTTAATGGACCGATTTGGGTTGGGCTTGCACTCTACGAAGCCCGATCGGGCCAGCCCGACAAGACCCGCAGACCTGAACAGCGAGAGACAGAGACGATGGTATGCGATGGCGGGAAGAGCAGCAGCACTTGCGAGGCACCACAGCGAGACCTTCCATTGGAACACAATCATCGCAGAAGCAGCGACCCAAAACCCCCAAAATGCCCTCTCCGCCTACAAATCCATGCTCGCCCTCTCCGTCCCTCCCAACCACCTCACGTACCCTCCCCTCCTCAAGTCCCTCTCCGCCCTCCGCTTCCGCCCCGACCACATCCACTCCCACCTCCTCCTCCGCGGCCTCATCCCCTCCGACGCCTTCTCCGCCGCCTCCCTCATCTCCGCCTACGGAAAGTCCGGCTGTACCTCCTCCGCGTCTCGCCTGTTCGACGAAATCCCCAAAAGGACCCTCGACGCCGCTTGCTGGACCTCTATCGTCCGGGCCTTCTCCGTCAACGGAAGAATCAACGAAGCCCTCAGTACGTTTGGACGCATGAGGCGATCCTCCGATGTAGAGCCTGATGTCGTGACGATCGCGACGGTCTTATCGGCGGTCTCAGAGGACTGTCGGGCGCTTCACGCGCTTTCGTCGAAGCTCGGTTTCGCACACGACACGCGCCTGGCGAACACGCTCGTGCATGCGTACTCAACGTGCGCATCGGTTGATGACGCATTGGCTGTGTTTGATGGGATAGCGATCGGACGGCGGGATGTGGTTTCATGGAACACGATGATCTCCGGTCTGGCGGCGAACGGCCGCCCCGAGCGTTCTCTATCCGTTTTTGAGGACATGGTGATGGCGAATGTCGAGCCCAGTCACGTCACCTTGATTGCCATACTGAAATGCTGCGCTCAGATTGGCTGCGCCGATACATGTCGCCGCATCTGTAACTATGTCGTTTCCCTCTTTCCGATGATGCGGTGGTCCAAGGATGATAATGTCGTCATCGGGACAGCGATGCTGGATGCGCAAGCCCGGTGTGGGGACGTGGAGTCTGCGCGACGCACATTCGATGCGGTCCCGAAGAAGAACGTGTTCTGCTGGAGTGCAATGATCGCGGGCTACGAGAAGAACTTGAGGCCCGATGAGGCGCTCCGATTGTTCAAACGTATGCTGTCTGAGGGAGATGTCAGGCCGAACGACGTGACAGCGCTGAGTGCCATTGCATCGTGCTCCGCGCTCGGCGCGCATAGCCCAGCACGCGCCATCCACAAATACGTGTTGGTGGCCGGTCTTGATGTCGAGGCTCCAGTGGCGTCTGCGCTCATTGACATGTACGCCAAGTGCGGGGACATGGGCTCTGCCCGGCAAGTTTTTGTGGGTATCGATGGTTCCGATGCAAAGACAATTGCCGTTTGGACTGCCATTATCGCAGCTGAAGGCCTGCACGGGGAAGGGAGGCAGGCACTACGGCTCTTCTCGGAGATGCAGGACACCGGGCTCGAACCCAATGACGTCACATTCATTGGGCTCCTCTCAGCCTGCAGTCACTCCGGCCTCACTGAGGAGGGCAGGTCGTGTTTCGATGCCATGGAGAGAGACCATGGTATATCTCCAAATGCAAAACACTACGGCTGCATGGTTGATCTGCTCGGCCGGGCAGGACACCTCGAGGAGGCTTACAGACTTGTGAACTGGATGCCGTTCGAGGCCGATGCAGCCATTTTGGGGTCATTATTGGCAGCTTGCCGGGTGCATGGAAATCATGGGCTCGCGGAGGTCATCGAGAAGAGGATTGTGGACTTGGGTTCATGGAGAGTTGGGTATCAATTGCTTCTCGCAAACATGTATGGAGAGACTGGGAGATTGGGTGACGCTGGAAGGATGAGATTGGAGTTGAGGAAGAGTGGCAAAAAGAAAATCCCAGGTCAGAGTTTCGTAGAGATTCATGGCGTATAATTAGACTCACCGTGATATGGAGAAGGATATATGAAGATTTGAGAAAGTTTGAACCTGAATATGTGAAGGAACAGGTAGAAGGGAAGGTTTTAGATGGTCATCCCGAGCAGGCCTTTTATTTTTAGATGGCTACTCGAAGGTTATGAATAGAAGCACCAGTGATGATGATGGACGGAAGAAATGAGCAGCCAATTCAAATAACAAAGCCAGGGTTTTGCAAGGACTATTTACACCAAGGTCTCAATTGGATCTAACCCCCCGTAACGAGAATAACCCCCCGATAACCCCGGATAAATATTTGGAGGTGTTTGTTTACCCCTACAGATAAATTATGCCAGAATAAACTTTGATAAAGTGGAAGGAATTCCAATCAACCCCAATACCCCGTTTGGAACAGGGAGTTTTTATTTAGAAGATTTATCCACATAAATGAGTAAAAATATGGATAAAGTGATTTTGTGTTAGGTTGTATTTTGAATTATTCTCATTTCGTAAGAATAAATGTTTTGTTGTTTGGGTAAAATATGAATAAAGTATGGATAAGGATTTATAAAAGATAAAAAAGTAATGATAGTGATGATTTATGATGGACAATTGATTTGAAGCCCACAATTCTTTATGAATAACAAGATAACTTTTATTCAGGGGTTGAGAATTCCTATACCACTTTATCAATTCTAGTATAAATCTGGGGTTATTCGGGGTAAACAAACATCCCCAAATCCGGGGTTATCCACGGTTATCAGGGGGTTATAATCGCACGGGGGGGAATAAAAGTTTTGTTATTCCACTAAAGAATATGTGGGTCAACTGTCAAATCAACTGTCATCACCTCTTATAAATCATGTCAAATCAACTATCATTACTTTTTTACCTTTTATAAATCTTTATCCATACTTTATTCACATTTTACCCAAACACAAAACATTTATTCTTAGTTACCAATGAATAATTCAAAATACAACCAAACACAAAATCACTTTATCCTTATTTATACTCATTTAAACTTGGATAAATCTATACCCTAGAATAAAAACTATCCCCGTTCCAAACGGGGGCTAAGAGAATTGATTGTCAGAGATGCTCTTAGGTTCCACCATTTCAAAGATGGTTCATGCTCTTGTGGGGATTTCTGGTGATGACTACAAATAAATGGATTATGCTGCACGTGGACAGCTAAATATATCTTTAAACCTAGTTAGAACTCACATTACTGGACCAAACTTTGCATCTGTTCCACAATTATAACGAACATGAGATGAGCTTTCACATTCTATCCTCCCTCTTCCTCGGGGCACAGGTGATGATCTCATCAACTCTGAGGATCATCTCAGCAGCCTCGGTCGCAGAAAGCAGCACTGCTTGCTTCACTTGAATGCCTCTGATATCCCAAGCTTCTGCATATCTCCAACCTGTCACAACAATGAAGAATTAGACCAACATAAAAAGTCCAGCGCAGGTGCCAGTGATAACAACATAAGAATTAGACCAACATTTCTGTAAAACATTATATATATAAAAAAGTTTCACTTACAGTGCCGGTGATGACGTCAATTCCAGCAGAGGTTCCTTCTTTGTGGTGCTCCGCACGAAGCTGGGAAATTAGTTCAGCGCTGTCCAATCCTGCATTGTCTGCTATGGTGGTGGGAATGGCCTGAAGTGCTCGTGAGAAAGCCTCAATGGCGTGAGACTTCTTCCCGGGGGTCTTTCGGGCGAGTTCGTCAACTTCCTTTGCCATCACCATTTCAGGCCATCCACCTCCGAACAACACACGGACAGGACACACAGTGCATCATGCAGAGACCTCTCTGCTTCATCAAGGACATGAAAACTGCAATGGAAGTCGAACATCACCCGTTAAACCGAAACCAAAATTTGGAAATGAGAAATGAACATTATGTCCCCTCCTCAACTACACATTTAGATAATGAATCTTTTGATCCCTTGTATTACAACTTAACACAGGCAAACCAAGTGAATCAAATATTTAGATAATTTATGACTTGTTCCAGCTTACTATCATGTCCCACTCAACTAAATATTTAGACACAGCACTGGAGTTCCATGTCGGTCCATGTATCATTTTGTATGACCTATGACTTTGCAGATGCTCTGCTGTTTGATCCTTTAAGTGGAGAAGTTATAAAAAAAAAATTGGGGTTATTGCCGATCAATTAGATATGGATATTACAATAAATCAAATGCTTATTTGATTTTTATCAACCAAACATGGACATGTAAATTAGCAAACTGCAAAAATGAACCTATGTTCAATCATGAAAAGTGGAGGCAGAATTAATCGTAGACAAATTACATGCCCCACGTAATTAGATGCTAGGCCTGCATGCAAATGCAATCAGTTCATGACCAAAAGGTACGAACCCATTGGCATACAAAACAATGGACCTATACATATCTTTTTAATCACCGAGTGTAAGTATATCTGTAGCCTTTTATGCATTGATATGTGGAGACAATATATAATTGGGAAAGGTCCACTGATACAAAATGGTAACTACATGTTAAATGGGAAATAAACACAAGTATGAATATGTAAAGAAAAAATATTATTCACGCAATATGGAAATATGAAAAGGTCTAACAGATCTATAGTAGAAGAACATACCTGGCACCTCTCAACACTATCGTGCATGCCTGACCCATTTCAACTCCAGAAAAGTGAATCAACTTATCCTCCCCAATCATAATTTCTTCAATGAGTTTGCAGTGGCCGAGCTTAACAGATTCTGGGTTGTCAAAGGTGGAAGCAATTTCACCACCAGTTACCAAAGCCAGACGCTCAATTCCATCAAAATCCGCATGCTCAATGGCAAGTATTCCTGACTCAGCAAAGAGTTCCTCAGGGAAGTTGTAAATAAGTTGTCGGTTGACAAAGCAATTAATTCCATGGCCAATGATTTTTTGCACCTTTTCTCTCATCTTTTCTTTCTCCGCAGCCTCAATTTGTGCAACTTTAGTCATCGAATCAACACGAACACGGGCCCCGTATATCTTGACTTTGTCGGTATCCATAGCAGTGTTTGCCACCAAAATTTTTGCATTTTCAATGCGCTTCGGCTGGCCAAGGCCTATTTTCTTATCAAGAATGAATCTGAAAAGCCAAACATTAAAATTTGATGAACATATGATTTGAGGAGGGATAGTGTTCCATGGAAACAACATATCATGTCACTGTTTTATATAGCATCCATGTCAATGGTAACTTAAGCAACAAAAAAGAACCCAATTTTGGAGAAGGAATGCATTCTGCCAAACCTAAATCACTTGATGCATACTATTGATGAAGACAAACATGGTCAGACCTGGACAAAGTTGAGTTACATCATGAAACACTTTCAAGTACAAAGAAGAAATCACAAAATATTAAGAGTAAAATGGCTTCCATATCGGTTTACATATACCACTTATATCTTTAGTCGAGATTGAGATATATCAAATGTAAGAAGAGTAAAATTTTATTATTGCATGGAGGGAAAGGAACCCAACCGTGCTTATGTTTATAGATGATCAGCAAACAGGAACATAGAATGGTATAGATGTGTTATTTTACTCTGGGAAAGTGTTCTCCAATTACTAGCGCATTATTTAATCCAACAAGATGACCACTACAAGATAAATACAATATATATTTTTTCTGCCTCAATTTAGAATTTTGCATACAAATTCATCCAACCACTTCCTTTTTTGTTAGTCATCAGTTAGGGGCCAAGGTCACCATGTGAATTGATTTTTATAATTGTTGAGAAAGAGATTTGTTGACATGTCATTTAGACTGTGACTCCAGCTGTTTAGTATATGCTTGACACAATTCAAGGAAATTTTCCCTGTTTCCCTGATAATACTTTTTTCAATGGGTTAATTTCCCAACCAAAACATAAAACTTTTGAAAATGATAATCATGAATCATTGACATTATAAGTCAATGAGCATCATCCAACAAATATTAGTAAACAAAAGGAACATGGTGCAATGAGAGAAGGGTCAAAAGTGATCAAAATAGTTTACCAGCACATGGATGACCATAAGCCATGAAATAAACAGTATACAAGCAGTGGGGTAAACTATAAACAAACTAAAACAATATGAAAAATAGAATAACCATACTATGCATTGTTCAATCATACATTTGAAATTTATAAATCAGAAGCATACCCCTCATCTAAGAATGAGTCCTTCAATGATCCCCCTGCCTTCTTTATGATTTGAATACTCTCTAAATTTGTACTACCCTGCCAGTGAAATGCATCCCATAAATTGAAAAATGAACAAAGATTAAAAATTGTAAAAGCTTCACAAAAAATCATTTACGTAAACTTGTAGAAAGGATGGAATTTTTTTACTGATAGCTGTCAAACACTATTAGGCTCATTTGAACCCTCATTTAGTGGGCATAATTAACCAGACATTCTAAGCACAAACCAAAACTTTGTTTGTCTACAAGCCAGATCTTTTAAGGATTCACAAAGTTCCACCTAAACACAAATTTCATAATTCAAGGAAACAAAAACAATAGCTTGAATTTACTACCAAGTGCAGGATCATCCTATACCTTAAGCCTCAAGACAGCATCCACAGCAAGTTTAGCAAAGTGCTCCTTGTCCTGGGAGAGAATTTTTGAACTCAAAGTCGTTCTTGCGATGTTCATCAAGTCAGATTTAAACTTATCTGCAACACCACAAAGGATAACAACAGAAAAAAGAATGACCATTATCATTACCATGAAGAAACAGAGTACATCATTCACATGAATGTTGATACCACTATTGCACCTACAAGTACTCACATGAGGACGAGTGCAACAGAACAGATGGAGAAAAATAATCATGCGATAAACACAAAATATACTAATAGTGGAACCCTTAGTTTTGAGCATATCAAACATGTTTATCACTTAACAGAAGCACGGCGCTAAAGATATAGTAAATGATCATTACCTGAATCCTCCTTATTATCCATGGTCCTCTGCAGCAAAGCATTTCGTGCACATTCCACAGCCATCCTATAACCTATCAGGTTGAATGCCAGATATTAAGAAAGGAAAGGTAAAGGAAAATTCTGACGCAATGCAATTTTGGAGCTCAAATGAATATTCTCAAATGAACATGCCATTTAGAAGTAATCAATAGCCAAATAAACATCCATCAACATTCTCAAAAGAAAATTATTAGCATCCACCATCAAAGTGAAATAGTTAATGATATAAAATGCCAAAGACCAAACAGAAGTCTTCACATTAAAATTTAAATAAAAAAAAATTGAAAAAAAAAACTTTATGAAGCAAGGCCATACAACAATCATAATGACCATGTTTAAAAATGTCCCTAGAATTTTTCTTTCATTATGAATGTGCTAACAATGCTCCTTTTAAGTTCTTAATTTCATCCTCCACACAATTTGGTTCCGCTTTTCATTTTGCTTATTCAAGAACCAGCGGAGGCTCCAGCATAATTAGAATAGTTTTTTTTTGGGGAAAAATTAATATACCATAACAAGAATAGTTAAAATAGACACAACTCAACAAGCTTATTTATCCTATGCTAAACATGATGCAAATCAAAAGACATTAAGAGGAAAATACAGATTTTGAGGATAAACTCACTAACAAGAGATGCAATCTCTGCAAAACCACATGAAGCAGCCAACTAGAACTACCAAAAAAACACAACACCTGCTATGATTGTCATAGGATGAATGTTTGCCATGACCAACTTCTCAGCCTCTCTCAGAAGCTCCCCGGCGAAAACCACAACGGAAGTTGTCCCATCACCGACCTCATCATCTTGAACCTTAGAGATGTCTGTAATAGTTTCACTAAGGAGGAGCACAGATATTTCTCAAGACTAATAGAACCAACTCGATAACCATGTGTGAGAACAATTGAGCAAACATTTTCTTGTGTTTTCTTATATTTTTATTTTTTTACAAAGCATCAGATGGTACTATTGCCAATTAAAAATAGGATACCAACAAGGACTTTCGCAGCCGGATTGTCGATGTGGAGTGATTTCAAAATGGTGGCGCCATCATTCGTAACTGTGACACTGCGACCTCTCCCTGTTGATTGCAATATTTTATCCTACATAAATGAAACAAAATCAACCAAACATGCATTAAAAGAACTAGTACCCATTTATGGAAACAAAAGAAAAATCAAAATTAAGATATACAAATGCTTGAATAGAGGAAAAGTGATTACCATTCCCTTCGGCCCTAATGTGGTCTTCACCAAATCGGCAATGGCCATTGCACCAATGAACGATGCCTAAGACGATATAAAAAAAATGATCAAAATATAAGGATTACAATAAAAATAAAAATCAGAGAACTCGATCACTTCAAAATCTAAAAAAACTACCACTCTCGCACGCTCGCCTTTCTCCTCGGTGGCGTCATCTTTAAGCAACCTCTCGATCTGGCCAAACCATTCAGATTTGTTTTTCACAGTAAAAATAACAAACAAAAGAAAAACAATGGAAGACGGTGAAAAGAAACAAAAGCGACTATCACAATCAAACTAACCGCCATGAATTGCTGAAAATGCGCGGAAGATCGAAGTGGATCGCGAGACTGCAAATAGAGACTGAATTAGTATTTTTTTAATCCAACCCGACTGCAATAAACCCTAATGAGGTTTCCGAAAGACAGTACTGAGAGAAGGAGGAAATGAGAGAGAGATGAGAAGAGGATCCGCTCTAATGGAGATTTGTTTAGGGTTCGAAGAGAACTTCCTCTTGAAGTCGACTTTCGAGGGTGTCTTGAGTGCGGGAAGAAGGGGTTGAAGAAGGTTTGGGCTTTTAACGGGTCCAGCCCAAAGAAAGATGTTCAAAACCAGAGGATCTGGGTTAGGTCTTAACGGCATTGTATATATGTTAAAGTGATAAAATCAGACAAATCATTATACAATCAAATTATTCAGCACATGTTAGACTTAACCCGAGAGGGCATATTTTAGAAAATGAAAATTCTAGACAGAGCAGTGTTTTTTTTACTGGAAATACATAATGATTGGTCGCACAGCGGTGTTAAAAGTATGTTTGTTGTCCATGTTTATTTTGACTTTTTTTCTTCAGTAATAAGCAATAGGTTTTTTATTTTTATGTTAATTTATAATTAATTGATGAAGTATATTATTTTATATAAAATCAAATAATATTTATGAATTGAATTCATATATTTTTATATTTTTAAACAGAATACACGTATATATTACTTTATACAATTTCATGTTATTAAGTTTGTGGTGAACAATAAAATAACAACAATTATTTTTTAAAAAATCTTTGATAATACATAATCATTCCTATTATTATTCTGGTCCTATCTACAATCTCCAAATTTTTTGAACTAGTGTATACCTGATTAGAGGGAATAAGATAAAGAATGTATAAAATTAAATGTATCCGATGAATCAGTGTATATTTAATTGTTTTATAAAATATATATTTCATTAAATAAGCATATAATTGATTAAAAATTTGATCATTTTATTCTAAAAAAGAGTTGCATTTGCCATCTCTAAAAATTTCAATATCATTTTCGTCTTCGTTTACGGTTGCTGCATATTTTAATTTTAAATTATAATTTATATATAAAAAAAATTGAATATATAATAAATTGCATTGAAACGTTTGCACTCTTCAATGCCATGCTTGGTTGTAAAAAAAAATAAGAAAAGAAATTCATGTTTTTTTTAAGAGAAGATAGACATGATCTTTGATTGTATTAAAGGGAACATGCCCAAAGTATAGAAAAACAAACTACAAAATACAAATAAACAAACTACTCCATTGTAAAGAATCCCCCCGAATAAAAACACGACTTGCTCTGCACAAGCAAGACCCAATCAGAAAAAGAAATTCATGTTTTGTTAGGGTGATCCAATGGTACACCATCCTACACACATCAATCAACAATTTTTAAAACTATTGAGAAAATTATAAATTAACCTGAACTAAGAAGAAGAAGAAGAAGAAGAAGAAGAAGAAGAAATAACTTCATTCAAGCATCCACCAAACAATTATTTTACATAACATTATATATTGCTATATAGCAATCCTGTTACAAGATGTAACGCTGCTAGAAGACCTGACCATATAAAATCATTCAAATCAAATTCACATTGTTCTCAAATTCCACTCTCTCTCTCCTGAAAGAATCCAGCCTCTTAAGCCCATACTTCAAAACACCACCAAATTCAAGATGATCAGAGAGGACGGGTGCGCCGACCAGCGGCCCTGCCACAGAGAAGGGCGTTACGGGGTATCGGATACTCGTCCCTTAAGGACTCCACCGGAGAGTACACCCGGAGGTAGAATTGCTGTCCAAGGTACCGACGGGCCCAGAACTCGGACCTGATGTTCCACATCCCCACATTGTCCAGCGCCATGTACACGGCCGTCCAAGACTTCGGGTACACCTACAACCCACAATATTGATGTCTCATCAAGTCAATGCATTAAAAATGTCTTAGAATTTTATGTAAGTTTTTGTCATGTGACAGTCTCTTGTATTGGATTTTACCAGCTTTCGCATGATCGGAAGGGTGTAATGAACCATTATCACTTTTTATCTTTCCATCTTGTAATTTTTTAATTTAAAATTATGTGAATGTATGTGAAAATAGATTCTTGAAGAGAATTTCAAAAACATTTCAAAATAACATTTATTAAGGTAGCATAAAAGATATTTAGATGACTATTTTTACATGAATTAAACTAATTCATTTCAAAACGCCTTAAATGATCGTGGTTTAACTGTTAGAAAGACCTTGGCAAAATCCAGCACATATAATCAAAATCAACTTTTTGTCTAGAGCTCATTTTCAAACCAATTTAATGCTTACCTAAGTAGAAGAAAAAGAATTTTTTAAAAACAGTTTTAATTTTTAGGATGGATACATTTGATTGATTCTTAAAAATTTCTTCTTTTCAAAAACTATGGTGGTTGGGTATGTTTGACAACATTCTTTTTGTGAATCTCTAAAAATGAAAGATAAAAAAAAAAAAAAAAAACTCACCTGAATGGTGCAGCGAGAGATTCCATCCCTTAGATTGTATGTATTCCTACTAGCCGGGGTCCATTGTCCCCCATCCATCCTGCAACACGGAGAATCGTAAATGAACCCAATCAATCTAAGACGGTGTTTGGATGTGAGGTTAGAACGTTATAATTATTAAAATGTTACATTTTACATTCTATTTTTGAAAAACGTTGTTTTGTTAATTTTTTAATCACTTGATTTTTTCTAGTTTGAAGGAAAAATGAAAGAAAAGTGAAAATTTTTTCTATGACTATTTAAAAATCTAGTGTTTGTGGCAAATGAAAAAAATATTTCTATCATTTTTTTCTCCTATTTTGTCTTATAAGGCAAAGTTGAAAAAAATTTCTTTTAATTTTTTCACTATATGCACAAACACCATAAAAGTTGATCATTTTTTTTTTTACTTTCCATTGCTTTCATTTGACTCAAACCATCTTATTTTCTCATCTTTCTTCAAAACCCAAAGATTTTTTTGGGTTTTAGACTCAAACTCTACTCAAACGCCTATCCAAACAAGCCTAAACAAAATCATACATACCCAACAACGAAGAAATTGTAGCCGTCGATGTGCCAGCTCTGGATGATGTTCTCCTTGTTCTCGAACACGATCTCGACGAAGGCCCGGAAGTCGGCGGCCATGACGGACGTGTCGAGGTACTCCCGCGACCCCGTCGGCGCGCTCGGGATGCTCCCGAGGCGGAAGACTCCCCCGAGCTTGTAGAAGTCAGCGACCTTCAGAGGAGTGTCTGCGGGGACGAATGAGACGCTGTTGACGGCGTACCTTTGCTTTCCGTTGATCTGGGCCGCCGAGTTGGCGAGCCGGATGGTGCGCGTGGTATTGACCATGCCGTAGTGGTACGACCCTTGCGGGTTGGGCCTCGGCCCACTGGCCGTGAGGTTTGTCCTGCACCGGGCAAACAACAAACCATATGAACTTTTTCTTTTTTTGGGAAGAGCGTTGATATAAGCAATTCTTTTTAGAGCCTGTTTTGCAGCTTCATACTATAATAACTTAATATATACTGCATTATCATAGTATATGACCCAATTTTTTTTCGCTATGAAAAAAAATACACTAATGTATCTCAGTATATAATTCATTTCATTTAACAGCATGATTTAAAAAAAAAGAGATGAACTACAATTGAGGCTTTTATAGGGGCTATGTGTATCTTTTTCCTTTTGAGAATCAGTACAAATTTTTTTTTAAAATTTTTAAAAAAAACCCATATGCCTATAATTTCCCACAAATCCTTTGCATGAGTAAACCCCATGTATTAGAATTGCATGGACCCACATATAAAAGAAAGTGAAATATCACTTTCTATTTTAACGAGGTATATAGCAAAGCATGTTAGTGATGAGACTGCAGCGAGAGGCGTAAACGTGAATTTATATAACAAAGCATGTTAGTGATCAACAAGGATGTTTGTATCTAATTAATTCTATTTAATAACTTATTTTTCTTTTAGGAGGATCCGTCCATTTTAGTTCAAATTGGTTACCGTCAACAATTTTTCTCATCTAGAGGATCAATCAAGTCATCAAGGTCACTGATCTAACTCGTGTAATCCAATATGAAAAAAATTCCTATGTTATTATAAAAACCAATTCACTGATTGACATTAGTTAATAGTTAGTACTCGATTATAATGAAATCTAGAAACATAAAAAACTCGTAATCCTCTTTAGAAACTAGTAAAGTACTATGAGATTTTATGATTCATTATATATATTTTTGAGATTAACTTATGTTCTAATTTAGTATTAGAGTTCAAAAATGCACATTCTAATTTGATAGGCATCATTTTAATTTATTTATTATTGTTATAATAAATTTCCTATTTATTATGTATTTTTCTCATAAATATTTATATTCTTTTTATATTTTTACATCATATTCTAAATTTAAAATATTTTATAATTAAAGATATATTTAACCCAATTTCAAGTTACTAAAAGTTTTTTGAGTTTTTAAACAATGCAACTAAGAGGTCTGTGTTCCAATGTACCTTATGGTACGGGCCTGGGTGAGTGACCAATCGATCTGTGTGGTGGGGCCACCGGGGACCGGAATTGGGGCGGGGCCGGAGGAACCGCTGTAACGTAGTACGGCGGCGGTGGTGAGTACCGGATTCGTGAACCGGGAGGAGACAATGATGTAGTAGTTATATATGGGCTGATCGGTGGTGACGAGCACGGACACCGACTGACCAACGTGGACGTCCAACGACGAGTAGGTCGACTGGAGCGTGTGTGTGCCCTCTACCTCCACCAGTTTCATCTTGTGTCCTTGAATCCTAATATTGAGCGAGTTCTGCAACCCCACATTAGATATTCTTAGCCTGTATGTTTTACCTGTGACATATTACAAATCATTAGATTTATTCTAAGAATGTATTGAGAAACTTTTATTCCTGTAATGGCCTTGGTAAAAAAAAGTGTACCTTGGTCCACAGTGAATGATGTGCCATTGGGTCCACGGCCGTTGATGAGGATGCCGTCCGGGAAAGGAAGCTTCTTTCCTCTGTCGAGGATGGCTTTGAGTTTCTGCACGAGCAATTCAATCAACCTATTCATTCTATTTGTTGTTCAAGATTGTAGTAACTCATCACCAAGTCAATTGATCCTACCATTTAAAAAATATATTTCTAATGCTAAATTAAATATAAACATATATGAGAAAATTATATATAAACTTTCACGGGGGGGGGGGGGGGGGTGTGAAGGGCTGGTGAGGGCACTGTGATTGCAACACATCAACCATATATATAATGTGGTTGGTGGTGCACTTGTTGTTTGAGTGCGATAAATAAATAATTCATTATAACAAGAGATATTTTTTAGGTTGGTAATATATTAACATGAAGCTATCATGTTATGACGTGCATTTGTTCACCTGAAAAAAAACTTTAATGCAAGAATATATTAAGGTAAAAATATAAATCAATATAAATGGGGAAAATCCATATAACCCTTAGGAAATTATCCGAAATCCATATAATCTTTTGACTTTTTCAAAAGTTTATATAAACTCCTTAAAACACTTATGTAAATTCACCTTGAATTAAATTTTTGTTGATAGATGAAAAATATTATGTTTGATTAGCTCTGGATGAAAACACATTATACCGAAAACCTCTATAATATATTAAAAATGCAAAAATTCTTTTGTTTATGATGATTTTACCCCTTTCAGATAATGATTTATAATTTGTACGAAGGGGTAAAATCATTATTTATATAATATTTTATGTATATTTAATACATTGTATACTTTGTTTTCAGATATGATTAATCAAACGAAATTTTCATAGAATATTTCTTATTATCAACGAAAGTTTAACTGAGGGGGCTATTTAGATTTACATAGGTGCTTTCATAAAGTTATTGAACTTCAGAAGTTATATGGATCTCAGATAGTTTACTTTTCCTATAAAATAATATATGAACCATGATCATATTTCACATAGTTTTATTACATTACTATATAAAAAAAAAAGATATTTTTAATAACAACATGAACTGCGTATTTTTTTTTCTCATTGACATACGTAATGAGTTGGATTGACACCTAAGTTGAAATATCAACCAATCCACTAATCTAATTGGGTGAAGACTCGAACAGTGTTTTTTTCACCCACATTGATTGGAGGGTCTAGATCAATTCTTTGGTTTTACTACTGTGTGAAATCATCGCTGTCGGCTGCCGACAAAACGGAAAGCCCATATAATTACAATTCGAATCGAATTGAATAGGTCCCATCTCTAACTTCTCCAATCTTCTACTCTACTCATAATCATGTGAACCGGGTACTTTATAATTATATACTAGTGGTCCCTACTCCCTCGTCGAAATGAGAACCACCAAAATTCGACCTTTTTTTTAGTAACACAATGATTGAATTAACAAATATGAGGTAATGGAAAGGGAATTACAGTGTGGTTGGCCTTGTACCAGTCTCCAATTAGGAGTGTGTAGTCCCCGGCGGGGTCCGGGAAGGGGACCGGTATGCGGGGGCGGCTGAGGACGCGGATGCCACCGAATCCTCCGGCCGCCTTGTGGAATTCAAGGGATGGGAAATAGAAGAAGCTTCCAATCTGGTCCTTCACCTGGAGAGTGTAAGTGAAGTTCTTCCCCGGCGGGATCGGGCAGTTCGTCCCATAGACTCCGTCCTGCCATGAATTCCTCCTCTGTTGGATTCCATTCCTGGTATTGTCCAACAAAAATGAGGGCCACAATTTGAGATTCAATTGTTGGGTGTGTTTTCCATGGACAAATTAATTATAAACTGTATGTATCATGTACATCAAGAGAATTCAAACACAAAATCTATGGATCATATCAAAGAGAGATGAGATCTAATCGATGTTAATTTTATTGATCCAAGTTAATTCCTACTAAGATATTCAAATGTGTCATCTCATTTATGATTTATATGACAATTTCAATAATGTGCCAATCCGTGTCATTGTGATTTATATAGTTAAGATAGTCTTAGATGTCATTTCTTCATCCTATTAAATGACAATTTTCAATAACCAAAGTCGAACCATGTTGTGTTGCAAGGACCAATTAACGTGCATTTTGACTTGGTTTATTATGTTTGAAAGTTGGAGAGAATTGAATTAATACAAGTCATTCCACTTCATCTATGAGGCTTTTAATGGCACAGAAACCTAGACATGACCATCAATGTCATTCGTTATCCCGTAGAGCGAGGTCTACAACAAAGAACTTTAATGATGACGATTGGGTTATTAATGGTGAAACAGAAACCATTGATGAAAGGTTTATAATATAATATATATATATGTGGCATCTCACATGGTACACATGGGACTATGGGAGGAACGCATCACGATTAGACAAGATTTGTGGGCTAAATATGGGTTTTTGTCCTTCGCTTTTCTAAAGAAAGGGAAAACGACATCATAAGCTATGAAAGGGAACAAGAATCTCTATCAAGTGTCACGTTCACGCATCAGATGACGATAATACATACAATTTAAAACAACTCTGACTGTCACCATAGGATATGTTGTCTATCATCCTATTCAATTCCTCCTTAACTTCTCCTTAACCGTATTTGAGGTTCATCACTTTCACTGAAAATTACCCACCAAAAGAAAGAATTAGAAGATCAACTCACCATGAGAGGAGGAATGGCTCAGTCAAGCTGTTGTGTACGTTTATGATGAGGTTGTCGTTTGTTACGGAGTAGATATCAGGGCCCGGGAATTGGCCATTGATTAGTATCCCCTTCAAACATAAAACAAATTAAATACAGAGCATTAGAGAAAGAAAGATTAAGTAATGAAAAACTAATGGTGGTACTCACCTGCTGCCGAACGCCGAGAGGATAAATGTCACCGAACGTTACATTCCAGTCGAAGAACCTATATGGGTCCTCTGCATTCACAGAGACAAAGAAAGCCAAAGATAGTAGACAAAGAAAACTTAAACGAAGAGCCATTTTTAAGGCTCTCTCTAAATGCATCTCTCTCACTCAAAAGCACTCTTAGAAGTTGAGGAGAAAGATGTATATATATATAAGTGTATGAGTGGAAGAAATGATGGTACGCTATAAATGTGAAAGTGCGGTACAGAAGGGGAAAAAATATTGGGAAACCAAGTGTGTATAAACAATGAAAGATAAAAGGATGATGAGCGTCGGTGAGGCGTATGAGATATGGAGAGGTGGAGCCCACCCACCGTCTTGTCCCGTGAAGCGAAGGCACCTCCCTCACCACTCACAGCTCTCTCTCTCTCTCTCTCTCTAAAAAAAAAACCTTTTTGTTTTCTGTGGGGGCATGTGCTCTTCTTCGTCTTTTCTATTGTTGGGTTGGATGGGGGTGTTTTTATTGAGGGTCTGTGGGTTGTTGATTTTGCATCTGATGGTCTTGCATGCGTGTTGTGGAAAAATAATAAGTGCTTGACTGGTAGATCGCTGTCCATCACGGACGGAGAGTGAGTGAATGAGCCTGGTCGGGTTCACGGTTAGAAGTTTAAAAGCGTGGGCTCGAGGAACATGTGTTGACTAGTATTTTTTTTTTAGGCATTGGCCCATATTGGGCTTCTTTCATATATTCAGGCTCCGCTTGGGAGCTTGTCCAGGTCTCTCACATAAGGAAAAGCAAGAGAGGTCTCTCACATAAGGAAAAGCAAGAGAGAAACACAGAAACATTATTTTAACGCGTCAACAAAGTTGATAAAAAGTACGCATGCAACGCAAACACTGCACATAAAATGCAGAAGCTATTTTTCAACTTGTTTTGGAGGTTGCGTCCACCAGCGTCTGTTGATGCAATACAGACGGGATACGGAGTCAAACGGACCCTAAGTGTTGAAAATATACACATAAAGAATCCTGTAACATAGTAGACCTAACCTCTCAAAATTGTATATATTTTCAAACTAATGCTAGATGACCTTGAAAACTATATCTAATGATATGACGACTTTCTCGTCTTCGTCTAGCTAACCGCTAAAAGCTCTGTTGGGAACACAACTTCACAATGTGCGCACTTTGCGAACCAGGATCTGAACACCATTATTTCTCAAAGCCTCCACCTGATCCCAGTACTAATGCAAGAGGGGATGGCGAATACCCTGCCCATATAAAACCAGACCACCGCAGTTGAATCTGTACACACCTGAAAACCACTGCATCCCAACTGAATGCCCCTAGTGATTCCTATATAAATGGCTTCAAACCCAGCCATTAGCGGGGATAGCCAAGGCCAATCATCATAACCAGCTCCCAACACTATGCCTGTGACGGTGGCGTGAGAGATATGTTTTGCTAACGTTAAAGAATTTTTCAAGTGGACCAATAGTTGGATGGCATGTATACTCACCCCTCCTCTTTCGTATGCAGACCTCGAGAAGTTGGACTCTAACTTTTTGTCCCACGTCCCATAAGGCATTAGGGTTGAAAGCAATGATTGAACCTAGCTATAACCTTTTTCTAAGGGAGCTAGAGTGCCTTCATCACCTCGCCAAGTGAGAGTTTGACATGATGGTGTGAATTAACACCATGAGATTTCCCAACCTAAAATCTTAACATATAAGGTAAATATGATTGGGGCTTTTGGACTCAGCTCATAAAAAATTGCAACCATTTAAAGAGAGTTGCAACCAAATAAAATGGAGAACTAAAAAAAAAAGACAATAAAAAAGAAGAAGAAGATGAAGAGAGGAGGGGGAGGAAAATATGGGAATTTCAAGAGCTGGACCTTTTTTTTAATCCACTGTGATTAAGCAGACCGATGGAGATGACCGCGCGCATGAAAATTGGGCGGATACATGCATCCGAATCCGAAGTCCGACCCGAGTCTCATGGCGAAGCGGACGTCGGTGTCAACATTGTCGGTCACGTCGCGCGCAGGGTGAAGCTCGTGCTTCATCGCCGTCATCACATCCATTCAAAACCGAATGATCGCTGGACCCCGACGAAGACCCCCCCCAAAGTTTAGTTTTGCTGTCTTGTGAATGGAGTCTCTCCCGGGATCCACGGATATCCACCAAATGGGTACGACTTCCACAACATCCTAACAATGCTGACAGAGAGAACCAAAAAAAAAAAAAAAAAAGAGAGAGAGAGAGAGAGAGGACGACGAGGCAGGGTTTGGCAGCGGCGGCGGAGGATGGCATGCAATGAAGGTGGCAACATAATGAAAGACATGAGCGGCTTCATCCACATCATACTCCAGATGGCCCTCCTCCTCACCATCTCCAAGATCCTCCACTTCTTCCTCCGCCGCTTCGGCCAACCCAGCGCCATCTCCCAAATGCTCGCCGGCCTCCTCATGGGCCCCTCCTGCCTCATCCACTCCCCCCTCTACAGGCACTACATCATGCCCAACATCAACGAGGACTACCTCCTCAGCCTCGCCACCCTTGGCCGCATGTGCTTCATGTTCCTCATCGGCCTCGAGATCGACCTCCCCTACATGTTCCGCAGCTCCCGCCGCGCCGCCATCATCGCCTACGGCGGCGCCCTCCCCTGCTCCGTCCTCGCCGCCTGCTTCTCCCCCGTCATCTACTACCTCACCAACGCCCACGGCTCCCGCCTCACGTTCGCACTAACCCTCATGCTCATCTTCTCCAACACCGCCTCCCCAATCCTCGTCCGCATGTCCACGGAACTCAAGCTCACCACGTCCGAGATCGGTCGCATCGCCATCTCCGCCGCCCTCATCAACGACATGTCCTGCCTCACCATCATCGCCATCATCTCAACCGGCGCCACCGCCACAGGCGGCTCCGACTCCCTGGGCTTCTCCGACCGCGCCACCCTCGGCCTCATCGCGCTAGCCCTCATGACCTTCGTCACCCTCGTCACCCGCCCCTTCGTCCGCTGGATCAACCACCGAAACCGCCACCGCCACTCCATACGCAACACTGAGGTCGTCGTCATCCTCATCTTCGTCTTCGGCGTCTCCGTCATCACCGAGATGCTCAGCTACAACAGCATGATGTCGTGCTTCCTCTTGGGCCTCATGTTCCCGCGAGATGGCGGCACGCAGAGGACGCTCGTGCGCAAGCTCTCCTACCCCGTCAACCACGTCATCCTCCCCGTCTACTTCGGCTTCATCGGCATGTCCACCGATCTCTTCGTCGTCTTCCACGCCCGCTTCTTCTGGACGGTCGTCATCGTCGTGTGTCTCAACACCTTCGGGAAGGTCTTGGGGACCATCCTCGCCACGCAGTACCTCCAATTCCCGCTACATGAGGGACTCGTTCTTGGGTTCCTGTTGAACGTGAAAGGCCACATCGACATGATCATCATCACCATGGCTAGGAAGAACAACATCTGGGGGCAGGATACCTTCATGGTGTTCCTCACCACCATCATGGTCAGCACATTCATCGCCGGACCCTCGTCGGCCTTCATCGTCCGCCGCGAGCGACGCGCACTCAAGTACATGTCGATGGGGCTCGAGTTCCAGAAACCCGACAGCGAGGTGCGGATCCTCGCGTGCGTGCACGGACCGAGGGAGCTCCCGACCATGGTCGGGCTCATCGAGGCTTCGCGGGGGACGGACCCGACCAAGACCCCGCTCGCGGCGTACGTGATGCATTTGGTCCGGCTCACGCAGAAGATGGCGACGACGATGCTGTACCACCAGCAGGAGGACCACAGGATGGACGACAACGATGAGGACGAGCTGGGTGGGGACGACGCGCGGCAGATCAACACGGCCATCGACGCGTTCACGATGGAGAACGGGATCACCGTCCGCCAGGTCACCGCGGTCTCGGCGTTCTCGAACATGCATGAGGACGTGTGCAACGGTGCCGAGGACGTGCGGGCGTCCATCATAATCCTCCCCTTCCACAAGCACCAGCGCGTCGATGGGAAGATGGTGAGCGGGAGGGACGGGGTCGCCTCGTCAACGGGAAGGTGCTCCGACACGCGCCGTGCACCGTTGGTATACTCGTGGACCGTGGGCTCGGGACGGGACCCACGGCCGTGGCATCCAGCAGCCAGGTAGGGGCCGCACACCACAACCTTGTGGCCGCGCTCTTCTTCGGCGGGCCGGACGACAGGGAGGCGCTTGCGTATGCATCCAGGATCGCAGTGCATCCCAACATCAGCCTCACGGTGGTGAGGTTCCTCCCGATGCGGAGGGGGGAGTACGAGGCAGGGATCGAGATGGAGGCATCGAAGGACAATGAGGTGCTGATCGCGATCAACAACCACGAGAAGGAGGCGCAGGTGGACGAGGAGTTCCTATCCAGGTTCTATGACAGGTACGTGGTGACAGGGATGGTGTCGTATGTGGAGAAGTTTGTGGAGAACGGGGCCGACACGGTCACCGCGCTGAGCGCGATGGAGGGGATGTATGCGCTGTACCTGGTGGGGAAGGGTGGGAGGGGGATATCGCCGTTGACAATGGGGATGAGCGAGTGGGAAGATTGTCCAGAGCTCGGATCGATAGGGGACCTCCTTGCATCATCAGACTTCACCACCACGGGTTCCGTTCTCGTCATCCAACAGCACAACAAGACGAACGAGGGAGATCTTGACGAAGATTTCTTGATGTTGTGAGGCCTAGTTGAACAACCTTCACTTTCTGTAAGGTTTCAAAACAGGAGGCACTCTCCCTCCCTCCCCATCTGTCCTTTCTCTCTCCCTTGGTGTGTTTGATGTTGTGAAGATGTGATCAAAACTCACACAAATTTCTACTCTAGCATTCAAGCAGCCAACCATCTCACTTGGCACTTCATATGTTAATAACAACTTGGCGCTATAAATTGCTCCTTCTCTTTTTGGTTTCTAATGGGTGAGATGGAAAATATAAATATCAATATTACTTTTCCTTTCAATGATAATACATGAACTGCATCTTGCAAGGAATTTAATGGTGAATGGGGTATTATCACCCTTCAATGGAAAAACTGTTGTGGGAGTGATGATCAGAAATCAAGGGAACCGCATTGTTTGCTTTCAAGACTGGATCTCTGTGTTTCTGGACGGGTGTGCCCTCGTACTACATCTTTCTTTGGACCTTTGACAGCTCTGGCTCGACCAATTCCGAGTTTTGGCAAGCCTCGGTTTAGACCTTCCAGGAGAACACAAGCTTTACACCATTTCTACATGTCCAAACAACAAAGGTTAGTGACTCAATTTAGAGGTACACCTTGTCACAGCACAGTTGAACAGGGAGACAACAATGATTCAGTAGATGATAAGCAAACGATCATAGGAGCACCGAGGAAAAGAAATAGTTAGAATATTTATGCATATAAAACCCACCAACACATTATTTTAACTTATTTTTTGACAGATATATACAAATTTGCAATGATAGTTACTTTGATTATATATGGGTTTGTAGGTGTCTATGGATCCTAAAAAAAAGCTTGGTACTTTGGATATGAGCATCACTTGGAAAGTATAAGAAATGGCACTAAGTAGTTAAAATGCTATCACTGAATAGTTGACAAATAATCAGAAAGCTTTATTTTTTTAGCGAACATCAGACTTAAAATATAATCAATCTGAAAACGCAAAGCTGGACTTTTTAGCTATAGCCTATAACAAGGTTCTTTTTTTGCATGTATTCTTCCACACCAGATACTCCTAGTCAAAGGACAAGAGCGAGCATTACAAATGCAATAACGAATTACCTGGCTAGAAATATAACCACATCGTTCACATGTTCCTTGCTCTGGCATTTTAGTCAAAGTGGATATCCTAAAGTTTTCGCCTGATCTGATGATATCTAGTATTGCTCTGGGTCTGCAATGTTGAAGTTCACAGTCAATCAAAAGCAATGGAGAGATCTTAAAAAGTAGAAGTAAAGAAAAACTCGTCATGTAGGACATTCAGTATTCAAGGACTGGCTAATCTCAAAATTCAGAAGGCTCATAACCTGATCCTTTCCAGATCTTTTATAAATTCACGAGCAAACCCACGGTATGCATTAGGGGAATAAATACCTGAATTTCCAAGAAATAATACAAATATAAGATTACGGAATGTAATATAGCAAAAGCAAAACAAGGGTATATTACTTCTATGGAAAGCAGTAATCCAATCTGAACATCAATCATTCAAATGAAAAAAAGGACCCATCTTTTTCCCCTTCACTAAACAAGCATATCATTAAAACAGACAAAAGTGGGGTTGTAAAAGGAGCTAAGCAAAAAAAAAAAAAAAGACACGAAGAAATTATTTTTGGTTAAAGAGCTTTTATAATAAACTATCATAATGCTCCTCAACATTTTTCAATTTTTTGATGTTAAATTTCCTTAATTTCTGCCCACCATGGACAATAGCTAAAAAGAATCTTCCAGTCAAATTTAACAGCTTCATTCTTACAAGCTGCATATCATTACAACAACAGGTAACAATAACTAAGAGAAAGGCCATAATAACACTGTGTATCTCAAATTGCTTGTCACAGTTCTTAATACCCGAATTTCATAGCTGAGGCAAATATTTTGAAATGAATGGTTCTTATAGATGGTGTGCATCATGACCAGATAAGAACACAATCCATAATCAAGACTACAGAATAAAGTAAAGAACACTAACAGCAGAGGTAGGTTATATGAAATATTACACTCAGTGGAGAAGTAGTCCAGCCTCTTGAAATATGCATACGTGCATTTGTCAAGGTCATGCAATGTCCAGCTAAGAAAATTTCTAAAAACTCAAATTATACAAGGCATTTAAAATAAAAATTTTAATTGCAAGGATATATAACAATCTCCTTCTCGTAGGTGTACTTGAATGGCTTGCATCTTGGAATAGGTCCATCTTCACCAGTAGTTATAAGAGTGCACCTACTCAATCTGAACTTTACAGGATAGTATCAGTATGCCAAAAAGATGGTGACAACAATAACATTAAGTGTATATAATGACAAACCATGCCTTGCAATGTCTCCCCGTAATATGTTTAAAAGGACTGTTTCTGCAATGTCATCTGCATTATGCCCAGTAACAAGTTTTTCTGCTCTCAATAATGCAGCGCCTCGGTCTAGGGCCTAGAAGGAGGAAAATTAAGAATGAAAAACAGGAAGTGAACAAGAAAAACTCGAATAGAGAAAATTATGCATTGCCCCATAAATGTGTGGCAAACAATAGGGCATGTTGTGAAAATCAAGAAAATCTAGAATTGGGTTCCACAAAGATCTAGGGCCACCTATGAAACTACCTTCAACTTATGCTAAAGAATTCAACATGAGAAAGTAGTAGGAATAGATAAAATGCTAGCAATGAATATGGGCATGGTCCATAGTTCATAAAAGAATAATCCACCACAGGATTGACCATTAAAGAGGAATTGCATCTACAAGGCCCAACTAAGAAACTATTTCTGTAACATTTCAAAGCTTACATGGCTCTAGATGGTCCTTAATTTTATTGATGCTGTAAAGGATTTCAGCTTCACCATGTGTTCCAATTTTCCTCTCTTTCATACCAACTCTTTACCAGGAGCTTGCATTTATGGAAGCTTCTGACCATGTAGACTTGAGCAACCACTAGTATGTTCTTTGTGGAAATCCAAAGGCCATATAAAATATTTTGAATATAGCAATTATGTATTACATCCAAGAAACAAAAACTTAACCATACCTAATCCACAATGACAACAAGAACAATACTTTAAATAGATAATGTCATGTAATGGAGAAAACAATGAGGACAGATGAACCTGACCTCATTATATCACATCTTGAATTTATTCAGAAAATGAAGTGGAAACTTATGCATTGACAACAAGAGAGTTCCACTAAGAAACATCATGGAATAGGAAACAGAACACAGACCACCAAAAAAAAAAGATTATATAAGTTCACATACCTGGCGCCGGAAAACACCACAAAAAGTGCAGTTGTTTTTCAATCCTATAGCCTTCACAATTTCATCCATTGTCCAGCCATAAAGATCCTTGTATGATACAATCTTCAAAGGCAACCCATACTGGGGGGGAAAAAAACTAATAAACTGAGTCACTTGGTATAAAATTCGTTTAGAAAATTAAACAGTGTCAATAACAAGAAGCTCAATATCTTGGTGAATAAGTTCATTTTCATACAAAAAAAGATAAATATATGTTCCTTCACCATCCTGCAAGGCAAATGTCCAGCTATATCATCTTTTCATCTCATGCAACTCATATTCAGATGTAGCCCCATAATAAAGTGAAAGAGATCAAAGTTGATATTAAATGAATTAGAAAATTAATAGAAAGTTTCTGCCATGGAAAAAATACTGTTATTGATCACTGTTGAGGCCTGTTGCATTAACCTTGCTATGGGCATTCAGAAACTATTATTCTTCTATATATATATTATACTATTATGCTTATAAGCTTGATTCAATCCAATTTATACTATCATGGAGAAAAGTGGGATCACACAACACATTATATGAGCGTGCAATTAATATTTTCTGATAAAAATCCCACTGAGTCAAGGTCAAGCTCAACAAAACAAAAAATGAGACACATATAAGCAATAAATAATTCAGATGCAACAATAGACAACAGAGCATGCAAAAGAAATGTGAGGTTTGCCTACAAGTCATGCAGTTAATTCATTCATTTTAGTAGATGCATACATGTATAGTTCTGATACATGACATGACTGTGGACTTTCAAGCACCTTATATACGAAAAACTCATACTCAAGAAATACAAAGATACAAAGACAACGAAACACTTGATCAACAAATCACCTGAACTTCATTTCTTTTGACAGTCTCAAGGGAGTCGTCCCTGTACCCCGTTATCCCCTCATCGACAGACAACAAAAATAGGTCCAAACCATAATTGTGTCGTCGATTCAGCTCCGAAAGCACGTACGCAAGTACAGTCGAATCTGACCCCCCCCCCCCCCAAAAAAAAATAAAAAAAACCATGATCCATTAAAAACAAAAACCTGATCTCTGAATGTACAAAAGAACCAGAATTTCATGAGTCTCACCTTTGCCACCAGAAGCTCCGATGGCGACGCGTTCGCCGGGCTTGAAGAGGTTGTTGTCGACGATGGCGCGGTGTATCTCTTCCTCGAACACGGAGTAAAAACACTCCCGACAGATCTTTCATCGGAAATTCAATAAAAAATAAAAATAAACGCGAACAAGGGGTAGAGAAGGAGAGGTGAATGAGAGTGAAGAAGAACCTGTTGTAGGGTTTTGGGTCTCTTGATGGAGGCCTTCCTAAGGTTGCAGACGGAGCACTGACGAGGCCCTGCTCTCCTCGCCCTTCCCTCGCTTTCTCTCTCTCTCTCCCTCTCTCTTCCTCCAAATCCCCGTCTCAACCTCGTTTAGGTTAGGGCCGCGGGCCGCCCTTATTTTTGTTATCTGAATCGGGTACATCTTTACCCGGCCCATTGACATTGCAAAATGGGTCATGTTGAA
Source organism: Acorus calamus (assembly GCA_030737845.1). NCBI lineage: Eukaryota > Viridiplantae > Streptophyta > Magnoliopsida > Acorales > Acoraceae > Acorus > Acorus calamus. The sequence goes on along the minus strand of CM060872.1, from coordinate 3,143,348 downwards.
TGCCCACGTGCAAAATGTGTAGTGCTGGTAGCACTGTTTCGGTTAGGAGACCGAAACGCATTCACTGGAATCGGGCCATATGCGGGTATATGCAGCCCGATTCCGTATGTGCGCCCGCTTAAGCGGGCGCATGAGTTTGGTCGAGTAGACAACATTTACAAAAAAAAAAAAAAAAAAGCGAACATAGACGATGACATTATGCAGCAGTTGAGACCCCTTCTTAAGTTCTTCTTCATTGACGTCCGACGACACATGACACCACCCGATCCTCATTGAAGACACCTTCTTCTTCGACAGCTTATTCTTCCCGAGCAGTGGCTGTCTCTATTTCTCCATCCGCGTTACACTCTCAATCTCTCTCTCTCTGTTGTTTTATTAATAGAGAAGAAGAACAAGTGACGTGTGGTTTTTTAAAGAGAAGTGACACATGAATGATGAAAGTAACTAACACGTGTGTTTCTTTATGAATGGAGAAATGACACATGAATATTTTTTTATTATGAAAAATAACACATGGATATGGGTTGAGAGACAGATCAACCATAGCCATGTTTTGTTTGTGTTAATGTGATAAAGTGTTTACATAATTAGTTCATGTGCAATTATTAACTGTTTTTGGTAATATTAATGTTATAATGTGTAACTAAAAAAATACAAAAATTAGGTGTGATTGTGATTTCTTCAAAATTTATCTTGTCATCAACACAAAATTATTTTTTATTAATAAAAAATTACAGAACCGCATATACTCCCGCATATACTCCCGCACGCCGCATATACTTTGTGCAATACCCTAGCCACACAAAACGCATACCGCATTTCAGAACACTGGCTAGTAGTACTGTTGTAAAACTGATATTCTGTTTGATTTAAAATTGTTTCTGTCTAATTTTTTAAAATCACAATTTTTTAATAATATTTATTTAAAATATGCTGTCATATTTTTTGTGTTTTATTACATAAATACATAAACAGTTTTCTTTAAACGCAAAAACTGTCTTAAATACGACCGGTTTGGATGGATAAATAAAGGAGAATAGGGGTAGGATAAACGGGAATAAGAATTTTGTTATTTATTTGAGTGGAACAAGCAGTTATTGCAGTATTATTTTGTTAGATAAATTTGAAATAAGATAGTATACCTATCTAGGGATTCTCTGAAATTAGATTAATTAATCTAAATTTTTTATATATAAATTATTATTCATATTGTATTCATAACTTATTCATAATGCATTAAATAACAAAATTTTATTATTATATTTTTTAATAAAAATAATTAAAAACATAATCAAATAGAAAAATGATTTATTACACTAGTATAATTATTAATTTCAATATAGTTATTTAAATATATTCTTCTGTTCAAGTAGAACTTAGAGATAAATACTTCATTTAACAAAAATACATAATTTGGGGTAAGGTGATTTTTATTAGTTAATTATTTCTCTTATCTATTCTTTGGATATATATATTTACATTATTCATAATGATATAAATATCTTACAAGATATTATGTAGCATATTTTTATAAATATTTACCAAAACTGTTACAACTAAGTTCTATTAATAACTGATATGATATGATATGATATGAAATTAAAATCAAATTTTTTTTATATCGGAGCAACTCTCCGTGGCTGATCTTACAATAGAGCTGGAAAAGCTACCTTCAACTGTTTAACCCGGTCCTACAGAAAATTCTTTCGAATAATCGCCAACAAACAGACACTCGAACCAAATAAATTTAATTAATGTTATGGAATCTCACACAATTTCAACAATTAATCTCTCTTAACATGTCATGATAATCTCCTTGATTGAAGACATAATCCTAACTGTAACAAATTATTATCAACCTAAAAAAAATCCCAATATTTAATGGAAAAAAAATCCAGAGTCATCTAAAACGACAGTTGTACTGTTGTTTACGTGGCACAAGATATTTGAATCCGAGATCTACGGTGATTAAACGTGTTAAAAAACATTTGGCAAATAAAATCTTACCTGTCATAGTGAATTAGTTTACCACTTTTAAATTTTAAATAAATAAATAAATACATAAAAACCGTCTTTCAATATTTTATGATGTTCAAGGCGGTGCACATAGGGATGGGATCGTCTGTGGGATCGTCCCTGTGGCACCCAATAAAAACCCGCCACGTGGCGGGTCCTCAACCCCCCATCTCATCGGCATCGCTTCACTTTATCATCTTTTCAAAAAAATCCAAAATAAATAATATATTTGAAATACCCCTGACCCACAAAAAAAAATAATCCATCACCGCCCCCTCCCCCCGAAATAGTTTCCTTATCTTCCATCAGGACCCCCAACAAACAATATTTTCAAAATACTCCCTCCACTCACCTGAACCAAAACAAGAGTCCGAATCTAATTTTTTTTTAAAAATTTTAAGTCATTATAAATTATATTATTCTACTTATCAATAAAAAATAATATTTTATCAACTTGAACTTCAAATCTATCTCTAAATAAAATAAAAAAAGATAACTTAGGGTATAATATTAATGTCTACAATCAGTGACAGAGTGAAAAATTTTACTTAGTGGGAGTGGACTTTAACTTAGACTATAAATTTTTATCAACTTTTTTATTTTCTTATTGTTGAAAACAACACTAAGTTTTGTCCAAGTTAATAAAATATTATTTTTTATTGATAAGTAGAATAATATGATTTATAATGACTTAAAATTTTTTTAAAAAAATTAAGCTCGGATTCCTGTTTTGGTCCAGGGGTATTTCGAAAATATCATTTGTTTTGAGTTTTTTTGAAAAAATGATGAAGTGAAGCGATGCCGATGAGATGAGGGGTTGGGGACCCGCCACGTGGCGGGTTTTTATTGGGTGCCACAGGGACGACCTTGTGGCACCCCATAGACGATCCCATCCCGTGCACATATAACCAGTATCACACAAAATATATTATAATAAAAAATAAAAAATATACCATTGAATTTTTTAAGTGAAAAGTTAATATATTTTATTTTCAATTCGAGTAACCAAATTAAGCATATCAACTACACTATTTAAAATATTGAGAATGTTTCCAATTCTAATAACAAAAATCTATCAATTTTAACTAATTCAACTCGATTATAATTAATTGTGTTTAGAAATCGATTCACGGGTATCAATAATCATTAATTTAAAAGAATATAATTTTAAGAAACAACCATTAATATATTTAATTAAGTGAACAATAGCACCGTTACACTTTCAAACCAATACATGTGAAAAGAAACTGGGATCATAAAAATATAAAAATAAATTTTATCATTTTTAGTAACAAATTATTTTATTTGATTTTTATAAAAATAAAAAATATGTTAAATCTAATGTATACATATAAATTATTGATTCTAATAATACCCAATTGCCAAAGTCTAGCAACTAGTTCTGTTAACTGAACAAACTCAGTTATAATTAACATATTTCCAATTCTTAAAAACTAACAAAAATATTACTAGTTTGTTACAGTTACAATCAAATTAAATATATATTTTTATCCTAACAACTAACAAAAATCATTACAGATTTGCCGACCCTCTAACTTTATATATATATGGCCAAGGCCACAAACCTCCGTATTAATTTTAGTAACTCTTTCTCCTCTCATTCTATCTCTATATCCCACTCTTTCTCTCACACAGTCTTTAATTTGTTTTTTCATTTTCTTACATTCTTATAATGGAGAAATATAGTGATGAAAATCAAGATGGCCATAAGCATGAGGATGGTGGTGAGGAAAATTTTCTTGTGGAGTCATCTGAAGAAGAAGCAGAAGAAGGAGATGATTATTATGGAGAATATTATTACAATGACGAATGCGAAGAAGGCAATGAAGACGAAGATGAAGACGATGTGGAAGAAAAATACCAAGAAGAACAATACTATGATAATGGAACCTTCTTATTCAAGGCGACCTATCGTTGTTATGGAGCACCTGCAGTGCACAAGGTTTGAATTATGAAATTCATTTTTTTTTAATTTCTTTAAAGTCCATACTGAAAGAACCATTACTCGTTTTTACATAATATTTGTGCAAGTTATTTTTAAATAATAAATACAAGTTTTAAGAGAAAAAAAATATCCTGATATATAGGCGTTTCTTTGTTTCTGTTATTTCAATTTTTGTCATACACTAACGTGCGTCTCTTTATTTATTTACAGACTCTTGATGAAGGCAACAGAAGTATGCTATTTATCTTCTCTACTCAAATAATATTGTGTTCATTTTTTATTTATTTATGTTGTTTGTTTTAATATTGAATCTGCAATTGCATGTGCCTATTTCAATTCATTGATTTTTTTTTGTTTCAGTAATAATGCCTCCTTCAGCATTGGATTGGCTAGGTGAGAAAATAATTCCCTCTATCATATGGTCTTTTCACGATAACCTTGCATGCACAAATTCTCTCTGTTATATTTTCATGTATGGATTTTTTTAATAATGAAAACTCTCTATATACAGAGGCATTGGAGATCGAATATCCTTTGTTCTTCAAAATTCGAAACCGCGATACAGACGTAACATCGCACGTTGGTGTGCTTGAGTTCAGTGCCGACGATGGGCGTGTATATCTACCAAGATGGGTCAGTGATTTTGAGCCTAACAAAGTAGAATCTAATTATGCTTTTAATGTATTTTCTCACAAATTTTTTTTTTTTGGGACATGAAGTTGTTGAAGAATTAAAATTGAAAGATGGAGATATGGTGGAGCTGTTGAGTGCCAGCCTTCCTAGGGCTCAATATATGAAACTCCAACCACAGTCCAGAGAATTCCTTAACTTGCCAGATCCAAAAGCCATGTGAGTATATCTTATTCTTTCTTAAATACCATCCAAATCAATATAAGACTGGATTCCATAAGTCTCCAATTAAAGATTAATTTATGACAAATATTGTCACAATCTCACATCTTAATTCAGTTTATCATTGGAGGCATGATGATGTATGTATAGAACAATATGAAGAAGAATACTTGGAGAAAAATGGATTCAAATTAGTTTTAAAATATATTTTTATGAAAATATGTCATAATGGTATTTTCTATTTTTGGAAAATCTCTGTTTAGAGATACAAAAATCACATTTTATTGATAAAATTTGAATTTAGAATTTTTAGGATCTTATTTAGGATTTGCATTAAGTGGTTTTCTTTTTTAATAGTTGTCATAATTGTGCCTTTTACCATTTTAGTAGAGTGTATTTAGTAACATAAAACATGCTTCAATTATTTGAATAAACTTGTTTTCTTTTCTAAAAAATAGTTTTAATAATTTCTTTTTACCATTTTAGCAAAATCTATACTTAGTGACATAAAAATATTTTTAATAATTATATCATTAATAGTATGTCTCAGAGAATAAGTCTTAATAATTGTGAAACTTTTTATATATATGGAGCAACTTTATAGATCAATAAAATTTATTTTCCTTTAGAGTTTTTTCTCTTGTGGATTTAAGAATATCCTGTGTATTTAAGGTTTATCATACAATTTTGACATAGTTCAGATTTTTCTATCATGTTAATTATACTATTATGTTGCCTTACATGATCAAACTTTAGTGTGTTTAATTAACTATGTTTTGATGTTGGTTCTGTGCAGCTTAGAAAAACAGCTAAGGAGTTTCTGTTGCCTCACAGAGGGTGATAATTTCCTCATAACATTCGGGTGCAGGAAATTATATTTCAATGTTATTGAGGTGAAGCCAGGTTCTGCTGTCTCAATATTAGAGACTGACTGTGAAGTGGAGTTTGCCCCTCCCTTGGAGTTGAATACAATTCCTTCACAGCCACCACCAGCATTGGCTACTGATGATAAAGGTTTAATTGTTTTTTTCTTCTTCTTGTTGTTCTTTTTTTCATTTATGTTGTCATTCATTAGTAACCAAATTTAGTTCCACTGATTACATATTTTATTACCTCTGCTAACATCCAAAGGATAATAATTGATATTAATTTAAATTAGTGCGAATAGTGAGTTGACAATCTTTGCAACAAAAAAAAAAATGTCACACAGAAATACAATGGTTTTAAAATGTTCAGAACATGCATGTGTTATCTTACTTCTTATTTTTAATTAAATCATGAAGAGTTCAGAATTCGTTAAGCATGATCATTCTCAATGGTTTTTTTAAATTTTTTTATAGTTATATACTTGTCTAATGAAGTTTATCATGTTATAAAAAAATGAATTTACAAGTTTTTTAACTTCACATTTAATTGTTTATTTATATGTAATTTGGAATGTTGTAAAAAAAACATGTATAAACTGGTTATATACTAGTCTAGAAGAAATATGAGAGTTGCAGGAATGAATAACTATGTCAACATTTTTAAGTTTTTATATATTTCTGTCATACCCGATTTGCTATTTATATCTGTTTTTTGCATTTATTATGTTGTTTACAAATTTATTCACAAATTATAAACTTATCCATTTTTTGGTTTTTAATATGAACAGTGAGAGAATCCATCCGGGCATTCGAGAAGTTTAAACCATTCGCTGCGGAGGAATCTGAGAAGGAATTTGAGAATAAGAAGTTTGAGCCATTCACTGGAAAGAGTTATTTTCTGAGAGACCATGGGCAGATGTCTGACAAATATAATAATTAAGAACAATACTCCTCTTTATTGTTGTTTTCCTTCCTTTTCGCTGTTCTCATATTTTGAATTTGGTTCTAAACTGAGATGATGTAACTTCTATTTTTTTTTTTAATTTGATCTATTGAGCTTTTTGTGGATTCACTTTGCAATGTCTTCATATAATATGTATTTTAGAGGAAAGTGTTTTTCAATTATATAATCTTTATAGTTTCATTCATCTATTGCTCAGGCCTAAAAATTATGGTATAATATAATCTTCAAAGGCAACTCATAGCTAAAAATCATTTAGAGCTAATTTAACAGAGGGATAAGTGGTTAGATAAGGAGATAATTGTGGGGATTATATAAATGAGGGATAATAATTTATCGATCTCGTTTGATATATATAAAAAACAATCAAGATAAAAAGTATGGATAATTATTGTTTCGATTTTGAAATTAAAATAAAATTTGTTGTTCTAACTAAAAACCGGAATACTATTTATTCTCATTTTTTGTCTTAATTTTGATAAATGTAAAATAACAAAATTGATAAAAAAAATTATCTTTGAAACAACTTATTATCAAAACCTTAATCCCTAATGAATAAGTTACCGTGAAAGAAAAGCATATATGAAAGATTTCCCCGGGGGAAATTGTTTTTGGATCATTGTAAACAACAACCTTGTTCATAAACTTGTTTATAATTATATTTAACAATTATAATGCCTATTTAATGTTTGGAACATTTATGATTCTTTTAATAAATATGTACGGTGAAAATGTATATGTTTTTTTCATACAATATTTTCTTTTTCAAATCTTTTATATTTAATTAATATTAAAATTGTTTTCCCAAATCTTTTTCATACAACATTTCATAATAAGATGCATATTTCTTTAGATAAAGTAGAATATACTCAATTCGTTGAAGTGTATCATTTAAATAATTTGTTGTAGAACATTATTCCATCTTAAAAGCACCTAAGCAAATTGTTTCAGCAATATGCATAAAATAATGGTAGCGAATATTTTTTAATAAATAAAAGGGGA